>CM076570.1:773720957-773847062 GCA_034641835.2 Pinus albicaulis
TACATAATAATGTAGCTTGGCTATTTGCGCTCCTTGATGTGCTTAATAATTCCAACATTTTTTAGGTTCTAAATGTTTTATACTAATTTTATCGTAGTTGGAATTATGCATATGTTCTATATTTATGTCTTTTCCATTTTGGGATATTATAGGAACCTAGTTGTGATGATAATTGGAGACCTAAATTATAACTACTATTTCTACCACCACGTGTACCAACCTTGTAGAGTATTATGTACTCTGTGGAGCTTCATAACTTTAACGAGTTTAGATAAAAACTAACAAAGGTTGTGATAAAATACTAAGGGAAGGTGGGGAGAAGTGTTACCCGAACTAAAAGCAATGAGTCACTATTCTTAGGAGATTCAACATCCTCGTAAACCATCTTCTCATAGCGAAGTGCATGTCATCATCTGGGCCCTCCTTTTGGCTTGTAGGGCCCGATCCATTTTGCATCCCCATCTCTGCTAGTGGAGGGAAATTTCTACTACGTCACTCAACATCTATCACCGTGGTGGTCACGGCCTCTCCCTCTCGGGACCAAGCTTCACTATATCTCCATCCCCATCGCTCCACAACTTCGGTTGAATTCCTTCTCCTTCTCAATATTTCAGACTATTTAACACCATTCCTACTTGGTGTAGCTCCCTTTGTCGTTTATGGATCTTCACGCAAATATTTCTCCCACCATTCTTCAACTATATGTTCCCTCGGATATCTATCCTTCTGAAATTCATTCGCGTCCATCTCTCCAATGTTTTCATGTCTCTCGACCCAAGTAGAATTCCTCCCCTCATACCTTTTCCCCTAGTACGAGGGCTTTAAGTTGCCATGGGTGGGCTCTATAACACCGAGCAAGTTTTCTTCTACTATTAAAACTTTAATCCACAACAAGATCTCCTCAACAATCTGCCCCACAACCCTAACTTGAACATGGCCTCAACCTTGGAAAAGGGTAGATGTACCTCTACATCAAACTTGATAATGCACCCTTCTACAATGGTCTACACCCGAAGTCGACAAAGCTAATTTATGTTCGTATCGATCCGGTGTAGCTAAACGAGGTAAGCTCTTGAGTGCGGGTATGAGGATATCTACTCTAATTTCCAAAAAAAATTCTATCTATAGCCTTCACAAAGATCCTTTCGAACTTGCACCAAAATATCTCGTATTGGTCGCTCGTAAGCTTCGCGTACAAAATTTCTTCCTTCACTCACTTCACACTTCGGGTTATGGAGCTATGTTTGTTGAGAGGTAAACCACTCTACTTGTTCATTCCACCATTCTTGCAAATCCTTCTTAAAAATTCTCGACACCATGTTCTAGATTCCTTTGAGTAATTTCAAGTCCTAGCAACAGAACCATATGTTGAGGGAAAAATTGTGAAAGGGTAGAGACTTAACCCAGGGGGCCAAAAAAGGGTCGGTTGTATTCAAGTGTAACACTCGAAATTTTCACCTTACTCAAAGAGAATAAGGCATCTCACCCGAGGGCGTTCAGCGACCTTACTTGTTAAGGGATTGGAACTAGGCATTGGAAGAAGTTGCGTATATGATAACAATTCGATTTAACTTAGAAATATGACATCAAATGTATAACCATTTTGAAAGAAAATGAATAAAGAATTCAAAGGAATACGAGTATACACATTCATCCATAAAAAAAAAGTTTAAAAAGGCCCCAGTAAAATGAGCACAAGCGGATCCATAAACATCCCCACAACTACTTTTCATTAGCTTCAACCATCGAGTGCATCATTACATTTAGGATATGAGGCCTTTCTCAAAGAGACGAGAAATAAGAATACAAACTAATTCGTAATCAGATAAACACATAACACGACTAAGCCCATAGACTCGGTGACAACATTTCAGGTACACCAAAAACCTTTTCCTCCTTTTTTTTCCTTTTTTCTTCAACTTTTATGCACTTCTCTCGTTTGAATTGTTGGTTTCTTCCTTGGATGCCCCACCCTTTTCTTCTCGAATACTTCGGTTTCTATGTCGCGACAACTCCCTCTCTTGTTGATGGTTGTTTCTAGCTCGGTTGTGACTACATATGTCCTTATTTTCCCACGACCAACCTTTTTTCAACAGCACGGATCTTAGCGATTCCTTCTCTTTCCTCTGGGTTGCTTTCTCTACGGCTTCTATCCAGATGATTTAGTCAAAACATATCAAAACTTTGTCCCCCAAAATGAAGTACCCAACAACTTCCATTCACTCATAGTCAAGCAAACATGAGAAACATAGGAATTTTCTTAGCCCATATTTCCTTGCCAATTGTAAATGGTGTTTTATTTAGTTATGCTAGCGACCATCATTCACTGCTTTCTTCTCGGATCGTGGATCCATCGCCCCATTCTTTAGGATATCTCAATATAAATTATTATTATATATTTACAATCTTTACAAAATTAGGGTCATATAAAATGGGTGTCACAAACCCCACCCCTTAAAGGGAACACCGTCCCTCGGTGTTTTCATCGTAACTAGAAAGCAAAAAAAACAAATGAGTTTTATACAATATCTCTTACCTACACTTATTCATCAAATGAAAATGGGTATAACACCCGCATTTGTTTTTCAATCTCCTAGGTGGCTTCATTGGTCCAAAGCGCTTGAATTGCACCGTGACCTTCTCTATTACTCAATTTCATAATGTGGTCTCCCTCTTGTATAGGATGCAAGTGGTTTTGGTTGGAACTCTCCCTCGGGTTCCACCTATACCACAGACGCATCAACAATGTGATTACCATCATGTACATACTTCTTAAGCAAGGAAACATGTAAAAACTCATGTGCATTAATTTTGGGTGGAAATTCTAATCATAGGACATTGGCCCCTCTCTTTCCAAGATCCGAGAAGGTCCACAAAATTTGGTGCCAAATTGGCACAAGAACCCACTTTCAGATGATATCTTCCCCCATTATAATACGAGAGATGTACATGCTTCCCCCACTTGGAATTCTTTACTGCATACTCTAATAGTCTACATAATTATTTTTTTCCTATCTTAGGATTCCTTTAATTTTTTCTTGATCTTAACCACTTCCTACTCCATTTCCTTCGACGATATCGGGGCCCAATAATTTCTCCTTTTACTCGGTCATCCAAAGCGATACGAGTGTCGCATTTAAAACCATACGAGTACCTCAAAAGGGCTCATCCATAGTGACTCCTAGTATCCATAATTTTATGAAAGCTCTACCAATGGTAGGAAATATGCCCACTTCTTTGGCTGATGTATGACGTACATTCTCGGCATGTCCATCAAAATTGTGCTCGCTCTTTCCATTTGGCTAGATATTTAAGGATGATAAGTAGTACTAAAATCTAATTGGGTTCCAAAATGAGCAAAACATGACTTCCAAAAGTTATAAGTGAAATTAGCATCTCGATGCGATATAATATTCTTAGGCACACCATGCGAGTTTGAATATTTCCTTCATGAATATTTGGGCTATGTCGATAGCATTATGAGTGGACTTAACAACTATGAATTGAGTTTCCTTACTCATCTTTTCCAACACCACCAATATGACATCATTTTGTTTGGCTATCTTTGGAATTCATGTAATGAATTCCATAGATATGATTTCCCACCTCCACTCAAGGCTTGGGATTGGTTGCAACAATCTTGCTCGATGCCTACATTATATCATTACTTGTTAGCACTTCAAACACTTGGCAATATATTTGGAAATTACCTTGTTCAATATTGGCGGTAATGTATTTTCTTTATGTCTATTATCCTCTTCTGATAACCAAGATGACTTGAATAAGTTTTTTTTATGGAATTCATCCATGACAAGCTTCCTTAAATCAACTACATTAGCTTGCACATATTTTCTATTCTTTAACAACAACATATCCTCATCAATGAGCTTGCAACTCTTACTCATGGATCCCTCTAATTCATTATGCCAACATTTCTTTAAATTTTTTGTAGTTTTCATCATGAGATATTTCATCTTTGACTCTTTCCTTGATACCAACTATGCATGTTCTCAAGGTTGCCAAATGAACCTCTTGTAGACTTCTACTGAGTGCATCTACCACTTTATTTTAATTTCCCTTAATGTGATTTATCTCAAAATCAAATTTGTTAATCAAGGACAACCATATGGCTTGTCTATAACTCAACACGGACTAATCCAACGAGATATCTCAATCCCCCCATGGTCTATCATCAATACAAAATATATCCCACGATAGATCATTCCCCCCACATTTTTAAAGCATACACTATCACCACAAGCTCTAAGTCATGGGTAACATAATTCTTCTCATGATCATTTAGCTTCATCGATTCATAGTAGACCAATTGAACCAACCATGATTCTCTATGAGCTTTCTTTTGTAATTTACACTTCTCTCGCAATGTTTATGTTGATTAAAATGAAATTAGAACCCGGGGAGCAATTAAAATTGAAACATGTTGGTGGATGAACATACCTTCCATTTGGATTATTGTAGCTTGTTGATCTACCTACCTATTATCAAATGCGGTATAAATTTGAGATATGTTCTAGTCCATGCCATTCATTATTGTTTCTTGTTTTATATTGTATAATTATGTGTTGGCATTCTATCGTTGAGGACAGTTCCTTCACGGATGGTTTTCCCTATAAGTCCAACTTTGTATAGGCCCTTTCTCGGACCCATAAACCTCTTCATTTACTAATTTCAGGGGGTTCATTTTTTGCTAATAATTGTGTAAGATATTCCTTCCTGGAAAAAGTATTGAACTTTCCATTCTTCCCTCCTTGTTTATATCCTAAGTACTTCAACCCTTTTTTCTTTGAATTTTTCCTTATATTTCTTCTTCCAATTTTTTTCGAGCTTTAGTCTTGTGTTTGTATTGTTCATAATAACACCTCGTCTTTTGCATGGTGTCTACCCTTTTTGGCTCATAAAACTCTATTATTTCCCAAGAAGCTTGTGGTAATGTGCTAAGATACCTATAGATCGTTTTTTTCCCTACTTGATATAAGGAACATACCTCAACAACTCGAAGAACTTGCTTATATACTCATCAATAGTCAATTGCCCCAATTTGTGCTCATAGAATCCTTGGCCTCCTGTTGTCATAATAGTTTTTCAAATAAGTACTTCTCCTAGAAGTATTTATAAAACCTTATCCATGATAACACTTTCTTCCTAATGTCTCTAACATTTCTCAAATATTGCCACCATATTTTATCTTTTCCTTTAAAATTGAAAATAGATACTCTAACCTTCATGTTCTCGAATAGTTATGCACCTTGACGTACTTCTTCATCCCTAACTGGACAAGCCTCTACCTCTTCAACCTTCTTTTACCTCTCCATAAAATGTAGGGGGTTTCATTCTTAAAATCCTTTGGCATTAAACTCTTCTTACTTATCCTATGATTATGTTGTTTGTTAAGCTGCATGTATCTAATGATCGGTCTTGAATTCTTGACTCTCTTTCTAGAGTTCTAAGTAGAATGGCACCTTATTCTCGCATGTTTGAGTCTCTTCCTCGACTTGCTTCCTCCGCCTCTATTGGTATCCATTTTTTTTCCTTTGGGAATATAATAGGCTAGGCTTAGAATTTTTCATGTCTAGACAGTTGTCACTAAGCTCTTGTTGTTGTTGCCTTTATAGGTACGATAGGCTTTGCATTATAATTGCGGTTACCTCCACTTGTCTTTGTTGTTCTTTAACAATATTTTCATTATATGCTTTGGAACTTTTGAATTCATCTCTCAAGATTCTAAGAGTGTCCATCCAATCAAGAGAGTATTCTTCTTTCTTTTTCCCAACCAATTCTTCTTCTTCACCATGTTGGGATCTATTTGTGCCATACTACTCCATATTGTTACTTCTCATTTTTTTATTTGTTGTTCCTTGATGTTTTCTTGTGTGTTGCTAAACACGCATAACCGTTAGCTAACCACAATTGTAATTAAACATAACTACCCATCACCTTAGCTTATTTTCAATAAGAATGTTAATGTGATACCATTTGAAACATCAAATATCGGTTATTATGAAGATTTAAGGAAAATATAACCAATTAGTTAAATATAATCAAATATCATTTGTAACTTAAAATCCACACATCTATGGTAAGGCCAAGTTTCCACCATGTGCTTTTTTGTCAAGTGCTCTCAACACCCCTGAACTTAGCTCTCAATGGATCTTGGAACTAGAGATTGAGCATGATAGAGGTCAATTGATAGGAATTTTTCCCATTTAACCTAGCGAAATTGATATCACTCCTTTCGTTACTTCCAACGTGGTGTGATACATGGCACCACCTAGTAACTACATCACCTAGTGCCATGTCACATATCACCCGAGGAATGTCCAAGTCATGGTCACGGATGGTTTATTATATTACATGGAAAGCCTTGAGTGGTTTATTAACCCTCTCAACAAAAAAATTGATGGTTTATCAACCCTTTCAGCAAGCACCCTCGATGAATTACTACCCTTCCTAGTGGTTTATCAACCATATAACAAGCGTCTCTCGCCTAAAAATATCCTATGATCCTTCCACTAATCCTTCCAATATTTCACAAACACATTCCATAGCTTCATTACATCAATACAAGGAATCACATCCCACCAACCTCAAAATGCTTTCTCTAGTGCTCAACATGAATGTTCTTTGCATCGCCAAAACTTGTTCCCTTCGTAGTGTTCTCTCACATGTTCTTCCTCTCACTAGCTTGTATTGTTCACATCAACTCTTTTTTTCTTTTGGATCTTCATGTCCCCAGTAGGAATATTTGCTTCCATTAGCCCACTTTGAGGGAACATGAGAAATGTGGGCATTTTATTCTCCCATGTTTCCACTCTAGTTGTAAATGGCGGCGTATTCAATTACACCGAGTAGCCACCATTCACCCTGCTCTCCCCTCATATTTTGAATCTATCACCCCACCCTTAAGAAAAAATCATTATAAATTATCTATATTTATAGTCATTAAAAAAAACATGGGCATACGAAGGGGTGTTACAAAGTTTGAAATCCCCCAAGGTCATAGTTTGTGACCTTAGCCTTTGGCTCTTATAGGTGGATTATTGTATTTTTTCAATGCCATCGAGCACTAATGATTAGATTTCTTACCATTGTTTGTTAATTAGTGCTTTTTTTTAAACGAAGTGTTTATTTTTTTATATACATATGCATGGGATAAGGAATTATCCCCAGTTCCCCTCCTTGAGTGGTTTACCATCCTAAATTTGAGTAGTTTATGTTGGCGACTTGGGAAGGTTTTTTACATAGGTGACATATATGCATCCCACTCCTTCTTACACCTCCAAGATATAGTCTCCAATTTTAATGTTTATGTAATTTACCATTTTTTTTAGATAATATAATCCTACATCACATATCATAAGCTTTGTTTTAACATATGGTTCTCCGGCTTGTGCCATAGTGACTTGACTACCTCAATTTTTTACATGTGCTACTTTAGTGGAAATTGTTTTTAGGGAATTTAGTTGACATTGCAATGTGCCTCGTTCCCTTATGGTTGGTAGTTATGAAAGACTACTTATTCGGTGGTGAAACCCCAAGTGGGATGGTTTGATTTATGTGATTATTGGAAGTGCAAAGTTGTTATTGTTGTCATCATTAGCCATGTTATGTAGCGAGTGGAAACACATTTTTAAACATGATGTTATCAAGATGGGTGAAATACTAAAAGGAACTTCATGAGAAGAATGAAATTAATCAACTTCACAATGAGGTCCTTTATTTGCAATCCATAAATATTTTCTTACAAAAATAAATTGTCGTACTTAAGAATTAGTTCAAGAGAACTCTCACTAAGAAAATGGGAAGATTAAAAATTTGGATTAAACCATGGGGAATTATTTCCAAAAACTTGTTGTCGATTTTTAGGAAAATATTTACATTAGAGGAAATTTTAGCCTAAAAGTGCCCATGAAAATTTCACGTAATTTCCATGTCATAATATGTTAACCAATCAAAATCTTTTAAATTTAAAAAAGAGGTACATGTAAATTTTTCAAGGGAAAAGAAGAAAAACTACTTTTTTTAATTGTATTTTTGGCTTATCTCCTTATAGGTTTGCTCAAATTTCAAGTGTAGACACTTGTTGGATGTCGAATTTTTCCATCCAAAATTATTAACTCTTATTTTATTATTTTAACTATTATTTTAATATTTTTTCCTTAGGAGGCAACTTTTAGGCTGAAATTTCCTCTAATGCCTCCTTGATTATTTGGAGGAATTTGAGTCCTTGTCTCACTCATAAAATGCAATTTTGAAAAAGCATAATTGCAAGTTAGAGGATAAAATAATAAGCGAGAGTTATGATTTATTTCTATTTAAAATAATGAATGGAATTACTTCATGAATAAGTAGGTCATCTTTAAGAAGAGAACAATATATTTTGGATCAATATAAAACTCTAAAACAAGACTATGATTCCTTATCACAACAGTTTATTGAGAGGGATGAGATCATTCGAGCACTTGCAAGATTACAAGAAGCATCTTGAATTGAAATTTAGTCACCTTCGAGAATGATTAGAAGGAGAATTTTATTGTTGAGTTTTAAGATCACTTGTTGATGTTGATAATGGTGCTCTTGTTTCACCCATATTTGAAAACTACACCACTGATATTAGGTCTCAATTTCTAAGAAAAATTAGATATATTAGAGGAGGAATTAGGAAGAATGGATAGGTTATTGTTGTTCCTATTAACCACTGTACTACATACATCTATATTATGTCTTGGATATGATCCTGCTACTACCTCATTAGCTACATATTACTCTATTGATACTAGATAGGTGTCATTTTTTTGTCTGGGGGAATTTAGACTAAGGTGATGGAAGAACATGCTCATGTTGATTGTGATAAAAAAATTGAAGACATGGTTGCTAATTTCATTCCATATGATAGTGTTACTACACCAAGTTATGAGTTTTCATTAAAAAAAATTGAGCTATATCAACATCCTCATAAGGCTTAGAGGAAATAACCCTAGCATCAACATTCTTGGTGACATAGCAGCCCTACATTCAAATCATTCAAAAGAGATGTGAAAGGATGAACCTTGGACCCGATTGCCAACCATCAAGATCAATTATGGTTGGATTTATTGATGGTTATGGAATCATTTTAACATATGTTTGCGAGACTCCATACCATTATGTGTCATTGGTTATGTAGTCATATAGAGTTCCTCTTGTTAGCTATTGATTGTTGTTTCTCCCTCAATTTTGTTTCAAGGGGGGAATTTGTTGATGACAAAAATTGTTGATTCCCTACTCCTCCGAATTTTGTTTCAAGAGGGGGGGAGGTTTATGATGATAGATATTATTATTTTTTGTTGTGTTGAATGCATTACAATTTTTTTTTCTTTGTGATGTTGATCGTGTTAAAACATCTTCATGATTATTTTTGTATCATGTTTGAGATGATTTTTCCATAATTACAGGCCTCATTATTCATTTTTTTGGTTGATGGTGTTGCTTCTATTTGAAGACTTTATTCTAGTTCTTTACCAACACCTATTTTCTCTAACGCGGTTTTGGGGGAAGTTGACGGTGTTAAATGCTACTGATGTGTCTACAACATTCTCTAAATTCATATATCAACCAACCTCATTGAGGTTTCATGGCTCTCATATTCACAATTTTAGTACTTCATCTTTTCATACTTCTTGACTAGAATGGGCCTCTATTATTACCATTAAGTGAATCATTGTGGGATCTACAATTTCAACTCCATGCATATTTGAGGACTAGTAAGTTTCTCTCTTTTGGAGAAGAGTTATTTCCTATGGTTTTTCCTCCATTTCTATGCTTATGAGAGTTTTTACTTAGGTACCTTATCAAGCTTCATGGTTGGGACCCAATGTTTTATTTAGGTTTACTCCCCTAAATTTCACTTAAGCGGGGTGTTAGAACTGGCCTTTTCCAACATTATTTTTCCCGATTGAGCTATCTATAGTGTGTTTTAAGATCACTTAGGGATTTTTTATCTACCCATTTTTTCATATTTATCTTTAACTAACACTAGGCCTCCTCCATTGTTATATAATGGAATTCTTCTATGTACTTTTACATGAATAATTAATACTCTTACATATAACCTCCTTATCACATTGTTGTTTCTATTTTCCCTCTAACGCTTTATTTCCCCAAAATTTCTCCTTAAATTTGGAGGTAATACTATTTTTAATATTATCCAAATTCTGCAATATGACCTTCTCCTTTATTCCCCAATCGTCTAGCCAATACTAACCATCCTTATGCCACCCTCACCTAAGCCAAATGTGGGGTCTTTGTCTAGAGCTAGAAATTTTTTTAGGAAACTTATTGGTGTCCATGTTGTATAGCTCTTCTTACACATAAGATACCTTGTCATAGGCATTCTTTCAATGTGGGGAAGTATTTCTTCAATCGGGAGGATAGTGTAGGGAGTATTTACTTCAATATTAAGGTTGTAGGCTATAAAATTCTTTTGTATCTCGTTGAATATTCCTTCATGAATCACGTCCAAATAAGACGAGTGATGAGAGTCTTAAAGGAGATATTTTTGCATTCAAAATTTAATGATTTTTTCGACTTACAATTGTTTCAAGACCATAGTAAGCTTTATAACCTCCATTTATCCTTTCTAAATGTTATAATTCTAATTGAGCTTATGATGGATGTTTATTCTCGAATATTTGTATAAAGGAACATACTCTAAGAATTTTTTTATCATAAATGAAAGTATCATAGGTGATATTTTTGGATCTCGGTTATCATGACTTTTGTTTTAACAATATTTACGAGGCATATACATCTTGGATTAGATATATTGGATGACTATGAGTTTATTACTAATAATGTAATGGATATTTTCAAAAATAGCAATATCATCATCATAAAGGAGAGGGGGTTATGACCATACCAATAAGCATGGGGCAGCACAACTTGCATGTTCCAAACACTTCTATTTTATCAATAAATGTGCCAAGAAAGGTAGGGGATAAAGTACACCCTTGCTTGACTCTAATTTTGTATTTACTTTTTTTCTAACCAACCCTAATTGGTCCTAAGATTGGAAATATAATTCTCATATAACCTTGTCTCAATGACCCTCAACTCGAGAGAAACCATTATCTCTTCTAGCCTTTCCCATAACTTTGTTATAGGAATGGTGTTAAAAGTTTTTATAAAGTAAAAAAAACAAAAAAAGAGATCATTTTTATTATTGTGGGATTCCTCTACAATTATCCTAAGAGTAAAAAATATGATCTACGATTGAATGATATCTCCTAAACCCAACTTGGCCTTTAGCCCCTTTTACCATGGCTTTCAAGCCAAGGGGCTAATCTTCTTTTCCAAGGTAAGCTTGTACAACTTGGTTAAAATGTGGCTAATCATAATGGTCTTGTAAATATAGGGAATGAATTTATCTCCACTCTTAAATATGGGCACAATAAGGCTTTGTTTCCAAGGATTAGGGAAACTTTGTTTCCTCTGCTAAAGTAAAGACCTTATGTATGTGCGAGGATGAGGATAGACTCTCCCATTTTAAAATTTTCAAACTTCGAGTGGCTTTCAATGTCCTTAGATTTCCCATTAGCAAGTTCTTTAACCCCAAAATCAATGTCTTTCAAAAAACAAATATCATCCTCTATATGGAGATTGAAAATGGTCTCCATGGTGTTAAAGTATTCATAGAGGTTTTTAAGGTAAACATTCTAGTTCTTCAAGCGAAACAAACGATTTTATTTAGTCTTACTGAATTAGAATTTTCCTTTGAAAATTTTTAGGATCAAACTTTATATTTCTTTATATTTATTAAATTTAAAATTAAAAATTAATTTGTACTAATAATAAGTAAAATTAATAATAAATCTCAAGCTAATACTTGTTTTAAAATTCCCCCTAAGGAGGTTCCCAAGAGTGGGTGTTGCACCCTCTCGCGCACACCTTGATATGATGATAACTCAAATGAAAGGGGGTTGTAGTTGCCACTATATTTGCCACATTTAATGCACTCCATTAAAATCATTTATTATGACATGAAGCTAACACCATGTTTCATGTCACTTGAGCATTATCGGTAGGGGTACGGAAGTATACAAGGTCTCGATTAGCATTCACGGTGGCTCCTTACCATGTTCGAACCATAATTGACATGATAGTAGCTCTATTTTGTGTTATCCTTTTTCACGCAAGATGTAAACCATGGGAACTATACTACATTATTATATGGTATTAATGAGTCGATAAAAATCAAACCCCTATGGAATTATCGACTCCAATTTCTACTGTAGTTTCTTTATTACAAATGTAATTACGCCTTTTGGCCTATCAATCATAAACCCGATCATGGTTAGATCCTTGGCCCTAGAAATATTTTACAATTGAAAGCATGTGCTACATCCGAGTTTGATCATGTCGAAATTCTTGGAGTTGGGATTTTATACACCAACTTCTCCTCACCGATCTCGTTAGAGCTCTTAGAATAAACCTCTTTGTGGAAGTCTCTCCACTCCTAGTAACAACTCTCTTAGTTTGAATTTCTTATTTATATATCTATTTCCACTCAGGGTCTTCTCAATTATGCGTTTACTAGTTTCTAGGATCAAATTTCCTTCTTTAGTTTTACGATAAGGTTCCATATCTAGTTCCTTTCCTTATTTTCTTGATCCTCACCCTCTTCTAATTCATTCTCTCTCCTGTGTTCTCTTTTATTTTCATATTTTTTTCAATCTCCCCCCTCTCCACCTTATATTATATTTCCACTAGGGTTTATACTTCTCCACTTTTTTCTCTACCACTTCACTCTCTTGTTGCTTACTCGCCCTCCTATCCCAACCTATCTTTGTCCTTCCATAGCCCTTCTCCCTCCTAGTGGTACCTCTGTGTCAACCTTGTTTCTGTTCTTTTTTCCTCTATCCACCTACCTTCTCCCTATCACTTCATGCAATTATTCCCCGTGGTAGAAATGTCACTATATGTAGTGATGGTAGGTGGAGGCGCCCCTTTGTTTCTTCCCATATGGATCACTATGTTGCCTCCAATTCCCAACTCCATGCTCAAGCCCAAGCTCATGAGTAGAAAGCTGGTTCGACAAGAAATTGAATGAGTAGAAACTTAAGTGACCCATGACCTACATTTCATTCTTAATCCCCATGTTGATGTTGCTACTTGTGATTGTGTTAGAAACCTATAAATATAGGATTCATAATTTTGACTTGGCTGATGGTAATCTTATAAATATGTACATACTTTTCCTTCTACAAGTTGTATTCCCATATTTTGTAAAAAATAAAAAAATCAAAATCAAAAAAATCAAAAAACGAGGGTAAAAAAAAGTCCTAAAATAACAATCAAAGGACTTAGAAAAAAAAACAAATCCCAAAAGAAAAAGATGAATAAAACATGAAAGTGTGCAAGTCTAAATGCCACTACTTTTACCTTTTGTAGTTGATTATGGCAGAGTGTCTATAAATGCCATAATCCATGATGAGTTAAACAATCTAATCTTGAATTGTCATGTTTCAATTTCATTTGTTGTAGTTAGAGAATAAAGAATTGTCATACGGTTTAATCATGAAAATTCAGTAGTTAGGCGAGAGAATAACTATCCAACAGGTTTAATCTGGATTCCTGGATGAAATAAGTGTAGAATTAGATAGTTTTATTGCTTTCAAAAAAGAATAAAATGTTGTAAGGTTGCTAGTTCAAATGCACCCTGATTAAAAGAGAAGGAAAAAATGTTAGAAGATAATGACTAGGTAGGTAGAAGAAGGTGAGAGACTTCAATGTAAATATATTTCACCGAGAAATAAATAACTAATTTCCCTTCCCCATAGAAATTTGATATTCTAGACTATCGATCAAAGAGGCTCAAGGCATTTCCTTGACTCGTTGGGGACCGGACCCAAGGCTCAATGACTCGACTAGTTGAAAAATGTTAAGTTTCTATATTAATCCCAGGAAATTTTCATGATTTACCCCTTCATGCATCCATCACCATGAAATTTCATAAGTAAATAACTCATTTTACTTAATGATACTCTAAATCCCCCATTTGATTAATTCCCTACATTTCATGAAGGATAAAACCCTCAAAATGACATTTTATCCTAAGTTGAAGTGATGAAGTTATTATAATGTAAACTTGTTTTTTAAACTTAACTTTCCTTAGTTATATTAATGTGTTTTGAGTATACATTTTCCCCTTGTCATATTAAGCACATGTTGAAAAAACATTCCAAAGTTATCCCTTTGACACAAAACTACCCAATAAAAATATTTCCCCTCTCCCCTATAGTTTTAGACCTTTCATAAATCGAAACTATATAATAAAAATATAAAAAAAGCATTAAACATGTTTCATATATGTTTAAAACAAAAATAAAAATTCCCAAGAACAAGATTAAACCAATTTGAATATAAAATCCAAAATCCTCATTTTTGTAGTCTCTTTTTGAAAACAAATTCAGAACACGGATTGATTAAAAGACTTCTTTTCCACATTTGTACCATTCAGAAACCTTGTTTTCTGTCTTAGCTCGATTTTCATCTCTCGAAGCCTAAGTTGAGCAAAGAAAACTCAAAAGAGATTATCCTTAGCCATATTTGCTCAATTATCCCTCTGTTAGAGTAAACTACTCATGCAAACAATCTAATCTTGCAAAAGTAAGCATAAGAATGCCTAAAAAAAAGAGTTAAAACCTCCATAGACATATCCCATTCCACAAGACTTTTAAAAAAACCTTCAAACACCTCCCCTGAGACACGGATTTCATTAACAAATTGTTTGAGTTTTTGCGAGGTTATCATCGAGAATATGGATTTGGGTTGACGGTTTCAATACTAGTTGACAAAATTGTTTGCTCTGAATTCTCGGATTTTAAATCAAAAAGCTTCATTCAACAAACAATTTGTATACAAAGAAAGAATAAAATCATGTCATAGAGAGATCAGAATGATGAAATGTGCATAATGAATAGTAAAATTGAAATCGGAATTCACAATGACATTGAAAACATAATCGTCAAAGAGTATCGATGGTTAAAGTGTATCGGGTAAAAGTCGAGTGAAGGTTAAAACAAAGTTACGAGAGCGAGTCAAAGGTAAACAAGTAAAAAGTAAATACGAGAGGCGATAAATGGTAAAAAAGAGATGAAAATACTTTCACCAACAATGAATTTTATCCAAAGTGAAAGTAAAAAGCAGTTAAAAAAAGAACAAAAAGGTGAAAAGATGAAAACACAACAAGAAGGAACATTTTTGCGAGAAATTCATGTTTAAGCCATTGTTTTATAGAAACTATTGTGACCAATCCAAGATGAATTTTGCAAAACTGTAGGAGGTTATGTTCTTAAGAGGGCCATCTACAAAAATATCTGCCACTTTTCTAACAGCTATTATGGATTGGGAAATATTAAACAATATTGAAGAGCACTTTTTGTAGAAAATTCCTATTAAGTCATCATTTTTTAGAGAAGATGGTGACCAATTAGAAATACATATTACAAAAATGAAGGAGGTTCTTGTTCCTACGAGACCCATATACAAAAACCTATCTGACGTTTTGTACAATCATTTCATAATGAGAGATACATGCACATCTTTATAGGTTATTTTTTTAGACTCTGTAAAACTCTATTTTACACATATTTTTGCAGAGCCCTATTGTGCAGAGATGGAGAGGAATTTTAGGAAATTGAAAGAGTTTTATCTCACCAACATATTCATATACAATAACATATTTCATGTTTTAACTATCTATTTCAGATTAAGAAATACGAAGATATCATTGGACCCCAAGTTTGCATAATTGTTGGAGTAGAATGCACAAAAAAAGGAAGCAGTTAGTGACTTGGATGGCATCAACTAAGGAGTTGGATAAAATTCGAATTCTCCTTTTTAGTCATCACCTATCCATAAAAAAATAGTGCTAAATAGATGCATTAGTCTTGAGTGTCCTTTACTTAAGTTCTATTTATGTAAAACAGTTAGAGATATTTGTAGAACCAATCTTGATATTTTTTTCAAGATATTCTAGTTTAGAATTTGTATAAATACTTCACTCTTTGAAGTATTTTTGGGTGGAATAAAAGTTGCTGAGATTATTATAGATATTTTTGTTGTGATTTGGAGGCTTCATGTGTTGATTCTATAGCATGCAGACTGGACTACGACTAAGCTGGACTTCATAACTCAAGATTCTTGCGATAAAATAATGAGTAAAGTGATTTCTTTATGTCATTGTTTCCTTTTTTGAAGTTCCATTAAATTTCATATATGTGTTCAAATATGAATGATTAATTAGGAGTATTATTTTAGGATAAGTGTAAAAAACTCCCTGTCTTAACTAAGTGATCATTTCAATATTTTCTCATTGATTTCCGAACCTAGGAATTCTTAGTTGCTCCCGAGTCCCGTTTGACCTCCGCCTCCTTCTTCTTATTTCTCGGATCAAAAGGATCCTTCATTTCCCTTTATCCCGAAAGAAAGCCATCCCATCCAATCAAATTATTCAAATCTCTGAGGGTTATCTACCTTGCCCTAAGTACATTAGCATCCTTTTGGCCTTGCCTTTCGGTCTTGCTTGCTACATTTTGACTCCATAGCCCAATGGACTAGTAGATCCCTCTTAATCTGTCTCCAAGTAATCTTATTTCCCACCAAAATTTTCAAAAAAAGCAATTGTCCAATCATACCTAACCCTAAAACTTAAATCTAAAACAAAGTTAAATCATAAGGAGAGATCCTCTCCGTAATTCAGGAAGGCTAGATCTCGAAATCTAAAAGAGGTTCTTGGCTACCCCCGGTTTTATTTAACTATAAACCAAAATCCCATGACCTAATAATTACTAGGGTGATAACATACCGCGACTCACTTTGGAGAACTAGCCACTTTCCGATTTTAAGTTTAATCTTAGAGGAAGATTTTTAAAAAAATATCTTTTTCGCTTTAAGATTAAGTTTAAGGTTGTGGGTAATATAATGACAACTCTAATGGGGAAACTAACTTTTTTCTTTAGAAATATTTTACGGTGTTCAGATCCCGATCTATGATGGTGGACGAGTTATCGTGACACACAAAGGTTAAAATCATCCACCCAGCATCGCACACCAATTTCACAATCAAGACTCCACTTTCGGGAGGAATGAACCTAGAAGAACAATATGGAAAGATCTAGGCTTTCAACTTGGATCTTAATCCAAGACATTATGTTCTTTCTCATTAAGAAAGTTTTTTCAATATGTATTGTATTTTATGCAGGATCTAACTTGGTTGTCAAGATCATGCGGCACTTTCAGTTATGGTTGATTTTCAAGATGATCCAAGAATAAAATGAATATATGCTCCCCATGAGCGAGATCACATACAGTGATTTCCGACTACTAGCTAAAGGTAAATTGGGGTAAAAATCTGCATATGTTTCAAGATAGAGAACATTGATGATCCTTTACTACATCTCATTAAATTTCATATATCTGAAGGGTGATTGGCATGAGGATTGCCTCATGAGAAATATTCATGGTAACCTTATAAGGGAAAAGCAAGGGAATGGTATGAAGCTCTCAAAAGCTGCTATTTTGTTTTCTCTAAAATATTTTCATAAGGTATTTTATGAGCATTACAAAGAAGATTTTCCATCTTTATCATTAGCTGAAAATTGTTGTGATCAAGCTAAAGATCTTATACATTACCTAAAATATTGATGAAGATTTTGAAAATTGGCATCCCTGAATATTTATTAGAAGAAGTCTAGAACTTTCATTCTCAACTTAAATGTCATAATAATCACGTAGGAGTTAAAAAAAGATGAAATAGATCAGTAGATACTTACTAATATCATCAAGGTCAAAGATGAAGGCTACTGCGATCTCAGAGTTCTTGACATTTCACCGAGAAAATGCCATCTCCAAGTGAAGCCAATGTTAGCAACCTATAAATATAGGATTCATAATTTTGAGTTGATTGATAGTAATCTTGTAAATATGTACATACTTTGCCTTTTGCAAGTTGTATTCATATTTTGTAAAAAAAATCAAGAAGAGGGTAAAAAGTCCTAAAAGAACAATCAAAGGACTTAGAAAAAATAATAAACCCCAAAAGAAAAAGATGAATAAAACATGAAAGTGTGCAAGTCTAAATGCCACTACTTTTACTCTTTGCAGTTGATTATGGCAGAGTGTCAATAAATGCCATAATCCATGATGAGTTAAACAATCTAATCTTGACTTGTCATGTTTCAATTTCACTTGTTGTAGTTAGAGAATAAAGAATTTTCATACGCATTTTAATCATGACAATTCAATACTTAGCAGAGAATAACTGAATCCAATAGTTTAATATGGATTCATGGATGAAATAAGTGTAGAATTAGGTAGTTTTATTGCTTTCAAAAAAGAATAAAATGTTGTAAGGTTGCTAGTTCAAATGCACCCAATTAAAAGAGAAGGAAAAAATGTTAGAAGATAATGACTAGGGTAGGTAGAAGAAGGTGAGAGGCATCAATGTAAATATATTTCACCGTGAAATAAATAACTAATTTACCTTCCCCATAGAAATTTTATATTCTAGACTATCACCGAAAAGAGGCTCAAGGCATTTCCTCTGACCGTTGTGGGACCTGACCCAAGGCTCAATGACTGACTAATTGAAAAATGTTAAGTTTCTATATTAATCCCTGAAATTTTCATGATTTACCCCTTCATGCATTCATCACCATGCAATTTCATAAGTAAATAACTCATTTTACTTAATGATACTCTAAATCCCCATTTGATTAATTCCCCACATTTCATGAAGCATAAAAACCCTTTAAAATGACATTTTATCCTAAGTTGAAGTAAAGAAGTTATTATAATGTAAACTTGTTTTTAAACTTCACTTTCCTTAGATTATATTAATGTGTTTTGAGTATACATTTTCCCCTTGTCATATTAAGCACATGTTTAAAAAACATCCCAAAGTTATCCCTTTGACACAAAACTACCCAATAAAAATATTTCCCTCTCCCCTATAGTTTTAGACCTTTCATAAATCGAAACTATATAATAAAAATATAAAAAAGCATTAACATGTTTCATATATGTTTAAAACAAAAATAAAAATTCCCAAGAACAAGATTAAACCAATTTGAATATAAAAGCCAAAATCCTCATTTTGCTGTCTCTTTTTTGAAAACAAATTCGAACAGCATTGATTAAAAGACTTGTTTTCCACATTTCTACCATTCAAGAAACCCTGCCTCGCCTTAGCCCAATTTTCATCTCTCGAAGCCTAATTTGAGCAAATAAAACTCAAAAGATATTATCCTTACCCAAATTTTCGTAATTATCCCTCTATTAAAAGTAAATTACTCATGCAAACAATCTAATCTTGCATAAAGTAAGTATAAGAATGCCTAAAAAAAGAGCTAAAACCTCCACGATGACAGATCCCATTCCACAAGACTTTTAAAAAACCTTCAAACACCTCCTGTAGACTGGATTTCATTAACAAATTGTTTTATTTTTTGCGGGTTATCATCGAATATGGATTTGGGTCGACGAGCTTTCAATACTAGTTGACAAAATTGTTTGCTACGAATTCTTAGATTTTAAATCAAAAGCTTCATTCAACAAACAAGTTTGTATACAAAAAGAGAATAAATTCAAGTCGAGGAGAGATCGGAATGATGAAATGTGCATAATGAATAGTAAAAGTGAAATCAGAATTCACAATCATGAAAAACATATGAGTCAAAAGAGTCAGTGGTTGGTGTATAGTCAATCAGTAAAAGTCAGGAAAGTTAAAACAAAGTTACAAAGTAGTAAAGGTAAAAACGATAAAGTAAATATAGAGGTATAAATGTGTAAAAAGAGATGAAAAATACTTTCACGAACAATGGTTTATCCAAAGTGAAAGTAAAATAGTTAAAAAGAACAAAAAAGGTGAAAAGATGAAAACACAGACAAGAAGGAACATTTTGCATAAATTATGTTTAAGCCATTGTTTTGTAGAAACTATTGTAGACCAATCAAGATGAATTTTGAAAAAGCTGAAGGAGGTTTATGTTCTTAAGAGGGCCATATACAAAAACCTCTCACTTTTTAACACTATTATGGATTGGGAAATATTAAACAATATTGAGACACGTGCAGAAAATTCTGCTAAGTCATCATTTTTCGCAAAGCGATAGTGGCCAATCCTGAAACACATCTTAAAAAACTTAAGGAGAGTTTTTGTTTTTAAGAGAACAATATACAAAAATGTATCTCACTTTTTTTGCACAATTATTTAAGAATGGGAGATACATGCACATCTTTACGGGTATTTTTTCGAACTCAGTAAAACTCTGTTTTACACATATTTTTTGCGAGCCTATTTGTGGTATGTTTGGAGATGAATTTTAGGAAACGGAAAGAGGGTTTATCTCACCAACATATTCATCTACAATAAACTATTTAACTTGTTACATATCTATTTCAGATTGAGAAATACAAAGATATCATTGGACCCAAAGGTTTGCGGAATTGTTGGAGCATGCACGAAAGAAAGGAAGCGAGTTAGTGACTTGGATGCTTCATTATCAACTAAGAGATTGGATAAAAATTCGAATTCTCCCATATTAATCACCTATCCATAAAAAATAGTGCCAAATAGATGCATTATTCTTAAGTGTCCTTTACTTAAGTTCTATTTATGTAAAACAATTAGAGATATTTGTGAACCAATCTTGATATTTTTTCAAGATATTCTAGTTTAGAAATTTTGTATAAATATACTTCACTCTTTGAAAAGTATTTGGGTGGAATAAAGGTTGTTGAGATTATTATTGATATGTAGTGCTTTGGAAGCTTCATGTGTTGATGCAGCAGATAGATGGACCTGACTACAACTAGGACTACAAGCTAGCTGGACTTTCATAACTCGAGATTCTATAAACTAACAAGTAAGATGATTTATTTATGTCATTGTTTCCTTTACTGGAATTTCCATTCAATTTCAATATATGTTCAAATCGAATGATTAATTAGGAGTATTACTTTTAGGATAAGTGTAAAAAACTCCTTGTCTTAACTAAGTGATCATTTCAATATTCTGTGATTTTCAGAACCTAGGAATTCTTAGTCGCTCCCGAGTCCCGTTTGACCCTCGCCTCCTATTCTTATCGGATCAAAGGGATCCTTCATTTCATTTATCCGAAAGCAAGCCATCCCATCTAATCAAATTATTCAAATCTCAAAGGGTTATCATGCTGCAGTACATGGGCATCCTTTGGCCTTGCCTTTCAATCTTGCTTGCTACATTTTTGACTCCATAGCCCAATGGAATAGTAGATCCCTCTTAACTGCCTCCAAGTAATCTGTGCCTACCTAAACATGTTTCAAACAAACCAATTTTCCAATCATACCTAGCCTAAAGCTTAAATCTAAAACAAGTTAAATCATAGAGGAGAGATCCCTCTCCCGGAATTCAAGAAAGGCTAGATCCTGAAATCTAAAAGAGGTTCTTGGTTACCCACGGTTTTATTTAGCTATAAACCAAAATCCACACTCCTAAAATTACTAAGGTGATACTGTGATTGGATCGATTTAGGGACTTATATTTGGTCACATTGTTCCTAGTACATGCAAGAAATTAATGTTGCTGAACTTTTCATTATAATGGGACAAATCTTATTAACCGAGCGAAACAATCAACAAGATAATTCTATAAGAGTAGACGATGCTAGAGGAAAAAAATGATAATAGACTACAAGTTAACTACTCTAGCTGAGGAGGTAAACAAATATCGCCCTCTTCGAATTAGGATGGTGACAAGCTGGCACTCATGCTTATTGATTCTACCCACTATTTGTTATGACTCATCGGTCTTTTGCTTTGCGCGTTCTAGTAAATTTTTGTTCACTCATGTTGATGTATGTCGAGGTTTCTACAACCATCCCCCCTCATGGAGAACATGTGAGAGGCCCTAAGGCAATTAAGTTTGTCGAGATCCAATTCTCTCAGGATGGAGAACTCACGACCCTCGATTTCTAATCCTCCTCGCACCAAAGATCAACTAAGGATGGATTCTTTGATAGTGTAATGCTTTACTTCCCAAACTTAATCGGTCCTAATGAAATCGAGGAAACATCGCTCGGTTCCTTGATTTCCAAAGATTCAAAGGAAAAATCCCTAAGAGACACACCATGCTCTGTTTAGTATGGTATTCTCGAAAGAGCTTCAGAGCCATAATTCTAGTGATTCTTTCGCAGTTGTTCTCAATCCTGATCAACATCGTCGAATAATTCTACTATTCAATTCCAAAAGAATCTAATACCATAGAGAAAATTGAGGGATGATTATTTGTTTCCTCCTCTGATAGCACAAAGTGGATAGCAGAAGGAGAAAAAAACCCCTGTTCCATAGCTTTATCCCAAGTAAAAGTATTTTCATCAGCCTCGATGAGCCGAAAAAATGATACATGCAGGATCCCTAAAGTGCAAACATGCTTTTCCATAGAGGGATCTTGCATCAAATCATTTAGAAATGGAGAGAATGTATCCTTCCTTAGAGAGAACATACCACGGGGAAGATGATCCCATCCGAGTTTATTAGGATCTCTAAAATTTAATATAGGGAGTTTATGGAGAATCAAGGACAATACCTCTCAAGCCGATTTTGTGTTCCAGGCAGGGCTGCGCATGATACTTCCACACTTTCCATTTAGATGACCCGATGTTGTCTGCTGAAAGTCTTTAACTCACACTTCTCCTAATTGAGAGGTGAATACCTGAATATCCATGAGCTTTGTCTTCTTGACTCATATTAAGGTATTACATGTAGGCCTCCTCCAAGAATTTGGTCGGAAACCATTCCTAACTTCCTAGAAGCCATGATCTTGGATATAGTCCCTATTCTCTTTTCCATATTCCAAATAGAAGAGCCCACCCAAAAAATGTTTATGTTCGTACGAAGGGTTGATGTACTAATACGGCCATATTTGTGAGACCGAGAGGATATTCCATATGTCTTGGCCACCCATCAACTCACCTCCAAATAACTTGGAACCTAGGGCTGCGATAATATCTTGGTCTTGAGACTAGACATCATGTTCTGCATATTTAGCTTCAGCGTAGTTTTTCCAGAGCCACTCGAAGACCAATTCCTTCGATATCATGGGCCCCATTTAGAGTAATCTAATGAACTTGGAAACATTTTCCGTGTAATTAATTAGTGGGGATGGAAGAGCCAAAATATGATAGACATGGGCCCGACTGTGAAAGATCGCCTTTCAAGAGAAGTTAATATTCCGGCCCAACTTCAAAATGCTAAAATACCAACTAGAGAGCTTCGGTCAATTAGATTCAATAGATCGTTCCAAAATGTAATTTTTAGGGAGTTAGAGACTCAAGGTTATTCCAAGATAAGTGCTTTGGAAGAAAACCAATGTGAAATATGAGGGTCCTAGCCAAGTTCTTTTGAACCACAGGATAAGTGTTAAAGAAGAAAATATCAATTTTTCTCCATTGATGATTGTTCTGGAAGGTTGTTGGAACTCCTCGGGAGGAAAACGAATTGTTTAGCTTCCCTTAATGTTGGATTCCGAATAGGATGTTATCACCAACAATTGTTGGTGTGATATTGGGTTATCCTCGGGGAGATAACCGTAGGCTCGAAAGATGTCCAGGAGCGTAGAGGCTAATTTGATGAGTTTTCCCAAACCCTCAACTACAATAATGAAAAGAAGGAGAGGAGGGAATCCTCTTTTCTAAGACCCTTGAGCCCCAAAAAGGTTGAGAGGAGAGCCATCGACTATGATGGAGTATAAGGATTTTTGAATCAATGATTTCACCCAATTTATCCATGAGCGGAGAATCCAAAAACATCAAGAACAAAAATGAGATAGTTCTAGCTCGAGACGATCGTAAGATTTAGACATGTCAAGTTTGATAAGAATACCTAGAGTTTTGTATGATTTCAGAGTCGATACCTCGTGAGCCACTATAATTCCATCCATAATCTATCGGGCCTTCTAGGAATCATGTCTTCTTAGGTCCAATGATAGATTTCATTTGGCTTTGAGACCTTGGACTAGAATTATTTGAAATTTTCTTTAAAGATAAAATTGCATAAAGAAACACGTATGAATATGTTCGGGGTCTAACGCCACACCTTTCTTTGGAATGAGAGCGAGGAAGGTAGAATTGAGTCCCAACCAAATTCTTTGGGTTCGACACGATATTCCTCAACCAGCCTCATGAATTTATGCCTTGAGGAAGTGTCGGACAACTTTAAAGAAATCTTAGGTGAATTTTTTCATGTTTTGGAGCTTGTTTGAAGGAGAGAATGAAAAATTCTTTGACTTCTACATAATAAATCTCCTTCATGAGGGCCTCGTTTCCGATCCTACGTAACTAATTAAGGGATACATTGTCTGACCCTGAAATCACCTCACTTATCTCCACCTTTGGTTTTGTAAAAGGCGTGGAAATGGAAGATCAACTCCTATGAAATTTCCTTATGATGGACAAGTCATTTTCCACCCAAGCCATTGAGGAAGATGTATTTACATGTCTGCTTTAACATGGTTCTATGGAAGAACTTTTTTGTTACACTCCCTTCTCGCAGCCATTGGTTTCGTTTTTTCCTCCATAGGATTTCCTCATGCTTCCTTATTTACTCCAAATAAATGAGGAACCGGCCCTCCTATGATGCGAGAGTCTTCATATGTCCTTATAAGATAATCCTCTATTGGATTGCCCGCATTTAATCCTCCGGTCACTTTGTCTTTATGAATATTTCCAAAAATCAGAGAGGTTCCAATATTTTATCCTTTTCTTAAGCTCCTTCAACTTCAATTGGAAATTTTCCATGTTATTTGTGCCTTGATACCTTGATATCCTTCCACCATTCCTCTAACTTTGCTATGAAATCAAGCCTTTCTACTGTGAACTCCTCCAAAGCGAACATGCTTGTTCCTTGGGGCCATTCTTAGGTCCATTTCAGAAATTGGGCCGATGATATGAACCGCAGGGGCATCAGAAGCATGAAGATAGAGGATATGTTGGAGAATATCATCCAGGGATGAAAGGGAAGTGATGGAGATGAAATGTTTTCTGTTGCTTATCTCCCCATCGGTTGTTCCATGTGAAGATACCATTAATTAAATCTATATCTTCACTTTTAGATATTGAATAGTTTCTGAAGAATGAGAAATAGGTTCAAGGTCGAAGGACTCCTCCTTTCTTTTTCCCATTTACTTGATCATCTGAAGTCTCCGTAAGATACAAGCGCATTGCCCATGCCCATAATCTCTCGTAGCTTCTATAAACTACATCCGAAACCAAATTCTCCCCTCGGAGAATTGGGCCATAAACCCCTATTAACAAAACATTTACTTAGGAACCCATACATTTGAATTGACCGGAAAGAAATTTGGGGAAGGTTATCCAAGACCCAAAGTAGATAGATTTGGTATCCCAAATGATCCCTAAATAGATTTCACTGCCCCTTAGTGTCCAATGCTATACATTTCGATGAGGTCTAGCTTATTCGTGTGATTCGCTAGCTTCTCTTATGTCACCTTGGTTTTCTTGCACTACAATGATGTTTGGTTTCTCCAAGCTCGGATCCTATCTCGTGAGTACCTCACATTAACTTTCAAGTTGAGGGCCCTTATATTCCAAGAGTGACTTTCATTGAGGATGGGGTAGGAGCATTGGTAAAACTCCATGAGGACATTGCCTTGTCCTAAGTTTCACAAGATCACCCCTAGCTTCTCTAATCGCTTCATTTGGTTTGTTTTTCTACCCTTCTTTCTTCTCTTGAACTCCCAAACTGGACTCTTCACACTCGAATACACATCCTTGTCTTGGATCACCCGAGGGCCACGTGGGGGATATTCCGGGAGGAGCTTGTAGTTGTACCCATCCCTTTAAAGACCAGATTAAATTGATCCAGTTGCTCTTTGATGTGTATCTTCATATTTGTCCTGACCCAATTTCATAGAAAGGATACCATAATCTCTCTTCGGAGTTAAGATGATCCATTTTGACTTCGTGCTTTAGGGGTTGCTTTAACTATGCAAGGACTCGTTGGATATCCTTACCGATTGAAAGCTCTTCTTAGAATTCCTTTTACTTGATTGTTTTTCTCTTAGGGTTTTCGGGGACCCGCTTCTAGTTCCATTGCTTGTTAGGGTTGGTTTTTTGCTTTTTGTCTCTTTTTTCCTTTTCATTTTTGTTGGCTCTTCAGAAGTGCGAAGTGATTACCGATTTGGTGGTCGAGACCACTCGATGAAGGGTGGCGGAGCATGGATAGGAGGAGCCTTGTTACTCAAGAGTGCTAAATCAGCACCTCCTAGAAGCCATATTGAGGAGGATTTATCGAAGGGGAGAAAGCATATTTCTATTGTTGAGGAAGTCATGGAAACAGTGCCCATACTCATGACGAGTATTTGCATTTTGAACGGTACATGCTCATAGCTCAATCTATGTTGGGACCAAAATTCATCTTAGTATTCAATTTCCACTCGACTCTAGAAAGGGTTGAGAGATTTTCATGTAAACACATATTTGAGCGTAGGATGAAAATATTTGACATTTTTGTGATCTCGGGAGACTTGAGTTACCAATAGAATTGTCTATCGATTCCAATATGTTCATCTCCCATAAATCTGTGGGAAGAGAATACAAACTTACCTAGATAGGTGCCACCGGAGAATTTTTCCTTCTCCGGATTGTAGTAGGGTTCCAAATTTCTCATGAATAGCCCGCACAATTCATAAGTATGGCCCATTATCCATAACTTTCCTCCTATCTTCCGGATCTTCAAAGATCACGGTGAAAAAGTGTTTGTTTCTCTTAAGATAAGATCAATTGGAGCCCTTGGATTCCATTTGAGATGGATCCATCTAAGGATCTCGACTCCTTAGGACAAATAACCATTGATTTGCATATTATCCCATGATCTTGCATTTATTTTCGGGATTGTTGCATCACGATGATTGGGGATCACTACGCGTTTTGGTCGCCTTCGAGAGGAAGCAACCCCTCATCTTGGACTGGGCATTGTGCTCCTAAAGCTGGCTATTCTACTTGCTTTCCTTTTTTTCCATGTGCTACCCGAGATGGGACATAAGGAGCGCAATGAGCTCGAGTTACAATATTCTTGAAGGATGGGTTTTTATCCCCCTCCCCCGAAGGGGGTACTAACATGTGCCCAATCGGTCGGAGGCCAACTCTAAGGAAAACTACAAATTTTATAAGCTCATAAAAAATTGATCGAGACAACGAGGATAAAATTTTTCCTTGGAACCCTAGAACCCTAGAAACCTTAACGAGCTATCTCATCTTCTTGTATGTGTAACATCTAAATAGAGGACCCAAAACCCATAAATATAACCCATGATAAGAAATCTACAAGATTTTGAATAGAGATGGATTGAAAACGCATGACCGAGGACGGTTCGAAAGGATCCATCAGTCGGAAAAGGAAAGGTCGTTGGATACCGAGGCCCTTGTGGTTATGGGAGGTGTACAAACCACATAAAGTGAATCGATTTGAAGGGAACCAGTATACATATGATCCAAAAAATTTCCCTTTGATGATAAACTCGCTATGAGTTTCTTCTTGGGGTACCTACGGTATAGCATACGATGCTAGATGAATTACACGTGCACTCTATCTTGACATTATATCTTTAGATAATCAATCATCATTAAGGAAGTGTAAAAGTGTTGAGCATATTATCCATTTCCTCTGCGTGTCTGATCCGAGCTGGAGCCTTTTGTAGTTAAATCATCTCATTGTCCACTTCAAATGTACGTCAGATATGTGAAAGAATTCCAATTTGCTTTCAAGGCGAGAAAGAAAGATAAGAATGTTTTGTGATTAAAGGGAGGAGAATCTAAACATACTCGCCTTCTTCGGCCTTGTTTATTTGATGAATGACTAGAATTTAGTCTCCAAATACTAATAGGGCTAGAAATTTTATTTTCAATTGTCATTTCTAGGACTTTCCATAATGAAATATATTCGACGAGATTGAGTCGTTATGTCGAGAACACGAGCGAGTTATGATACAATTTATCCATCGGGGATAAATAAAATCTCTCCGCTCCCGCCTCCCTCAACAAATTAATTCTTGGTTCTCAAACTTCGTGATTGTTTAATCAGTTATAATCCGTATTATCCACGATGTCCTTAAAATAATGGTCACATTTCAAATCCCAACTGTGGATCCATCTTTCGGGACGAGAAATTAATGAAGAATGAAAAGAAGGTTGCAAAAGGTCAAGGAGTATAAATAGTGAAGGATAATGATGATAAGAAAAGTCGACAACTGTATTATAATTTAAAATTAGAGGTTATTATATTATAAATTAACATTAATTTCTAGTAACACTTAAGCGGCTTTATAATAAATGAGAAATTAAAAAATAAAAAAATATAAACAATTATAGAATTTTAAATATTTATTATTTAAATTAATTTATAAAAACTTTAATTAAAAATTTTAAATATTTAATTATTTAAATTAAAATTAATTTATAAAAACTTATAATATAAAGAATAAAAATAAAATTTTATTTTAAATAGATTAAAAAATCTATTGTTGGCCTCCTCTCATCATCATTATTCTTCACTATTTATACATCTCGACCTTTTGCAACAACTTCTTTCATTCTTCATTCATTTCTTGTCACGCAAGATGGATCCTGTTGGGATTCAAACGTCGACTCATTGTTTTATGATACTGCATACAATTAAATTAAAGTTTATTATTAAAAATATATTTCCCGTAATAAAATAACTATATATAAAATTTAAAGAAAAAATTAATCGTGGAGATGAAAAAATAATTTATTCGATACATTGAAAACTTATTACTAAAAATATATCATTAATAGAAAGATAATTACACTTTCGAATTAGCCCTCATTGTTGGCTCGCTTTGGTCAATTCCTGCAAGCTTATCCGGCTAGCTCGATCGCTCGATTCCCTAAGCCTGCAGGTCATCGGTTCAATTCTCTCCACACTCTCAAGATTGGGGTTAGGAAGTGATCTTCTTGGTACAAATATTATGTGAGTCTCATATCAAAGGTTAAAACTTATCTCCAAAAGTAACTATGTCATTTTTTTGTGATTAATAATATACTAATTCAAAGGGTTAGAGCTCATTCTGCAAACCCAGGTATGAGGGGATGTCTAAGTTTGTCACATTGTAAGTTTGTCCGTGGGGGATGTGTACAAGTTTGTGCATGCTTTGTCCACTTTAAAATAAAAATTATGTTCTAAATAAAATAATAATGTCCGATGTAATAAAATTAGGTTGTATCTTTGCACCTTTAAGAGTACTAGAAGTTAAAAACATGTGTGAGTAACATGTTTAAATCTTATACTTTTCAAAAATATTTTAACAAGAGATTTAGCTAATCAACTTTATATATATATCTATACATGTATGTTAAAATAAAGTATTTTGAATGTTGTATATAAAAAAATATTTAATGTGGGTTATCGATAAAATATTTCAATGTACTAATTAATAAAGACATATTTAAAAAATATATTAATAATAAAAAACCATTTTAATTTTGCTTTGATAGGAAAATGTCTCATTGTACATTGTTATGTAAAATATTTTAGTGCAAAATATTTCATTCTACATTGTTATGTAAAATATTTTAATGTCAATTATCATTTAGTGCTTATATATCATTTTAAAAATATGTGTATATATTAGAAAAATTTAAATTTTTATGGTTAAAATATTTATTTGGTCATATATATATTCTATTTAGAATTCAAAAATGTAATTTAAATAATGAAAAATAACACATTGTATTTTTCACTCTAAAAAAATTTATCTCTCTTGATTTATGTTAGATCCATCATTTAAGATAAATCTATATTAATAATAATTTAAAAATAAAATTAAAATTTGAGTTAATAAAAAAATTAATTTTTATGATACAAAATATATGATAAAATAAATATTTTAATGCTTATGAACCATTTTAATTTATATTATTAATTGTATATAAATTTAATATATTTTTTATAAGCATGCGTATATCAAATCACACCATTAATGATTTTTCCCACTTTGGTGTTGCACTCGTGAGCCCACTTTTTTCTTTTTGTTTAAAATAGAGAAGTTTCTTAGTCTTGTTTTAAATAAAGAATCTTTCTTGGTCTTTTGTGTAGTATGATGAGTTATGAAGTTTATTGGCTTTTTGTTTTTTTAATATTTTTTATATAAAGTGTAATTTAAATAAGTTATTTTTTATTTTTATTGTTAATTTATTGAAATCGATTAGATTTATTTTAATTTTGGATTTATTAGTAGTGAGAAATCAAATTGTGCAAATTTTTTTCTAGTGCAAAATTTGAGGAAATGTTTTACTTCTAAGTTTGATACCTCAAGAAAAGTCTATCAAAATATGAATTTTTTTATCAACAATATGTAAATGTATGATATTAATATAATCACTTTAAATCATGCGGGATGATGAAAAAGATTTGTACAAAGAGACATTGAAAGGTATCTTACGATACGAACGCGTCGAGAGGTGGAGGCGGCAAATCAGCAACAATACGGCAAGTTAACTACTTTACGGTTATCTCAACGGGGGGACAAGGCGAACGAGAACCATCTCGAGAAGGGTTCCCGTACGGTAAACGAGGGTCGTAAAACCCCACGGGGTAATCGGTTGGTAGGTGAAATGTTAGTTAACTTTCTGGACATATCGTGCCAATCTCCCACGATGTTCCGAAACTTAACAAATATTTCTCCTTGATTATACTCTCTTGGAATATTCGTAGCCTTCATAGTAAGGAAAAAAACGACACCTTCGGGATAGAATTGTTAAGGATAAACCCATATTATTCTCCTTTGGGAGACTAAGTTATACGGGGACGGTTAATGATTATTTCTTCAAGATTAAAACCGCGTTATGAAGTTATAGCTATTGATGCTAATGGTGCGGGGGGGGAATTGCCATTTTATGGAATCCTTTTGATTTGGAGGCTATTTTATTTGATTGCGGGCCCACGCCTCATTTGCTCCTTTGGTAGGTTTAGGCAACTCGGTACAAAAGAATGGTTTTACGTATCATCATTTGTGGTCCTCTTTGTTCCGGGGGGAGTCGACATATTTACAAATTTTAAGACTCTCCAAGCTTCCTCAACACGATAAGTGCGCATCGGCAGGAGATGAATATAATATGATAGCTAGCCTTGATGAACAAAAAGGTGAAATGTGGTCGATACGTTCAAAAGATGCGAACTGCGAGCCTTATTACGGATATGTCTCATAGATGTTCCAACTACTAATGGCAAATATACTTGGAACAATCGTCGCGGGGAAACCATCAAATTGCTTCACGCCTTGATCGCTTTTTGGTGTCGAGAAGATTTTGTGAGTTTGGACATTTTTTATGAAGCATCTATTGTGCCATGGCTTGGCTGCGATCATTGGCCTATTCGTTTGTAAGTGGATGTTAAACCTCAACGAGAAGAAGCGTCCTTTCCGCTTTGAAAGTTTTGGCTGCGTGATGCCTCTTTTCTCTTAGAAAGTACGTGGGCAGTGGGAGGGGTGTCGACTTCTTCGCGTCGTACGCATGCGTAATTTTCGGTTGAAACTCGAGGACTTAAAACAAAAAATCAAGATATGGAACCAAACGGACTTTGGCAACATTCATAGAAGCAACTTGAAGGGCATACCACCAAATTCAACATCGGATGATCTGTCGGACGAACATACGATCTTATTCGAGAAGAGGGGCGGAGTCCTTGGTCGATTGGAGGAACGACGCAAGTAAGAGGAGCTGCCATGGAAACGAGAAATCTCGGATCCGTTGGCTCGGGGAAGGAGAAAGAAATACGAGAGCTTTTTCATAAAGCCATGATTCGGCGTGGTGACAGCATAATCGGATTTTTTCTCTCAAAACGGTGGATAGGAGCCAGCTCATTGAGCATGAGGATATGGAACATGCACTTTACTCATTTTCAATCCTTTAGAACCAATCAACATAGATTGGATGCTATTGCTAAATTGTCTCTTTGCCAATTCTAAGGTGGTATTCATGATGAACAAAAGCTCTTCGGGAAATTACTTTGGGTGAAGTTGAGGATATTTAATGAGGAAATGCCCGTAATAAAGCGCACGGACTTGACGAAACATTGTTGAATTTTATCGTGTTGGCACTGTGGGTCCAGAAATTGTTGATATTCTTTGAGGAATCGTGTCGTGTATCGAGGTTTTCCCGAGTTTAAATCCCACCTTCCTTACTTTGATTAAGAAAATGAGAAATGTGATACCTTTGGGCTTTAGCGTCTATTTCCTTGTAATGTAATATATAAAATCTTGTCTCGACTATGGTGAATTGCTTGAAGCCTATTCTACCGATACGATTTCACTTGAACAAAGCTTGGTTTTTGTCCAAGGGGCGCCAGTGTGATGGACCTTTGCTCAGAGGCTATCCATTCCCTTTGCCGACAATACTAAGGTGTGTTTATTAAACTCAATTTAGCAAAGCTTATGATAGTCTTAATTGGACTTGTATCACCAGCCTTGTTCTATTATCCGTTTGGTTTTTGTGTTCAGTGGGTTTAGTGTTGATGTCCACCATTTCCTCCGCCCACTTCTCTATTTTGTTAAATGGCTCACCTTCATGCTCCTTCCATGCTTCTCGGGGTCTTCCGGCGGGGGTGATCCTCTCTCACCTTTTCTTTTTATCTTAGCGGCGGAGGGCCTTGGCCGACTTATTTCGAAATTCTAGGATGGGGTTAAAGGGCTTAATTTGCTAGGGTCCCTCATTTGGCTTTGTCACATCAACAATTTGTTGATGATATTATATTATTTTCAGCTATATTCGGAATACGAAAGCGGTTACGGATCTTTTAAACACCTTCATAAATACTTCTAGGATGGTAATTGTGAATAAAGGAAAAGTCCAATGTATTCTTTTCAATACCTCCTACGATCTAGGGCGTTTTTTCTCACTGCCTTGGTTTTACTTTGGGAGTCTTCCCTTCCAAATATCTTGGCATGCCCTGACGGAAAATGTGACCCGAGAACCCAGAGTTGTTGGAAAGCCCTTTTGACCATAATTCAAAAATGTATGCTTAATTAGTCTTTTCGTGCCTAAAATTGCCTAGCGAGGGTTGTTGTTTTTGCGCGTTGTTCTTCAAGCTATTCCTATTTACCGAGTTCCCTTGGGAGCATGACATCACATGAACTTTCATCAGAATCTTGGTAGTACGTATAATGAGGTGCACCAGCGAGTGCTTGGGATAGCGGAAGTGGGCTTTGTTATCCTGGGATAAGCTTATTCTCCCCTAAATCAAAGCGGGGGCTTGGTACAGGAGGATCCTTTCATTCTCAATGGGGTTGTAGTTAAGATATGGTGGCGGTGGCTACATGGTGGAATGGTGTTATGACGGAACCATTTGGACTCGAAAGTACCATCGCACGTTAGAGGGTACCTCGGTTACCCTCTTTGTTCCAAGAGGTTCGGGGATATGGGGTCTTGCTTCTACTAATCGACATGCAGTTAGGCGGCCATCGTTTCGGAAGTTTCGTGATGGTTATGCGCATTTTTTTGGGAGACTCTTGGCAACGGCGGAGGAAGTTGTTCACTCGGCCGGATTTGGCGGAAATATTTTTGTTCCGTAAGAGCTAATTGTGCGACGATTCAACATTATTGGGATGCTCAGCAGTGCTTCATGAAAATGGAAAACTAAGGAGCATTGGCCATACACGAATACTGACAATGGCATAATTTTGACAGCGAAAATTCAGACCGGAAAGATCCTTCGACGAGGGGGCTGCGATATTTTTGCGTTCGGGGAATATCGGCCTTCGGGGTATGTTTTTGATACGGAAGCTTACCGAGAACCTGTGGCTTCTGGCATTTTGTATATCCTTTGTTAATAGGTTATGGACAAAGATCGGGCCACTAAGAATTGGTAGAGAAGATTGGTGGCCTTTCTTATGGTTGGTAGGGCATGGCCGTGTTCGACATGGGATCGATTGCGAGAGGAGGGGCAGCAGCGTCTCAATGCGTTTTGTGTGACTCATCTTTGAAGCATTGAACATTTGTTGAATACTTGTCCTGCTGTGGAACGATTATGGACTAACGTTCATCAATTGTTTCAACAAGCTTACGAAGGCTAGTAGTCTACCCAGACCATTGCTACCGGAGGAAAGGGGTTACCAAAAGCCACATCGTTTAACGAGCATGGAGTTTTGGTAATTCTGATTTTATCCTCTAGTTCCAATGGAAAGAGCGAATACGTCGGATTTTCCAAGATTGTAAACTTCCTTAGAAGTTACTTGGACCCTTACTACGCAGGAATTAATGAGACCATTACCAGTTTGAAAAATGGGATCATGAGGATTGGGTGGTTACGCTAGAGCGCATCATGTGACTCCAAATCTATGCAAAAGGGCGCACCCTCCCTGTGGAAACAAGTGTCGTTACCCTACCGGAGTTAAATATTTTATTGGTCTCCCGACACAGCTTTCTTAAATTGAATTATGATGGTGCTTCTAGAGGAATACTGTGGACAGCGAGTCTTTGGTGTTGTTCGTAGTGATAGAGACGACCTCGAGGAGTTTTGCAAGCGAACTGGGCATTCTACAAATAATGAAGGCGAACTTATTCTTTGTCGAGTTGGCCTTGATATTGATCGACGGAAGCACTATAATAGGTCTGAAATCGAAGGAGATTCTGCTGGTTACTGGTGTCTAAAAAAACTCCTACATGGCTTGACTTAGGAATCACATTCTAAGAGTTGAGCGAGGCTCAGATCGAATCATACACGATATTCAACGGAAGAAAATTAGAAATGTTGAGTATATAATAAACACTGTGTACATCGAAAGTCGAGAGGCGGCGCGTATCTTGCCGGGCCAGGCGTGTCGGCCGCCGTGATGGTTCTATGGATGAAGCTATGGCGCCGAGTTGTTGGACTACGCCGGATCTTCATGCCAATTTAGCAAAGGACACCCCGCATAATACCTCTCCCGATTCGGTACTGTGTTCCTGGGAATGGTGTACCTGGAATAGGAAACACCATTACGGAGAGCACGATCTCACACGAGCTTCGGTGATCGTATTAACGTGGCTTTGGTATGTCGCGTGGGCGGTTACGCGGAAATGGTATGCCTACCACGTGGTGGGCACATGCGACTACTATGAGAATCTCCTTGTGGGACATCCACCAACCCTCTACTCTTAAATGATTTTTGCTTCTTCGGGCCTCTGGTGGATACATCCGGCTCATTGCTAGATAGTATTTTGGAAAGCATGCCGAGGTGCGGGGGTTAAGTTTTTGCCTTGTTGTTTTCCTTCTCGTTGTCATTCATTTCGGTTGGCTTTGGCTCTTGTGGGTGTGTACATGCGGTAGTGTCGGCTATGAGGTTTCGGGGTGACGGACCTTTCTCGGGTGTGTTATGTATCTCATTTTATAACCTTCTATTCACGAATATCCTCTCCTTTTCTACCGGATTTTGATATGGTGTTTTTTTTACAAGCTTTATGGGAATGGAAGTTAATTCGATTTTGATTTTCTGGAATTTCAGCAGGGCTTTTATCTTTTGCCACTATAAACGATTTCTCCTTTTTCGTAGTTGTTCATCTTTTATAGTTTGCCTAGTCCTGAATTAGGTCATATTTGTTTATTGCCTTCTGCGATATACTTTTTCGCATTGAGTGGGATTGGTTACTACTTTCACCAACTTCTTTTCTTTATTGTTCTCTGACGAAGGAAAATTTCTTGTTCGTGCAGTTGCAGCATACTTTGGTTGTTTGTCGAGGGTTTCCTTTTCCTTGCGTGCATTGTGTTTATTTGTTGAGTTATAAATTGAGTTGCTATTGGTCGGTATTTGTGCATGATTTCGCATTCGGCTTTTTTGCGGCTTCGATCATTATGTTACCCTACGGTCTTCACTTTAGTTTCACGATGAGTCTACTACTTGTGGTCTTGGGTCTACCTGCGTTTCAGGGTTTATACTGCGTGCTTATTCTGGGTATAACTTTGTTGTCATGTTGGTAATTTTTTTCTACGGACTAGCAACCCTACGGCCTTAGTTTGTCTACTATCTTGTTGTTCTTCTTTTCTTATGACACCATTAGCTCTACGCGTTATGTCGGTGTCGGACTTGGGAATCTTTGAACATAAATCAGTACATTGTTTTCTATCATCTCCTTGCCGTTGACTTCACTTCTTTTATGGGTGGAATTTTATGATTGTTTGTTCTCTTACGTGGAAAAACAAGGACGTAAGCAAGTTGGGGGAAGGAGTAAGCAGGCCTCTCTTTTCTACAAGGCTTGTAGTGTCGAAAAATTGAATAGCATCTTGAGCCTGCGGATTTAATAATTTTATGCATGAGATTCCATCTTACGTTGGTCGGGTTTATGGTTGGGAATCCCAAGATCTTGGATAATCTGACTCACGGATGATACGGCCCTCTCTAGGGTATCTGGTAGTCCACCTCGGACCACAACCCTTGGGGTCGCACATCTCTTTATCGGCAAGCTGTCCAGAACATATTGGATAATTAAGTGTCTCCTTGCTAAAGCAATTGTGTCCATTGCGAGCCTAAGGTTTGGACTCTAAGCTAAAGCTGACCTGGAAGATATTAACGAGGAATATTCAGAGATTAACTTAAAACAATTTCATCGGTATACGCGTCTTGCCCGGATTGGAGAAAGGAGATTAAAGCTCTCGCCTCGGGTCCGATTGGAATTTCTTTGGTGCTACTACTACGGGGGCGCACTTTCGGTTGAATACGGTGAATATTGATTTTCTTTCTTGTCATAGTTTTGTTGGGCCATTGCTATCGGTCTCCTTATGTTGCTTTTTTCCTTTTCTATTTTTTTATGATTTACGGACATCCTCTGGTTTACGTATAATCTTCGGTATGAGATATGGTTCTTATTATTAAGACTTTTATGTTCTAGTTGAATTACTTTGAACTAAGATGTTAAAATACTAAGTTTCCTACGGGCGAGTTGAGGTCTAGTTTTGTATCTTTGCCCCGACTTTTATTAATAGAAAATCAAAATTACCACCTAAGCTTACACAAAAAAAAATATAATCACTTTAAATATGCTAAATATGTCTAATATTAACCTCGTCATTTTAATTTTAAATTTTTTTAGTTATTTCATTTTTTGAGATGATAAATATTGTAAATACCTTTAATGATGAAAAAAGATGAAGTATAAATTTTGAATGCAAAGTGACAATAATGTTAAATGATAAAAAATGTGCATAATAAGAATGTTGTCAATTACAAATATTCTTCGGTGTGATCAATCTCAAACTATTTTCTTCTACTATTCTTATTGTCACCCTTGTTATATTTGTCATCTTTTCATAATAGTAAACCATTTAAATATTTAGCTCGATTTATATTAGTAAACATCATACCTTGTATCTCTTGCTCTCTGATATTAATAGGTTGGAATAATATAACACAAAGGTCAATGTGCATTGTCAATAATTTTTGTGCTTACCAATCAATGCACTGATGCAATAATCAAATAGGATTAGAAATCAACATTTACACTCAAATCAATGCATACAGTTCAAGTAAGAAAAATATGATTAGAAACCAACATCTGAGGTGGAAATCAATGCATTTAGTGCAAGCAATCAATAGGATTATAAAAAAACAAGTTCTACACTAAAATCATTACATTTAATGCAAGCAATCGAATAGGATTAGAAATCAACATTTACCTCGAATCAATGCATCCGGTTTAAGTAAGCAAATAGGATTAGAAACCAACATCTCTGTTGAAATCAATGCATTTAGTGTAAACGATCAAATAGGATTAGAAATGCCCATCTTTCTTTTGAAATCAATGCATTTAGTGCAAGAAATCAAATATGATTAGAAATTATCTACACTAAAATCAATGCATCTAGTACAGCGATCTGAATTATAATTAGAAATGAACATCATTGAAATCAATGCGGTGGTGCAAGCAATCAATTAGGATTATAAATTACCATCTACACTAAAATCAATACATTTGGTGTAATAAATTAAATAAGTTAGAAATCATCTATATTGAAATAAATGCATCTGAGTACGAAAGTAATCAAATATCATTCAAAGTCAATATCTGTGAAATCAATGCATCTAGTGCAAACAATCAAATAGGATTAGAAACCACCATCTACACTTAAATGTTGCATCTAGTGCAATCAATCAAATAATATTAGAAATCACCATGTACATTGAAATCAATGCATCTAGTGCAAACGATCAAATAGGATTAGAAATCGCCATCTACATTGGAAATCAAATGCATCTAGTGCGAAATAAAATAGGAATATAAATCACCATCTACCACTTTGAAATCAATGCATTTAGTGCAAGAAATATTTTCGAGCTCTCCCCTTCACCACCCACGCCTCCCCCTTCCCCATCTATCTCTATCTTCCCCTTCTCTCCCTCCCTCGACCCTTCTGCTCTTTCCTCATTTCCTTTGTCACTCTCTCTCTCTCTCTTTCTTTTGCTATCTCGGCTCACTGCAACCTCTCCACCTCCTAACTCCTTATCCTCCTCCTCCTCTCTCCCTCAGTGGTATGGTACATGCATATAATGTCACCGGCAGTATATATATATATTATAAAAAGGACGGAAAAAAGCGAGCCCTCCTCTCAACCCCTCTCTCTGGTATATACATACAAGCATGCATGGACCGTGCGGTCTCTCTCGTCCCTCACTGTCGGTCCCTCTCCTCACATTATAAATGTGTGTGTGTGTGTTTGGACTCCCCCTCAAACTCATATATCTATCTCTCTCTGTCCCTCCCTCTCTCTCTCTTACTCCCTCCTCTCTCCTCCTTCCTCTCTCTGAGTCCCTCCCGTCCTTCCTCTCTCTCTCTTTCTCTCTCTCTCTCCCCTCTGTATCTCCTCCTCTCTCTCAAGGACTTCTCTCTCATCTATCTCTCTCCCTTCTATCTACCTCCCTCTCTTCGATCAATCTCTCTCTCTCTCTCTCCTTCCTCCGTCTCTCTCTCTCTCTCTCTCTCTCTCTCTCTCTCTCTCTCTCTTGTCTTTTATATGTGTTTCTTCTCTCTTTATCTCACTGATTAAAATATATAAAATTGTTATTAAACAAACACTCTCTGTCTCTCATTTATCACTTTCATGTGTTTCTTCTTCCTCTCTCTCCTTCCCTCCAGTTCATCTCTCTCTCCTCCTCTCTCATGTCACTCTCTGCCTCGATCTAACAAGTATCTCTCTCTTCTCCTGTGCCTATCTTTTGAACACCCCAATAGCAGTGTCTCTCTCCTTCTTGCTCTTTATCTCTCTCATACTCTCTCATTCTCTCTTCTTCCTCTCTCTTGTTTCTCTCTCTCTCCTTTTAATTTATTTCATCTCTCCTTTATCCACTCCATCTCTCTCTCTTGTATGTGTCTGTTCTTTCTCATATATATCTAAGATAGTATATATTTATATTATATAAATTTAATATTGTATTAATCTAAAGTTATTAAATTTAATAATATTAATATTATAATATAATAATATGAATATTAGATTTAATAATAATAATAATAATCTTTTGATATTTATTAGGGTTTATAATATTTTTTGCATGAGTATTAATAATTTGTGCATGTGGCCCATAGGGTTCACCTAAAGAAAACATGTTTTGTAGTGTTAAGTAAATATAAAGAGGAGTATGGAGTAAATATAAAGAGGTTTTTTGCTTTTTACCATACCTTTGGTTTATTTATATTTATGTTTATTTACCATACCTCTTTTATTTACTGTAGTGTTGGCCCATAGGTTGTTATTTACACCATGGTATTTGGCCCATAGGCTTGGTATATGTTGAATGTTGATTTCTAATCATGTTGCTATATTTTTATGTATTTACCATACTTTTTTATACATATTTTTATATTTATTTGTTACACACCTCTTTTATAAATACGGTATTTGGCCCATAGTATTTGGCCATGGTATTAATAATAATTTGTCCCATGGGTATTTGGCCCATAGGATTCACGTAAATAAAAACCCTATTTTTTGAGTTTTGTAAATATAAAAGGAGTTTATGGAGTAAATATAAAAAAAAGTTTATATTTATTTAACGATATGTCTAATTTTATTTATATTTATGTGTATTTACCATACCTATAGTCTATTTATATTTATATGCATTTACCATACCTGCGGAGTAAGTATAAAAAGAGGTTTTATTTATTTATCGTATCTCGATTTATTTATATTTTTATTTATTTACCATACCTCTAGAATAAGTATAAATAGAAGATTTTATTTATTTACCATACCTCGGGTTTATTTATATTTATATTTATATATATATAATTATCTAATTTTTTAAGGGGACATTAAAAATATTAACCATACAAAACATATAAATAATGTAGACTTAAACAAAAACTTAAATAATCATATAAATAAACAATTAAAAATCCATTAACACAACAAAAATTAGTTTGATATTATTTTGGATTATAAAATTTGAGAGATGGTTTTCACCTCAAAGAGATTTGATCCTACGAGCTCATGATAGATTGGGAATTAGATGAATCTAAATTAGTTTAAACAAAATTATATATTTATTAGAAAAATAATTTACTATTAAAAAATAATTAAATTTTTTAAATTAAATAAATTTTAACATTTTAGAAATTACAGTTTTATCAATTTTATTATTTACTAAAAAAAAATTTGTAAAAAATGAAATAATCAAATTAAGACATTGTGTCGATACAGTGTATGCCCTACTTAATTAAGAGCTGGTCTATTTATTATTTTTGCTTAGTTAAGGTCTTCCTTAAACATAAAAAAACATTTTAGCAACTCAAAACTTAGAGTAAACTAAAAATTGATTTTCCTCGAACATAAAAAATGTTAACAACCCAATACCTAAAAGCCATACCTCTTACGAATAATGGGTAGAAAATACATTGATAAATAATAAACGAAAAAATGACTGTCCTCATTCCTCCGGTATAAAAGAATAATAATTATTCGTGCAGTATAAAAGAAAACACATTATCTACTAAACATTTCGCATCATCATAATAGTCCCAAAGTCTTTCTTCTTTCTCCTTGTATGACTTTGATAAATGCAAGCAATCACATGGATTTGACGCATCTTCATAATAGTTCCAAGTCTTTCTTCATACACAATTGCTTACGAGTAAATGCAAGCAATCCACATGGGTTTGTTTCCAAATTTTATTGTTTATATTTGATAATTAAAGAGGTTGGTAAGAATAGTAATGGCTTGAATTGATATCAACCTATCAAGTTGGGATAGATAATACCAGAGAGGAAGAAAAAGTATGTGTCATGATTTCATCCTCCAAACTCTGTCATGGTTACAAACTCGGAAGTTTTATGTCCAGTACTTCAAGTTTGCCATAATTGAGTGACGGAACTGGTGTTCCTCCCACAACCCGATATTAATGCTCATTCCACAGCAACCTACCCCCCACACGGGGATAATTAACGTTCTTCACATCTCGAATGAATTTCACTGTGACTGTACAAATCCCCCACGGGGCTTTATTATTCTTTATAAAGCCACGAGCTTCTCCAATTTCTTAACTACAGTCTTTGGTTTGGTCAGCATAAGATTGTTTGCAGCTCTGGAGAAAGATGGCCGGAGGACGATCGAGATTATTCTGGGTTATTATAATGTGTTTTATAGCGTTGGTGGTGTTTTAGATTTGTCAATGGGGCTGGGGCTCTGGCACCTGTGTATCACTCCTCCTCCCTGCAGCCCCGTGTTTCTGCTCAACTGCATTGGGTGTCACAAGGACCACCCGCTGAAAAATGCGCATCTCTGGGAAGCATTGCAGACGATAAGTAAGCCTTACTCGCGCCTGCGATCTGGTGTGGTGGATGCCTCTACTTGCATTCCTATTGCAAAGCTTGCGGTATACTGCAATAATGTTACTGCCAAATGCAAATGGTACGTCAGTGATAATATTTGATTAGTTTTGATTATTTTATTTATATGACTAATGGTAACTTCACCGAATCTGACTGCAGATAAAAGTATTAGCTCGACCGAGGGATTAATACAGAAAGTTAAGTTCAATGTGGGGTTTTCGGAGATAAGAACGTTGTTGTTAGGTTTGTACGGTAGGGACTATGAATGCAAATATAATATGTACTGTACCGTTGGGATCTATGGTTAATAAATAAGCTGTTGCACATGTGTTATAAAGGCCAAATGCTGCCGTAATGTAAATGCCTTATTGCTATAAAATGTTGCTTGGTTGATCTATTTGCGGTACTGTTATTCTTTCTTTCACAGCTTGAAATATAAGGGCAAACCTGCTGAAACAGGAGGGGATGAAACTTGTAACGGGCATTATGTTGCTGTAATACCTCTCATTTATTATTCATTCATTATTGAATAAATTTTGCTGTTAGCGTATTGGAGATAATTTGCATTTAGAAGTAGACATAATTCATTATTTATTCTTCCAAGAAATGAATTTCAAGGGAGTAAAAAGGGCAGAGTGCAGTAAACTGTGTAAATAATCTTATTTTCTTCGAAGATTACATCCTTCTTAGTATATCATTATTTAGAAAATTAATTTACAGTTATTTAGAAAAAGCTTGGGGTGAGAGAGTAAAAAGGTCTATGGATGGGAAGAATATTGATGTATATATAATTTTCTCCATAATAACTCAGCCAGTTTCAAGTTAATAGAGAAAACACTCATCTATTACATAGATGATTAGATGATTTATTGGTTGTATTTTTTATTTGATTTTAAAAGAAAAAAAGTTTACTGTTAAAGCAGTGATTATCTATAATTTTATATTAAAAAGAAAAGGTAAAAAAAGCATATATAATAAGTTATTTGAAATATATATATAATGACTTTTGAACTATGCATTACAAGGTAAAAAAATACAAAGACTATAAAAGTTTTTTTTATTGTCCAGAAAGAATTTACAAATAAGGAATATCACAATTTATGCATAAGATATATATATGGTTGGTAGTTGGTTGTTTTGCCAATTTGGTGGGTATGGGAGGCAACTCTCTTTAATGTTTGGAACCACTCAGCTTACTCGTCTTGAAGGAGGTCAATGTGTGGAGAAGGAGATAAGCATGAAAGATCTTAGGCAAAAGACTATTCAGAATGCAAGGGAAATAAGGATAAAAGTCATAAGCAAAAGATGATTGAAGATTCATTATTTATGCCAATAAATGAATTTCAATTGAGAGGAAAAAGGGCATGCCTAGTAAACTCTGAATAATAATATTGTTCTCTTCAAGATATTAAATACCTTTTTAACATATTATTACTTAGAAAAATAATTTACGGAGTCATTAAGGGAAGAGCTTGGGGGTGAGAGAGTAAGAGGTCTATGGACGAAATAACATTGTTGTCTATATAATTTCCCTGTTTGGAGATTTTATTTGCAAATATATTGCTTGTTTATCGATTATTTATGTATTAAAATTATTTAGTTCAAGTTAATGGAGAAAGTCTCTATTACATAAATGATTAGATGATTTCTGGTTGGTTTATTTGATTCTAAAGAAAAAAAGAGGTTGCGCGAAAGAAGTGATTATCTATCTTTTTATGCTAAAAGGAAAGAGAGAAAAATGCATATTTGAATACGAACATTGGAAATTAATTCCAAGTGCAAGAGCGTAACAAGAGGACAAAATTCAATTGGTGATGTGAATTTGCAAAGGACATGAACAATGAAAACCGAGTTTCATTCTACATTTCACCTCGCTTTCAACCTTGAGTTTAATTTCCTTGCAAAAACACAAATTTTTATTTTAAGGCCGTAGCACATGTACGCAATGAAGACCGTGGTTTTAAGCTTCGCCATCCGCATTCAAAACCACACACCTACCACTATTACTCCATCCACTAACCTTTGCATTTGCCGCGTTTTGTTTGAAGTTCAAAAGCCCCACGTCATTTTCTATGGACCCTCCATGTCCCGTCCCCAAACTCATGACGATCATCGTTTGTCGCATAACACGAGGCTTGCGTTATCATCCCATAACCACGCGATAAGCGTCCCTACACCATGCCATGTCAACACGTTAGCCAATCATATGCGTATCGCATAGATTGAGCGGCGATCACGAGCTCAAAACCTTGAGATAGGCGATGGCCCACCTGCGCGAGTCACTAAGCCGTCAACCAATGCAACACTATGTACCCAAGTTTGGGTGCACGATCGTGATCCTCAAAATGGATGCGATGAATCATTTAACCATTTTGCATAATGTCTTTTGAAATCCGCGAAATATATTTGTTATAAAGTTGTAGACCTTTGGTTAAGGTTTAATATTTTATGCGCGCGATGTATGTTTTACTTCGTGAAGTTTTAAGATTAGGGATATATATAAGTTTTATAATATATATATATATATATATATATATATATATATATATATATATATAATCGGCGGTATGAAATGTAGATATATGGATGTCATGTATGCTAAGACGACGATGGCAGAAAACGCAAAGGCTTGTGGAGTATGCCGAGAAACCTTTGTGTTGAAAACGGAGAAGACGAGAGAGAAAAATAGAACGTTGTGTTTTGTAGCGATAAGTGCATTTTGGTTTGAATCGAGAACAACATAAATTCTGAGAATTTTGTTTTGTAACCTCTAGTAGTGTTTTATTTTAATGAAAATAGTGTTTACTCTACCTCTCTGTGCATATAATTTTGTTGTTATCTCTTGTGTTTGTAGAGAAATTTTCTTTCCTCTTTGTTGTTCGGAATATTCAAAAATTTCAATATGGTATCGAGTAGTCTAGGCTTTTTGCATTTTTCAAAGAAGTTGAAGGAAGAAGAGAAGTTTGTTGAAAGTATTCTCAATGAGTGTGAAAAGTTATGCAAAGTCAAGTATCTTACCAAAATAGAGTTTTGTGTTTGTTTTTTAAAGTGCGATTGATCTTTTTAGAGACAGAGTTTATCTCTCGGCGGTGAGAAGGTTTAATTAAGAAACACGGTCAAGGTTTTAAAGCATAGTTCGGCCCCAGCAATGGCCGGGGAGCCATCACGAACACGAGTATGGGAAATACACGACTCCACAGGTTCAATGGGAAGAACTATGACTGTGGGCAATCACAATGAGAGCCATGTTTGCCTCTCAAGATTTATGGGAGCTAGTTGAAGATGGTTTAAAAAGAACATTGGACGAGCAAGCATTCAATGCCTTAACATAGACATAGAAATATTTGCTGAAGAGTAATAAGAATTTGCGTTCAAAAACCCTCTTCTATCTCTATCAAGCGAGTGCATGAAAGTCTATTTCCAAGAATTGCGACGGCAAAAGGGTCCAAGAATGCATGAGATACTCTACAGACGGCCCTGCGAGGCATGGAGAAGGTAAAACATCATGTAGCTTCAATTAATGAGAAGATATTTTGAAGTCATTTGCATAAAATGCCGATACAATAGACTAATTTTCACATTGTTAATTGAGTTGGTCACCCAAATGAGATCTCACGAAGATGTAGAAGAAGAAGAATAATGGAGAAAGTATTGATGAGCTTACCCTCAAGATTTGATGTGATAGTATGACCACGTGAAGATACAAATAATCTATCATTATTTACATTGATGAACTCCATGCATCATTGATGACACATAGACTAAAGATTGAGCGAACAACAAACTTGTCTTTGGAGCATACTTCAAGACCCAAATGTCCTTTGGAAGAAGAGGAAGAGATCGAAAATGATCAAACTACAAAGGAAAAGGAAGAGCGGAAAGCAAAACAAGGAAAAGAAAAACACACCAAATACAAGTGGAAGGGGCAACGATCAAAGTCAAAATCAAAAGTCAAGGCAACAGCCAACAAGGTGGACAAAATCAAGCACATGGACAAAAGACATGATACAATCCCAAGTCCAATGTCATTACTATAAGAAGTATGACCATTATGCCAATGAATGTAGGAAGAAACGGTGACATGGTGGTAAGGCAGTGCTAATTTCACTAAAAAAATCTGATCAAGGAATTTATTTTTAACATGTAATTTGAAATAAAGAAAAGAATGAAGATATATGGTTTCTAGATTCAGATGTATATCACTAAAGCTGTTCTATGTTTTCCATGATTGATGAAAGTGTAAATTCTCAAGTAACATTGAGGACGGACAATAAAGTCTCTTGTCATGGGAAAAGAACGAGTAAGTGTTTTGACAAAGAAAAGAGAAATGAGATCCATATCAGATGTATCTTATATGCAGTATGAAGTGTACATTTTGAGCGATCGAACAACTCATTTAGAAAGGCTACAATGTTTTCTTTAAGGATGATGTATGTACCATCATGGACATATCACCAAGCAAGTAGAGGATTGCACAAGTCAAGATGAAAAGAAACAAAATGTTGCCTCTCAAAATAGAGTAGATTTGAATAAAGAAGTTGCGATGGCGGCGGTGACACAAGAGACATTCCAAAGAGAAGCAAAAGATGAAAAGGCAGTTATCACAGATTTGAGATTTGGACATCTCAACTTTGGAGGTACGAATTTATACATAAATCTGGTAAAGGGATTACCATTAGTTGAAAAGCCAGATAATCTATGTGAATGTTGCATCGTGGGCAAACAACGCGAGATAAATTTTTCCATCATGAAAGAGCATAAGGGCAAGAACACGCTTTAAAATAGTCCATTCGGTTGTGTGGACCAATGCAAACACCATCATTAGTAGACAACCACTATGCTGACCTTCATTGATAATTACACAAGAAAAACATGGGTTTATTTCTTGAAGTTGAAGAGTGAAGTGTTTGAAAAGTTCTACCACTTTAAAGCTCTAGTTAAAATCAAAGTGGCGACATATTAAAAGTCTGGAGAGAGCAGAGACGGAAGGAGGCTCTGTCTTCAAATAATTTACGTTTTTGCGAGAGAGAAATGGGATACACAAGCAATTTACGGCCAAGATATACACTACGGCCAAATGGAGTTCTTGAAAGGAAAATAGAACCCATATGGACATGGTAATAAGCAAGTTGAAGACAAACATTTGCCAAATGAATATTGAAGTTTGAAGTTGTACATTGTGCAACATATGTGTTGAATAGATGCCAACAAAGAGTGTAATGAATAGAGGTTCTGAAGAAACATGGGTAGGATAAAACAATTTGTCACCCACATGAGAGTATTTGGTTGTGTGACTTATACACACATTTCCAAATCGAGCGGAGAAAAGAAGTTGGATAGTAAGGGAGAAGTGCATATTTGTTGGACACATTGAAGAATCCAAAGCATACGATTGTATAACCCATTCACCAAGAAATTTATGATAAGCGAGAGATGTACAATTTATTGAAGAAGAAGCTTGGGATGGGCGGTAAGAAAACGGTAGATGTGAAAAGTTGTTTGTCTCATTATGAAGATGAGGAAGAAATGGGTAGAAAGACATCCCTCGATGCTGAAGCCTACCTCCCACCGATACAAAGACGACGGGGACACCTGACGGTATAGGTACCCTTGAGAAGTGATGACGGTGCTTCTCCAAACACATCACAAGGAGCAGATTTGAGTGCTTCTACAAGCACAAGTTAGCAAATGAAAGAGGAACCAAATTTAGAAGTGCGAATGAGGTGAGCAAGAAGAAGGTATGAACTCTTTATTTCATTGTCTTGTCATGTAGGGTCCTATTCATTTTGAAGAAGCAATAAAAGATAAAAAAAATGATAGATGCTATGGAAGAAGAGATAAATGCCATAGAAAAATAAGACATGGGAATTAGTTGATCTCCCAAAGGCAAAGAAGTAATTGGAGTGAAATGGTTATAAAACTAAGATCAATGCGAGAGTAAGATTGAAAGGCACAAGGTCGGACTTGTTGTCAAAGGCTACGAGCGACAACAAGGAAGAGACTATGAGGAAACGTTTGCACCGATTGCAAGAATGGAAAGCAGTAAGAAGCGAGTCTTTGTCCATAGCGACACAACACAAGTGGAAAGTTTACAAATAGATGTGAAATCAACATTCACTAAATGGAGTATTGATGGAAGAGGTTTATGTTGAACAATCTCTGGGCTGAAAGAAGGTCAAGAGCACGAGGGTATGCAAATTGAAAGAAGGCTACGTATGAGTTCGAAAGCAAGCACCAAAGAGCATGGTACGATGGGATAGATGCCTATATATTGGAAAATGGGTTTGAGAATGTGAAGGAGAACCCACATTATACATCAAAGAGAAAGATGGTAAGATGCTCATTGTTGCTTTGTATTTGATGATGTGATATTAATAGAGTAATGATGCTTACCTCATTGAGAATTTCAAAGCGGTCATGAAAGATGAATTTGAGATGACTAATATGGAATTGCGAGATACTTCTTAGGAATAGAAGTAGATAAAAATGAGAAAATAAAATTTTTATTTCTCAATCGAAGTATGTTAAAGAATTTTTGGAAAGATTTAACATGCGGGGATTGCATAAAACGACAATTACTCCCTATAGTGATGGGGTTTAAAGTTAAGCAAAGAAGACAACGGCGAGGATTTTGATCCAAAGTTTGTACAAAACATAGTTGGCGACTGTATGTATTTAAAAAACTGCAGCTATACACATTATTATGCATGTTGTAAGTTTAATTTCGAGATTTGTGGAAAGGCTAAAGAAGACACATTGTGGCGAAGGCAAAAATAATTCTAAGGTATGTAGAAAGGAACAAGAGAGTATGGTATTTTATACACCACTTGAAGAATTTTGAATTGATTGGATATCTTAAACGGTGATTGAAATTTGGAAGTATAGATGACGAGGAAAACACCTTTGGATATGTTTTCATATGGGATTAGGAGCCATTTCATGGGCTTCTAAGAAACAACCAATTGTGGTTTATCGGCTCATGAGAGGTAGAGTATGTGCTTTACAATGGCAGGTATGTTAGCGGTCTGTGGATGAGAAGAATGTTGAGAAGTTTGTGTCATGGGCAAGTGGCCACAACTGTAATTCTTTGTGATAATAGCTCGGCTATAGCTTTATCTAAAATTCATTGTTTCTTGAAAGATAGAAACACATTGATGTAAATATCACTGTCGAGTTAGTGAGAAATAGGGAAATTGTTTTGCAACATTGCAAAACGGAAAGAGCGATTTGCTGATATATTAACAAAATCAGCAAGGAGAAAAGTTTTAGTGCCTAAGAAAATGTACGGGTGTGGAAGAAAGCAACGAGTTGTAATTAAGGGAGTGTTGGAGAAGTGAATTCCAACTACAAGGCTATGTGAGGAGGAACAGAATTCAATTGGTGATGTGAATTTGCAAAGAATGAGAGCCGAAACCAATTCATTTCACACACTCCACCTCACATTCAACTCCGAGTTTAATTTTTCTGCCAAACACAATTTTTGTTTGAAGGTCGTAGCACTATGCAAGTGAAGACCATGGTTTTAAACCACGCCATCCATTCAAAACCATAGACCTACCGCTATTACTCCATCCACAGCCGCTACATTGTTGCGTTTTGTTTGATGTTCAAAGCCCCCGTCATTTTCTATGGACCCCTCCATGTCCCGTCCCCAAACTCTCACATTCGATCATCGTTTATCACACGGCCACAGGGCTTGCATCATCATCCCATAACCCATGCAATAAGCGGTCCCTACCACCTTCCCTTGTATCTGGCCGTGTTAGCCAATCATATGCGTGTGCATCGTTGATTGGCGATCCTTTGAACGCCAGAAAGCTTGTGATGGGTGATGGCCCACCTCCTTAGTCACGAGGCCATCAACCAATAGTAGCACTATCGCACCGTTTGGGTGCATAGTCGACAACCCTCAAAATGGATGCGATGAATCATTTAACCGTTTTGCATAATGTCTTTTAAATCCGCGAAATATATTTGTTATAAAGTTTTGAATAGCACAGTTGAGTTTAATGTTTTATGCGCGAGATGTATGTTTGTTCGTTAAGTTTTAAACTTGGGGATATATATAAGTTTTATAATATGTATATTATAAACATAATATATATAAACAAGGGTGTGAAATGTAGATATATGGATGTAATGTATGCACTGAGAAGGCGATGGCTAAAAGCATAAGACTGCGATGTGTCGAGAGAGCACTATGTTGAAAGCAGTGAAACCGAGAGAAAATAAACGTTGTGTTTTGTAGCGACTGGTGCATTTTGTGGATACGAGAACAGCATAGGATTACCGAGTAATTTTGTTTTGTAACCTCCGGTGGTGGTTTTATTTTAATGAAAGGAGTGTTTACCTCACTGCGTGCATATAATTTTATTTTTATTTATGTGTTTGTAGAGAAATTTTCTTCTCTCTATTATTTGGAATATTCAAAATTTCTTAACAACAACGTATTTATTTTGCAAGAAAATAAATATTATAATAAATTATTTCAAAGAAAACATATATATCTATATGTTTTTCATATTTAAAAAAATGAATGTTTGAACTATTCATTACAAAAATAGAAAAATACCTAAAAAAATTATATGATATTTTTCAAGGAGAACATTTACAATGAATTATGCACTAAAAATATATAAATAGATAGTCGTTTAAAAACATCACAATATATCTTCAACAAAATCATACCTAAGTTCAGAAAGAGAAAATAAATGCTATCGGAAAACAAATAGAATATATAATGGATTTTATTACCAAATCAAAGGCTCAGTAGCTATGTATCAAATTAAAAACTATGCTTTCATATTCTTATAAAATACCATACCATTCGATGAAGAGTAAGGGAAACCCTGTAAGAGAGTAGAGTTTATTTATATGTAAGGAGTTAAAAATATAATCATTTTGATATTATGTTCAAGTTGGAGCAACCAAATAAATATAGAACAAAGATTATAGGTTGTGCTACACTCACGGGAAATTCTTTATAAAATAAATTAATCAGAGCCAATAGAAAATGCAATGTACTAGTAAAAAAACATAATCACAGAGTCAATAGAAAATGGCATTTAATACTTATTTCACATGATTCCCTTGTTTGCAAGGTTTCCACAAAGGAATTCCCACAAGTCGCATTGAATAACACTTCTCGTTTTCTTCCTGCCAGGTGAAATTTGGTTGAATACATACACTGTAATCCTTCGTTGTTTTTATATGTAACATATTAGATAAATGCAACACCTTATAATTTGATCTCTTACATTGTAGTTCGCAGGTAATACTACCACCCTCGCTTAGCAATGTTACTCTCGATACGTAATTAGTAATAAGGTTTTTACACATAACAAATATTCATCGCTCACTGTATACTTTGGTTTGATTTGGCAGAGGACCTATTCATTTTCTCTAACTTAAACCTCTAAGAAGGATGGAGTTTATATCTTTCAACATCTATAATCATGGGTTTCGAACGCAGTTTTTTTATTTTAGCATAAAACTACAGATAATCACTTTTTTTTAATTATGGTATTTTTTATTTAGAATCAAATGAAAAGACAACCAATAAATAATCTAATCATTTATGTAACACAGGGGTCATTTCCATTGACCTGAACTTCGATTGAGTTATTAATAGAAATGATCCTTAACTCTCATTTAATCCAATAGAGCAATGCAAAGAACTAAATAATTTTAACCATACAAACAACTTCAGGGGAATATATATATTACAGAAATCTTCCTTCCATAGGTAGATTGAATAGACCTACTACCGATCATAGGAAAGCTCTTCCTTAATGACAATACATTTTTTTTCTAAATAATGATAGGGTTGGAATGATGTCATTTTGTTGAAGAGAATAAGATTATTTAAGCATAAACCTTGTACTTTGCCCTTTTTTCTCTCTTGATATTCATTTTTTGAAGAATGAATACTATTTTTTCTAGGACTTTCATCCTTATTTCCCCTCTCCACCTTGGCCTCCCCCAGATTGAGTGGTTCCAAAAACCAGGGAAAGTTGTTTTCCACACCCACCAAATTAGGAAAACAATCAATTTCCTATCAATTTTAGTTTATTATTTCTTGCCACACTCTTTGGAAATTTACTAATATAGCCGAAATTTCATTTGAGTTAATTTTTTAAGCCTCACAAATAACTATATATAAATTTCTCTCCAAAATTTAATTAATATTAACATTAAATATTCAAAATAAACAATCACAATATCTTTTCGTCATTGTAAATCATAATATGTTTTTCTTGTGTTTACCTCTAAATGCAAACTATCTCCAATCTACTCACAACAAAATTTAAGCAAATATAATAAATGAGAGGTATTCCAGTAGTGACCCCTTAAAGTATCATCATCCTCGGTGTTAAATTTTTTTTTGTTTTCACAATTCAACATTTAAATAAGAATGGATAAGCTTGCCTCATATTCCCTTCCATTTTCCAAGTAGCTTCATCACAACTAAAATGCATCCACTGCACTTTAACTTGATCTATGACTTGATTCCACATAATCGTTTCTTTCTATTCTAGTATGCATAAAATTTTGGCTATGAACTTCTCTTCTTATTCGACCTATATCACATTCCAATCAATTACATGATTTAAATCATGTCCATGTTTCTTTTGTAGAAAAACATGAAATGCTTCATGCACTTTTATGTTAAGTGGAAGGGCAAGTTGATAGGTTATAGGGCCTATTTGAGCAAGCACTTGAAAAGGTCCACAATATCTTGGAGCCAACTTGGGATATCCTCCAAATGTTAATGCAATTTTCTTAGGTTTAAGTAGACAGGGTCCCTATGTCATGATAACTCTTTTGACAATCCTAGGCTATTTTCAAATTATGTTTAATTTGAGTAATCATCCTTTCCATTTCCTTTAACATATATGGAATCAAAATAATTTTATCTTCGGATTATCCCACCTTATTGATATGTTGAACTTTCTACCATATAAAGCTTCACAATTTCTCATATTTAATAAAGCTTGGTAACCATTATTATAAGAAAATTTTACTAGCTAGATGTAATGTTCCCACTGTAGATCTTTTAGGTCACTATGTAATCACAAAATATAATTTTCGTCTAATAATTCAATGCATGTCAATCTCATATAGCCATCAAAGTTGTAACCTTGCTTTCATACCATTAGTGTAATCACAAAATATAATTTTCGTCTAATAATTCAATGCATGTCAATCTCATATAGCCATCAATAGCCATCAAAGTTGAAACCTTTCTTTGATACCATTAGTCATGTCCTAATTTTCCAATTTGTTTTCTCATACAAAATGTAACAGTAAAATTCTAACTTATATAAAAGCATTTCGGTTCTAAATCATGGGTTTAAAACCGAGTTTCCTAGCTTTGAGAACTTAAACATTCTCTTGTTTAATTTCTGAGTTTCTAAATACATATATCTTAGAAGGTTAAAAAAAAAACACTTTTTTGTTTTTTAGTTAAGAAGGTCATTCTACAGCTGAGTATGAGTAGGATGTGTAAGTCTTTCGTCTGTCCATCCATTGAATTGACATGTGTCTCTTTAAAATAAAAATAAATTATACTCTAAATGTTTATTTGGTCCTATATATACTCTATATAACATTCAAAAATACAATTTAAACAATGAAAAATTAAAAAGATTTACACATGAAAAAATTTGATTCTTCCACAATAAATCTATACTAGTATATAAACTCGCTCAGTTCACATAGTTATTTCCAGTGTCATCACGTTGCATTTGGGCCAGAATTTAAATGAAAATACGTTGTAGCAGAGCGAAGCTCTTCTTGGTTCAAAAGCTAGATAATAAATGTTTTCCCATGACAAAAAAAAACAAAGGATGCCAAATAAAATACATTTGGCACATAAATTAAATTTAAGATTGATACGAATCGAGATCAACAATGCTTTTGCAGTTAACCATCAAATACAATCCAAATCTGAAGTAACTGAGATAACGAATCGCCAGCGTTATGATCACCAGATCATTGGAATATTAATTAAGGATTGTCAACGTTCATTATATATATATATATATATATATATTAATTAAGATGAAATGGATCCAAATGTTGGATCAGGAAATTACGTCAGTAGAGCCGCGTTCAAGTCACATTAAATTATGTTAGGTGAGATACCACCATCCTCTACTTCATTTAAAAGCCGTGTGCACTATTTTGAAGAGACTCTAAATACATGTGGGTAAGTGGGAGTGATAACATATACACTTAGGGTGAGCTTTATTTCTTAGGCTATAAGTTATTAAATGCATTGGGACATATACTGCAAATAGATAGATTTAAATTAATTTAATTTTAATTGTGGGTAGTATATGCCCTACTGCATTTAATAACGTATAGTCCAGAAAATAAGTTTTACCATACATTAGTTGCACATCAATACTAGTGTCGCCATTGTATGAGTTGTATGGTATTGTATAACATATGATATCATCAAATTGAAACTCGAAAAAAGGTTTATGGGATTCAAGTTTTTGGCATACTAATTGTAATTGGTAAGTTGGACCTTGATAATGTTAATATGATGAACCTAAATGAAAATGTGCTAGGGTTAAGCCCGAGGCTTATCAATTTGAGGATTATTTCATATAATTTGAAAATGTTATTAAGTATTGGGTTAGAAAATGTTTTGTAAGGGATTCACTAGTGAAATAGATAAGGAAGGAAGCAAGAAACTTTGTTACCAAAATGTTAATCAAACAAACATATGTATATCCATGATAATTATTGGAGGAGGAAGGTCAAGAATTAATGCTTAAATCTTCGGAGAGATGTGGAAATTTTACACAATGTAGTTTAGATATGGTATTTAATGTATTTATAAAACTCCACACATTCATTATATCTTTAAGAGCTTCATGTAGAAACAAATGCCAACGTTTAATACATAAAATTACACCATATGTTTTTATAGAAACTGCAATTTTATTTTTATATCTATATTTAAAAATAAATAAATAAATTTGGAAATCTTGGGCATGTGACATTTGTAGTGGGATTGTTCCAGTTCCTTCCAATGAAGGAAAGCGTAAAGGTCTAGTTGTTTAGTTTATTTTATTGGTCGTTAGAGAAGTGAGCCATTGTGGGTGTGCTTTTTCCTTAATTGTTCTGGCTAGTCCACTCCTCTAGTAACATTTTTCATATTATTCTTTTCTTTTTGTCCTTTGCCTTTCCTTTTTCCCTTAGGTTGTCATTATCATTGTCTTCCAATAAAATCTGGATTTTGTTTGAGCGTAACGATAATATTTAGTGGGATTGTTACAACACAACTCGAATGGGGAGAGAAACCATGGCGGTTAGGGTTTATTGCACAAAGCACCATCATCGCTTGTCGGCAACCTCTCTGGGTTGCGCATCTGGTGGATGGAGGGTATGATTGTGCCCTCACCCTGCATATGCGACGGCATGGTTTGATGATCGACTATGCAAATACGCAAACCCCTTTGTTTTTCTCACCCAAATTCCCATCGCCCTATTAGGCTCAGTTCCATGGCTCGTGTAGGCAGCTTCCAAAAGACTGGCTCCGGCACACCTATTATGGTATGGCCTTATGGATTGGTTTCACGAGGGCTACGGCGTAATACAGATATAGGTCACAATACCGTGAAGCCCGGATTAAAATTAGGGTCGGCAGCCACGAGTAGGGACTGGGCACTGGTGTCGGTGGCCATAAGAAGGGGTGAGGATCATACACCCCCTCAGAATACAATGCACATAAAGGGGCTACAAGGTGGAATTACGCACCAAACTTCGTCGAACTGTTGTGCCTGGCTTCTCGTCATGGATCTCTATTGCGCAAAGGAACTTGGCTTCCATATGACCTCATCTATGTAGCCAAAGCAGAACCCCACAGAAGCCTACACATGTATTCCCGACTATGAGGAAAAGTTATGCACAGTCCGATTTCATATTTTCATTAAACCCCCTATGGGGAACAATTTTATTATTTGGGCACAAGACATAGATGGGGTCGCAAAACTGAAAAAAAATATCAGTTTAACCTCTAGTTATTCATGCCATTTGCAATCCTTAATCTATAGTGGTAGCTCCCTCCAAGACTCCTGTTCAATAAAATACTACTGCATCTATCCAGAATTCACTATCTATCTCAATCTTCGACTGAGAGGTGGCACAGCAAAAAAACACAGAACTCAAGGACCCACAAGGGGAACCGACACTTCTAAACCAAACTTCCCAAAAGGCCCCTCATACAAGAACATCTTACATGGGAAAAACAAAGCAGCAACAGTAACTGAACCAGCTGAAAATGCCCCCAAAAAATATATTATGGAGCAACTAAACTGCATGCCAGAACTGAACATAGATACTCCAGAGATTGACAAACATCGAACCTCCTTTGAATCTCAAGCATTAATCTGCGGGTTCAACAACTTCTGGCCCAAACCGATGGAACTCTTTCATTGGATTTTCACCAAATGGACCATGGACTGTGAAATCCATCTTTGTTCAAAGGGGGTTTTCATCGTTAAATTTCCATCTTCGGAAGCCAGAGACATCATTCTTAGGGATGGACCATGGTTATAGGGATCTACCAGACTCTTCATCACACCATGGTTCCCGGATTTTGCCGCTAACACTATGAGGGTGACCATAATGTCGATCTGGGTCTGGCTATACAACCTCCCACTTCATTTTTGGAATGAATGTGTATTAGAAGGCATAGGGAACATCATTGGGAGATACATAAAAACAGATACACAGTGCCTAGAGGAGAGGATCTTCACATTCACATGAATCTGTGTGGAAATGGATCTCAGTAAAGGGTTACTAGAAATAATTTAGCTGATTCATAAACAACAGAAATGGACACAACACCTAGACTATGAAAATATAACATTCAGATGCAGGATATGCAGGAACATCGACCACTTGCAAAACAAATGCCCGGAATAAAAAAGGGACAACAGAAAAAGAAGAAGCAAAGGAAATCACCCAAAGGATGGAAATTTCCTTCTGCTGAATCAGAACATGAGATAGAAGAAGAAGCAGACATCCCCATTCCCAATGAAAATAACCAGACAACAACCGAGACGGAGATACAAGACCAAGCGATGCAAGATCCCTTTGACCTCACATCCACTATTCAGTTGGCAAAGGACATTAGGGCCCTGGATAACGAGGGAATCAAAATACAACACAACTCAGACACCTTAGAGTCAGACAAGGACATTGGAGAAATTACAGAAGAAACCCAGCTTGCCCTTATCTCCGCCACGTCAACACAAGGTGCTTGGAGAAAGGTCGAAAAGAAGAAAGGGAGAAAATCTTGATTTTCTCCCCTTGTACTATATGTTCATATTTTCAATCTGATAGCCTGACTTGATCGACAATTCCCAACACATGTAAAATGTAATTTTGTTTTCAGTAATAAAATTACGTTTTTTTTTTTTTTTCCGAGGAAAAAAAGAAACAAAAATATTTAGTTTCATTAATTAGTTTATACTTTTTTCTTTGAGGGGAGCGGGGGGGGGGGATGGTTAGGTGAATTGTTTGTTTTCTCTTCCATTTAGGTTCATTTTTTACAAAAATGTCACATAAAAATATCTTAATTTGATCAGTGATATATTTTTACCCACCTTCTGTGGTCATGTGACATTCGCCCATTGCAAAAAAATCCTCCATTGAAAAATCCAATAATGAAGTAAAATCCATTGAAAAATATTTTCAAAAATTTTGAGTAGCAGTTTAAGAGTCTATTTATGTTCCATTAATGTTATAAGCATATGCACAAGCTATTAATCCATGGCCTAAACCAAGGAACCATGCAACCCTAGCTATGTAGTTCCCAAAGCTTTAATTGAGCATATAGACCTCATGTGGGCTAAATAATTTCCATGAAAGGCCTATATAGTGGCCAAGGCCCCATGCCTATCCCATATGCATTAGGATCATTAGCTTGGTGCTAATTCCATCTATTTATAACAATAGTAACTACTTCGGCCATTGATCAACTTTTTACGATCACTTTTTTACCACCATGGTTTGATAGTTGCAATTGTGCCTTATTCCACTCATGGAAAAAAGAATCTATATACAATATTTATGGTGTGTTCTAGGGCTTGGAATATTTCCAATGAACCCTAAAATTAATTATGAAAATATAAGACACTACGTGTTGCACTAAAACAATGCTTTCTAGAAGTTGAAATGCTTTTGTAATTTTGGAATGCTCATTTTATATGCATGTCTAGACTCTTCATAAATAAACAGCGAAATAAAAGTAAAATCTATCAATGCGTCACATTTTGATTGGTGACTAGGAATAGAAGGAAATCAAAAATCAAAACTAATGAAGCTTACCTAATAATTTTGCAAATGGATTCCATTAAAGGAGAGGCGACAAACCTGTTTAGTTGTCCTATTTATCTCCTATTAGTTTTTCAGTCCTTGTGGTGTTGTGGATCACCTCCTCTATTTCCAAATACCAGTCCCAATGAAAATACCTTCATAAAATCCCCTAGTTTTCACCTCACGATGTCATAGCCTAAGACACTAAATGATGGGATGAAATCATCGCAACATTATCTTGATTCTCCTAGGCTTCAAATCATGGAGCTACCAATATACCCTTTGCCCCTTTGCCCCGCACCCCCCACCCCCCCCACATCTACCAATCTTGGGTTTAAAGAGTTTTGACCATTTGTGAAGATATTCATTTCTTAAATTCCTCCTTTTCTTTAACCTAACGAGCTAACTTTCCTTTTGCAACGTGGAACAAGGAGGGGATGTCTAGATATTGGAAACAATTCCACTACTCTACCTCATAATAATCTAACTGTTGTTGCACTTTTCTTGATAGCTTTATGGTTTTCATATTCTCTGATAAGAGGAGCAAAATTCCGAAAGAAACAATTTCAGGGAGGGACTTCTCATCCTGGAATATCACCCTATTCCCAACCAACCAAACTATATAACATACATATTTAGGTAGTGTTTCCATAATCTTTTAAAAAGTGGCTTCCTGTTGAAGTTTCCCATGTATTTCTTATCTGAAGCCTCAAAAAATTCTACCAAAATAGTAGGCATTTTTAGTCTATAGGAGATATAATCTAGAGTTGAGTCCCATATCTCTTTTGTGAATTAGCACTCTATGAATAAATGGATTTTTGTTTCTTTTGATCTAAGGAAAAGTGTGCCTATGGAATGCACAGATATAAATATTTTTATGATATTTTTGGTCGTTAAAACCTTATTTTGCATAAGTTCCCAGGAGAAGATATTGATTTTTGACAGATCATCTCCATTTTGAATATTGTCCCAAACCCTGCATTTGTGATGACAAACATTTAGAAAGAGAAGAGATAAAGTCTTCATCTGACAACCTACTTTGGGTACAACCTAAGAGATGATTTTCCAATTTTGGAATGAAATGATGCATATGGGGAGGAATGTCTCTAAAATCACATTTTTTCCACTATTTGTCTTCATTCCATTAGGAAATATCAGAAAGAATAATCTTACCTTTCCTAGCAAACCATTCCCACATAGACCTCAAACAAGATAAAAAGACCAAATTATTATGATCCATAATTCCACCATTGAAAACATTGATGCTTCTACCATTTCCAAGGATCTAGATTAAGGAACATCTTATCAAGGTAATATCCACACATAAAATCCTTGAGATTTGAGAGTAACCCAAATTTCTTGAGAAAGAGTCCATATAGGAGTGCCTTTCTCCTTAAAAATATTTTTTCCAAATAACTTAATCATACCATTCATCTTTCCTAGAGACTAATCTCCATAGAAATCTCACACCTAGTGCAAGGATCATGAGTTTTGGACCTTTAATTCCTCAGCACCCTTTATTCTTAGGGGATTTCACTACATCCCATTTTACAAGATGGAAATTTTTGGAGTTACACTAGTCACCTTTTCATAGAAAGTTTTAGATATCTGGAGTTGTCACTGCAAAAATTTCTACTGAATCTAGAAGAACTGTGAATTGAAAAAGTAAGAGGGTTGAGAGAATAAACTTAATTAACACCTCCCTACCTATTGGGTTCAACTTGATTTCTCCCCATTTGATGAACTTATTTCTAAATTTTGACAATAAAGGTTCCCACAATGGATGATGGAAAGATTGAGTGTGACAAAAATTCCTAAGTATTTGAATTCTCTCCAAGCCTCAACCATAGGTAATCCCAACTTTCTAAGGATCTTGTTATGTATGAGTTTACTTATATTCCATGAGTGTATTTGGAATTTTACTATTTTTAACATACCTCCTGACATTGATACAAAAACCTCAAGAATTCACTTTGAACTTAAATAAAGTATTATAGAACCTCCTGCCATCAACAAGGTTTCATCTGCAAACTGGGAATTATTTATACTTTTGATTCCTTTGGTGAACCTTATTTCTAGAAGAAACTCCATTCTTCTTTCATATCCTAATTTCCTACTCAAAGAATCAACCATTAGAATATAAATATAAAGCTAAATTGGATATCCTTGCCTCAAACCCCTTAAGGCTCTGAAAAAACAACAGATTGGTCATTAACTAGAGGGGAAATCCATGGGCATGAAATTTAGACATATGTCCAGTTTTTAAAAAAAATCAAATCTGAAATCTTCTAATACCTCAAACAAAAATAAGTGGGTAACCCTATCAAAGGCATTGGCCATATCAAGTTTTATGATCATCCCTCCCTCTTTCCTATTTTTTAATTCAATGAATAACTTCTTGGACTAATATTGTATTGTCAACAATGTGTCTATCCCCAAAAACACTCCTTGTGTTTCTAAAATTGAATTGGGAAGAAGGAATTTTATCCTTCCTACAACTAATTTAGCTATGATTTCGTATGATGCATTACATAAAGAAATTGGATGAAGTATTTCGAAGGATGAAGCACTTACCTATTTTTGGATAAGAGTTATGAACGAAGAGTTAATCCCTCCCCCAATTTTATAACTTTTGAAGACATAATACACCATTATACATAATTCAAACTTTATTATATTCTAACATGCTCGGTATAAATGCGCGTAGAATCTGTTAGGGATTGTAACCTTGTCTAGTTGAAAGGAGATTCACGCATTCCAAATTTATTATTTTATGGTTGTGTTAACCAAATTCTCATTTTATTCTTATGATACTAGCATTGGAATATGCTCCAACATTTCATCCATGTCTCCCTTATGCCCCCCCCCCCCCTCGCCACCTCCCACCCTTGATATTTGTATGGATTTACAAAATGTTCAATTGTAGCCTCTTTTATTTCTTTATAGGAGTCAAAATTTTGTCCCTTAAATTCAATTGTTTTAAAATTTGTTCCCCCATTATCTATCTCATTTTAGCCTAATTATGAAAAAAATGTATTTTGATCCCCAATACTTAGTCATAGGCTCCTAGATTTTGATCGCCACATTTCCTCCTCTACTTTTAAGGCTTTTTCAAGGAGCTTGAACTCCTTGGTTTCCTCCTAATTTATCCCCTTCATGACAAGCTCCTCTTCCATTTGGTGGTGTATTTCTTCAATCCGCCTCTCATGACTCTAGAAATGTTTTCTGTAATACTAAAAGTTTTCACTATATATATCCTTTTATAACAAATTTCACTGCTTTGAATATTTTCTCCAAAATATACATAGGAGACCCTGAAACCTACCCTTCCAAATATTTATCTACAATGTTCTGAAATCCTTAAGCATTTAACCATTGCGAATTAAATCTAAACAAAATGGGAACATAATCTTCTTGCATTGAGAGTCAACGCTATCGTTCTATGGTTGAACCCACACTAGCCTCAGATATCAGAAGAGTACACGGCATCCTAAATTAAAAAATTACTTATAACAAGAAATTGGTCTAGCCTAATTATTATATTTCTAGGTCCAATTCCTTGGTCTAGGTAAATTTGCCTTGGGACAATTTGACGTCTATTGAAATGAGATCTTCAATTTTTCCATAAATGGGTCACTAATAAGATACCCTCACTATTTTTCCCAAGGATGAATGGTAATGTTAAAATCCCCCCCAAATGATCCTCTTACCCATGATCCTGGGACCATCCTAATTAACTAAACCTTAATTTTCCTTGGTATGCGACAAGGACGTATACACGAATGAATGTATATAACTTATTGCTTGGAGTGTGAAGTGGTTGAATGGAAACTCAATTATACATCCTTTGTTATGTAACTTTTTGTAAGCAGATCTCCAACCACATTATACAAACACCTCATGAGGCACCTCTCAAACTGACCCTTGATACCACACTTGTATGTATTATAGTTTTATTTTCTAGAGGATATCATTTTTCCCCATTTATTTCTCCTACAGAAGGAGGATTAAGGGCTTCTAATTTTGTATTAAGATTCTTACTTCCAAATTTTTCTTCTCGCTCCCCAACCCTCTATAGTTCCAGTAGATTAGCTTCATCATTTACTAGTGTTTTTTCAAGCTCCCCCTACAGGGGTTAATCCTTCTCCTTTACTTGGATTATTTTATTTTCCTATAAATTCAACATCAATTGTATATATTTTCCCTAATTCCTTATCCTTCTCCACATCCTTGATTTAGATATCCCTGTTTTCTTTCCTTCCAGCTTTCCTTGATAATTTTTTCATTGTTTCCTCTCTTAATGCCCCCCTTCTGTTTTTTCATCAGCAGAATATACAAGGGATGTTCCTGGTGTATTCCTTTGATCTCTAGTTGAGAGGAAATCCTTAGTTTCATATGAATCTCCTAATTTTTCTTGCGTCGGCACATCCTCTAGGTGAGGCATTCCTTCTAGGATTTCATGGGCTCATTCTAGTTGATGTTGGGATTCTTGATTATTAATATTTTACCCCTCTTTGATGCCTTTTAAATTTCTCCAGGTGGCATAGTTGTTTCCCTACAACTAATCCTTTTTTGTATTACTGGAGTAGGAAGCATGCCCTTCCATCGAGATCTTTGGAGCTTGTGGATATTTAGTTTTTTCAAAACCATGATGTTTCCCTACTACTACTTCTCGATTTACTCCTCTAGATATTTTGGCTACTATTGAAAAATGCAGCAAGAAAGTCTCAATTTGAATCTGCCTTGGTTAAAATTGAGAAAATTTGAATTTCCACATCAACAGACAACTTGGAGGACGTTAACTTGTGTGACATGGCTCTTGTCACTAAGTTAGCTTAGTAAATTCAAGTTAGAGGGCTGGAGTTCAGTTAAGCGTGTGTGATTTTTAATTTATAGCAATCAAGGTTAGTTATTTCAAGTTGTTTTCAACTAAACTAGTTCTTAATTATTGAGGGGTTTTCACAGTGCATTATATTAGATATAATTTTTTGGGATTCAACTATGTTAAGTAAGTCATTCATCTATGACCATTTCCATGAGAGGTAGTCGTAATTGACTAATTTCTCATTATTTTTGAATAGTCCACTTAGCACTTAAACTAGTTCTAACAATTGGAGGAACTAGTGGAAGGTCATTTGTGCAGTGGGAAAAAAATATAATTCAGTGATCATCTAGTTAACTGATCAATCAACCTAAAATAGCTATTGCATTCAGAGAATTCGAGTTCCCCACCTTTGGTGGATATTATAAGGAAGTGCAACATTAGTTGTGGACTAGTCTTGGGTGTACAGGTGTTGCATGCAGTCAAATGGCCAACCTTGGTAATTTCAAAATGAATTGGAAGTAAATTCCTAAATAATATGGGCATAATTCCTTAGGATTTGTGTAAGGAAATAAGGGCTCAATCAAAGGTATAAATTTACTAAGTTTGGGTCAGAGCTTCTCAGTGATCATAAAGATAGGTTATTCAATTGCAGGTTGTGCTTAGTACAAGATAAAAATTGTAATACATCTCTATTCATCAGATTAATGCAAGAAGACAAAGGGGTTTTTAGCAGATTGTTTTCCCTTGGAAAAATATTGTGTGCATGTGTGTTATTTCTCATTGCATGTTTTTTATTGATGTTCTAAATTGTGAATTGAATTTCACAAAGCAGTAGAGTAGGATTGTATCTTGTGATTTAGATTAAAATTTCATTAGTCGCTGCAATTTTACACCATAATTTATCCATGGTATCAGAGCATGATTCACATTAGAATAGGAATTTCAAATTTGTTCCTTGGGAGGATCGAATTCACATTTCAATGTAGCAGGGTCTCTATAGGATTTGGAAGATGACCTTCAACGAGATGAAACTAGAGTATGCCTTGGAAGGAAAATATAATTTCATCGCATTGAAGGATCACATGGAGGCAGTGCTAGATGATAAAAAATTGTTGGAATATGTCAAGACATACATTCCAAAACCATGATGAATTGTTGCCCAGTACCTAGCTTAGTGGAAGAAAGTTGTAGCCAATGCGAGGAGAATAATATTAAAGGGAGTATGTAATCACATTGTCTGAAATCTCCATGGGAAATAAACTCCTTTTGTGATGTGGAAAGAACTGACAGATTTGTTTGAGAATAGCAACGACCAAATGAAACTGGCGCTCAAGGATTAACTTTGAAATATCAAGATGCATAAAAATGAAATTATTTCACATTATCTAAGCAAGTTCACACAAGTTCATGATGAACTTAGCGAGGCTGGTGTAAATGTTGCAGAATATGACTTGGTAAGCCTATCTCTTCTAGGCCTTCCCAAAAGCCGGGATAGCTACTAAGTATCGATGAATGGAAGGGATAAATTACCAAATTGGGAACACTTATGGTCTGATTCGGTACAAGAAGAAATCAGGCGAAGTACCAGAGATGGAGTAACCTCCATAAAAGTGGAAGATGACTTTTCTCTAGTTGGAAAAGTATTTAAGGAAAATGGAAAGAAGTCCCAAGGTGAGTCTGAATCCAGCTAAGGGGGCAAGAATAAAGACTTGTCCAAAATTAAATACGCCAATTGTCATGAATTTGGGGACTATGCTACAAAGTTTCCACAAAAAATGTCTAGCAAGAAGGAGGCTATAGTAGGAGTAGTAGGTGAAGCTTTGGCTTCAAAATTAGAGCCTGAATTTACCCTTATGGCATGCATGGACAACACAGTGATGGGGAGTGTGTGGTACTTAGACTCGAGTGCCTCGTTCCACGTGACAAGGTGTAGAGAGTTTTTTCTGTGACCTGGAGGAGAAATATCTCCAGATGCACATTGAGATGGGGGGCGAAAAAAGGTACAACCTGAATGGGAATGGTAAAGTCATCTTTCAAAGGGAGTTTAGATCTCCTCTCAGACTCAAGGATTTCATGTTCATTCTAGGCCTAAAGAAAAATCTCATCTCTTTAGTAGTCTTGGAAGACCGTGGTTATGATGTGATATTCAATAAAGGTAAGGCCTTTCTGAGACACATAGCCACTGGACAGGTGAAGCAAATTGGGGTTTGAGTCAAGAACCTGTATTCACTTGAGGTAGAAGATGCATGTACAACCTTGAGGAGTAAGGCATATATTAGAGAAATGATGGTTGAGAGGGACCAAGATAGACCTCTCAAAATGGAGCCTCAGGAGGAGCCTTAGGAAGTTGTGGAGTAACCACAAATGGAGGGGTAGAGAGGAGGAAGAGTGGAGATATCCACTCAAGAAGATACCTCTAGTAGAGGAAGAGTTTGATCCAAGTGGGAAAAGGGATGAATTTCAACTATACCTCCAGAAGTGAGGTGGAGCAATGTAGATCCTTAGCCCCATAATTGTAGAGATTTGGGGAGGGTCTTTTGAGGTGTTCTCCTCATGGATCATTACCTTGCTAGAGGGGCCCACATTATTTAGTTGTAAGATTATCAGTGTCAAGTCATATACTGAGGAGCGAAAAGGAGTGTTGATAGCAGAGCAGGAGGCTCAGTAGCAGAGTCAGAAACAACACAATTTTCCCATTAGACAGTTGCAGACACAATTGATTCAAATTTTTTTGGATGCTTCTCAGTTGCAGATGTTGCAGTAGAAATAGAAATAGTGAGAGGTGTTGCTATAATACATACCATAGGTGTAGGATAGGGGTGGTATATAATCGCTTTCTTACTGAGAGGGAGTGTTGAAAAATGAAACAAGAAAGTCTTAATTTGACTCTTCTTTGGTCAAAATAGAGAAAATTCGAATTTACACATTAACAAATAACTTGGAGGCAATTAAATTGTGTGACATGGATATTGTCACTCGATTAGCTTAGTAAATTCAAGTTTGAGGGCTTGGAGTTTAGTTAAGCATGTGTGATTACTAATTTGTAGCAAACACGGTCAGTTATTTCAAGTTGTTTCCAGTTAAACTAGTTCTAACATTTGAAGGAAATAGTGGAAGGGTAGTTGTGCAATGGGATAACAATCTAATTGAGTGATCATCCAGCTAAATGATCAATTAACCCAAAATACTAGTGCATGCAGAGAATTCGAGTTCCCCAACTGTGGTGGAGATTTCAAGGTACTGTAACATCAGTTGTAGACTAGTATTGAGTGTACAGGTGTTACATGCAGTTAGATGACCAATGTTGGGAATTGGACAATGAATTGGAGGTAAATTCCTAAATAATAGGGTCCTAATTCCTCAGGATTTGTGCAAGGAAATAGGGGCTCAAGCAGAGGAATAAATTGACTAAGTTTGGGTCAAAGCTTCTCACTGAGCAGAGAGATAGGTTATTCACTTACAGGTTATGCTCAGTAGGAGCTAGCAATTATAATACATCTCTATTCATCATATTAATGCAAGCAGGAAAAGGGGTGTTTATCAAATTTCTTTCTCCTGGAAAAATATTGTGTGCATTTGTGTTATTTCTCATTGCATGTTTGTGATTGATGTTCTAAATTGTGAATTTAATTCCGTAGAGTAGTAGAGTAGGACTGTGTCTTGTAATTTAGATTAAAATTTCATGAGTAGTTGCAATTCTACACCATAATTTCTACAACTACATCCATTAGTTCTCCCTTTGAATTTCTTATGTTGAATCTCTGCCTTTGTGCAATTTCACTCAAAAAACTCATATTTGTAGCACAACTTACACTTAAAAGGAAACCTATCATAATCCACTTACTACAAGAAGGTCTAGTTGATTGAGGTTAGTTGTACTATTTCCAAAAAACCCTTCTCCAGATCAACATCCACACAAATTTATGCACGAGCCAACATCCCATCATGTGGCTCAACCCATCGATTTATTTCCCCCACATGTTCCCAATGCTTTGAAAGTTGTCCTCACTCTAACAATGCAATGGGAAATGGGGAATGTTGACCCAAATAGGCATTATTGAGGGGACATCATTCCTAGGGCTAAAACTAGGGTTTCGCATATTTAATTATAGTCCCTGAGAATCCTTGAAATAAGGCATGCTCCTAAATATTAGATCTATGTCCTCCTTCTCCTTGAACAAAAAGAGAAAGCACCTTTTACCATAGAACGTAATGGATATGTTTCCTTTAAGCAAGGGGGGTCGATATTTCTCTACCTAAATTATTACTGAACAAGGGGAGGGATAGATCCACATGAACTTCCCTACCAGACCCATTTCAACAAGGAACAAAGTCATTCTCCCATACATATTAACATTCATCACAATATTTTGTATATCATCTAGCTTTTTGACAAACCTTGTAGGACGAGGCTTTTGTGTTTTCGATCCATTTGCAACCAAAGAATTAAAATCGAGGATATCCAGGGTTGGAAGCAAAGGAGGAGGGGTTGGCCCTCCTAAACCATACACCATCCTTAGAAGTTAAGCAACTAAAGGAAAACATAATTTTATGCCACCAAAAACCCTAGATCGAGAGTTAGACTAGGGTTTATGCAAATCAACAAATTTAATATTGGATTCAAAATCTTAAAAACTTATGATATCACTAATAAAAAGTTTTAAATTTTCCATTATTAATATTAAAAAATAGAACGTGTATTATGTATTCATTGTTTATATCTCAATAACTTAAAAGTAAAAAAATTTAAAAAAATTTATTAATGGTTATTAGTGTTATTATTATTTAGAAATATATTTATTAAAACATAACTATGATTAAATATTAAAAATCTGTTTTCAATTACAATTTAAATATTAAAAAAAAAAATGATCATTTCATATATGTATATAAAATTTCAAATTGTAAGTAGCCTAAGCTTAGGTTGGGCGAGTCCATTTATTGGATGGAAGATTGATAATATATGAACTTGAGGCCTATTGAAGAATAAACTCACTCAAACCAATTAATTTACACCTCATAAATATAATATAAATATATATTATTTATTCTATTATTAACTAATAAAAAAATAAATTTTTATAGTTAAAAGATTCATTCAACCAAATATATGATTAAAAATTTCATTGATGAGAAATAAATAAACATTAAACACAACACCTCAATGAATCATTGCTTAAAAATCTACCTATATATTTCCCCTTAAAATCTAAATAATTTACCCACCATCTTTAAGAAAATATTGAGTCTATTTCCCCTTAAAATCTAAACTAGCATTTGCACAAAGGTGCAAAAGGAATGCCGATGGTGTTAAATGAATGGCCAACCACAGAGTTAAAACAAATGAGAACAATATCCCAACTTGATTTGATTATCACCAAGAAAAGAGAATAATATCATAAATCCTGCTGATATCTGCAGCAGGCTGAAACCCCCAAATTCTGTCAACCCCAAAATACCAACATTCTCACTGCAAATTCCCAAGATAAGACAAATTTCAGAGATAGTATTTCCATAAATGGGTCAAATTGCAACTTAAGAGTGCTTGGTTCTTACACTGATACTGTGGACCCCTTTCCAGTTCCAAACATCCCATCTAGTAAAATTCAATTCCCTGTAGAGAGGGCCATTACGTTCCATCCACAACAATGAAATAATCTTCCAATTGCCTGAACCCATAAGGGTGAAAGCAACGAATCCATTACCTTACCTTCCAGCCTATACCACAGCTGATGATAGATGGAGGGGGAGGTGTGTCACAATGCGGTAGGGTCCCGTGATTTGGCCGATTGGCGAGCCAAATGATGATGTAACATCAAACCAAGCTTTGGAGCCCAAGGACCTAGCCTTCCTGGACTCAGAGAGGGCTCTCTCTATTAGATGTAAAAGATATCGGTGTGTTCGCTTATGGTGTTCTGATATTAGGCTAGTTATGAAGTGAGTTTTTTTTTTTTTTTTTGGTTTTTAAGTTTGTGAGGGATAAAACTGATCAAAGATATAAAAATGGATAACAAGAAGTCAGATCAATTGGGCTATGGGGTCAAACAGGTCAAGGAAGCTATGAGATGATGATGCAAGGTTGTTGTAGGGCCGATTTGATTCACGGTAGAAGGGATCTTTGGGCAGAATGGAGTAAATGGACATCAAGCTTGTGAAAGACGAGGGATTTCAAGTGTAATTAGTTGATAGCAGACATAAACATGTTATAGCAAGCCATTAATCATGCTAAGTGTAACTATGAGCTAATTAATACACAGAAATCAAACATTCCAGCCATACATAGAGGTATAAGACCCTCTAACTTCGGGAAATGGCTATCAGACTTTGGGGAAAACACATAAGACAAACTAACAACTCATAAACTACGTCGGAACACCTAAACATAGTCTCTAAGTCATTGGGCACTTTGACAAACAAGCTTTCATAGTTTTAGGCAAAGGGCTAGATCGGGACTAGGCCTCCTTGGTTCAACAGGATGATCAGCAAATCAGTCAAAGAGAAAGTTTTATGGACAGAACTATGGACAGCTTATAGGTAGGCAGGGCACACCATACATCCTACTCAACATGCATAGAACTTGTAAATAAAACTAGCAAACATTATCCTTAGGTTACTAAAGAGCAGTTAAGAATTCTTTAGCATAACATAGGAAGAAGAAAACATCAAGCTATGAAGATTCAGGAATTTTGAGGTGCCTCCATGGGCATATCTCAAAACTAATCTTTACTCATCTATAGCAGCAAGAAGCATGTATTATGGATGAAAACTAGAAGACAAAAACATAGCAAGAAACACTATACCATTCTACCATGTCATGGAATCCATCAACAATCCTTCATCATTCCTCAAAAGCATCCAAGAGGCAGTCCAAAAATCATAACACAAGTGTATTCTTCAAAGCTCATATGACCAATGTATTAATTCTTCTCTCAAGTTCAGCCTCTGATTTACAATGAGAACCATGGAATAAATAGGCTTGAGGGAGGGAAACCTCATGGAGCAACTAGCTATCCCATTGGCCAAGTCAAAATATCTAAACTTGTCCTTGAGGCTTTGCAAAGCCCAAGGCACAAAATATCCCATAAAATATCTAAAAAACTGCTAAAAACGGAAATTATATTGACTTTACATCATTTCCCAAGTATAAAAATGGCTAAACGCACATTTGGGAAAAGCATATTTTTGAGGTTCAAAAATTACAAAAATACTTCATATTTATGCCTGAAAAAGGTCCCCTGACTTGCTGGAGGCAATAGGCAGCCTTCCTGATGTCAAAATGAGGCTCATGATGGCTCTTTGGAAAGCTCTCTGTGTCTACTTTCCGGCACAACTGAAACCATCTCAATCTGAGGCCTGGAAGTCATCCAAAACTGTACCTGTGTGTAAAAAACCAGGAAATAGCAGACTGCTGATATGGCGGGCAGAATGTGCAAAAAGAGGGCGTTTTTCGCCAATTTGAGGGGGCGAATGATCTCCGAATGCCCTGAAAATCGCTGGAGACCTGCTCATAGAATTATGGAATCCATCGGTATCATCCTCCTCCCTTGACAACTCATCAAACTGAAATGGCGAAATTATGAGTTTTCGACCAAAAACCCAAAAAATGCCAAAAAACAAAAAATTGCCGGAAAAGGCCCAAAATTGGCATGCATGACCCTCAAGGGTCCATAGCAACATGATCCGAAGCTGAGGCCAAAATATCAAGGGCTGATATGCTTTTCCCTTCTTTCCGTGCTAGGCACTTCCCCTTTACCTTCTTCAATTTCTCTTGTGCTGCCTTTAGTTTGCGCCGGGAAAACTGATTCAGCTTTTGGAAGTGGTGTGTCCTCTTCCTCTGCAGCTCTAAATCTCTATTCGCCCTCTCAAGCTTCATTTCCAAATGTTTGTTAGCTCTTTCAAGCCAAGCCTCTTTGTTTTCCTCAATTTCCTGCTCAAGGAGTGCAGTGAGAGGAAAGGCTTGGAGCTGGGCTTGCTCTTCTGCTCTCTGCTTTTCCAAGGCTCTTCTAAGCCCGATGGTCCTAGGCCTCTTCCGCCTAGGCTGGTCTTCCTCCTCTTGGTCATCAAACTCACCAATGAGATCTTCAATTCTTGCTTGCACCTTGGCTGCCTCTTTCTTATACTTAATCGCTCGTGCCTCATGAACAGCTATGTGCACATTCATTTGTTTGTTTTCCATCTCCAAGAATTTGTCGAAATTCCTTGCCCTTTGAAGATCTTGCTCTAATACCTCAATTTGCTCTTCCTTGTGGATTAAGAGATTTTCAAGAAGGTGGGCCTCATTGTCACTATCATCGCTTTGGATAGGGATAATAGCTAATTCACCTCCATGCTTTGTACTTTCCCCAACTTTGCTTTTACCTTTGAAAGCCAATCTGGTGCTTTTCCTCCTTGGCATGCTAGAAGGTGTCCTTTTGGGCAATTTCCTCTTGCTAGGAACAATCTTTGTCACTGTTAGGGTGGCAGCTTTAGTCTCTCTTTTCCTTGCTGTGCTGAGCTTTGTTACTTTGAGAGGAGGAGTAACAACTGATTTACCTTTGACATCCTTTTGAACTTGCTGCCCTTCTTGAGGCTGATGGATATCTTCTTCTGGCTGTTCACTTGGCTGCCCCTGTTCGCCAACATTAGCTTGCTGTTCTTCATCAAGGCTTTGTTCAATTTGTGGCTCAAGAGGTGTCTCGACTTCCTGCCCAACTTGCTGTTCTTTATCATGGACCTGCTGTCCTTCATCATCTGTCTGCTTCTGTCCCTCATCATGGACCTGCTGTCCTTCATCCTCTATCTGCTGTTGTCCCTCATCTCTTTCTTCTTGCTGCTGTTCACTGCCCTCTCCTTCCTCCTGTTGACTTGGCTATCCAGTAGTCATTATGAGCCTCCTGGGAGTAGGCCTACTAGACAAAGGTACTGGGCGATGGACAGGCTGAGTAGGAGAAATATGGGCAGGAGGAACAGTGGCAAAATCTGGATGGCTGATGAATAAATCCCATAAAACCTCTTTCTTCTCTAGCTGGTATAGGAAGATAATCTTGATCAAAGAATGATGAAAAAGAGAAGGGATTTGCTGAGGTGGGGCCTTCTTTTGGACAGTGGATGCCATTTTCTCTATGCTTTTGAACAAAAAGTAAGGGAGGTTCAGTTGCCTGATTCTGGTAAAATGCATCAATAAACGGACATGGTAGGCATAAATTCGATTAAACCTCCCTTCACAAGTGAAATATTTCATTATGGCTTTCATAAGCGGAGCATAGCTGTCAAGAAGATATGAAAAAGGGAAGATAGCAGTGACAACCTCTCTATGTTCAGGCTTGATGAAAGGTTTGTAATCCTCCAAGTCAAGATGAGCTTGTTTAAACCATTTTTTGCCATGATACGGGATCTTGGTGGCCTTGGACACATACCTTGGAGAAATTTTGAAATCAAGATCCGCCACTTGGAAGTGTTTTTCTTTGAATCTCAGGGCGCACAAGTGTGTTAATGGCGAAAAACTCTTGACTTCTTCTATCTTCTGGCAGAAATCAAGGCAGCCTACTTCATGGAAGTTGAAAAGTACAGATGGATGAGCATTAATATCTTCTGTAGAGATGGGCTCATATCTTTTATGTGGACCGCTCCTGCTGTCTTGCCTTGGAGGCATTTTGACCTGAATATGCTTTGGAAGAGGCAAACTGCCTTCACTGTGTGTAAAATGCCCTGCTGGAGTCAAACTGTGTCAATATGCTGCTTGGACAGATAAACAATGTGATTTGGATGGTTTGCAACAATGTTTCTTTGAATACACAACCTCTGCTCTCCTTAAAACCAGCCTTCTACCTTTGAATGTACCTCAGCCAGGCAAAATTCTCAATAGGGTATCATATAGCAGAGAGGAGACAGACTGCTGTGTAAATTTCCTGTGCACAGTGTTGAGAAATCACTTTTCCTTGTGAATTTGTTAGAGGCCAATCAACACACCTGTATCTATGTCTCCAAGGTAAAATCCAATCATCAAAAACCTGCCCTTCAGAAAGTGGCCTGTTCACCCTTAGAATATCTCTGTCAACAGATTTCTCTAGAAGAGACCATACAGTGAAAGAAAAAGGAGACCTAGGTTAGGTGAATTATCAGTGCACAGTGTTTAGGAAAATCACCCTTTACTTGTGAATTTAAGAGATCAACCACCACATCTATATCTCTGTCTTCAAGGTAAAATTCAACCATTAACAACCTGCTCTTCAGAAAGTAACCTTACACCCTGAGAATATCTCAGTCAACAAATTCTCAGTAGGAAATAATACAGTGAAAAAGAAGGGCAGACTGTATTGAGGCAGGATGTATACAATGTCAAAGTTTCCCTGCTTGGTGATCTTTGAAAATTAATCAACACATCTTTGTATCTTGGATCAATAATGTACTTTCCAATTATCCAAAACTTGCCTTGTCTAAGTGTGCCAACAGTCAACCAATCTTGCATATGTGAAAACAACTCTTTAATGCAATTAAACAGTCACTGGTATAATTCTGAGCCAAGATGACAGATCTTTCAAAGACTACAAGGTTTTTAGGCAGAAGCTATGTGAGATTTCTTTTTCAAAACAATCAAGGGTTCCTGATGAATGTGACCCTCTGGCTTTGGCAGAAAACAAAAAAAACCTTTACTCTAAAGCACATCCATTCAACAATACGAGCTGGAAAATCAAAAGGCAACAAGTGGCAAGTATAGTGAATGCTGTCCCTTTGTGAGAAATGTGAGCAACCTTACTCCGGAGCTTCAAACTATAATTTTCTGCTTGACCAAGAACCCTTTTCTTACTAAGCTTCACTGTTCTCTTATATGTATGTCACTCTATTAAACAAAAAACAGGCTCATAAATTTAACCTTGGTGTGAGCATATAGTTGAATTCACTGTTTATGGAACAATGGTGACAGTATTGAAACAAGCTCCATGGTTTTAATAAGGGCTGTAGCAGCTCATTTCTTCCCCACAATCCAAGCTTCTATTTAATATGTAAACATTGTTCTTGGTAGAAAAACCATCTGCCTTATCTGAAAGTTAACTTGTGTCAAAATAAGCCTGAAGAAAAAAACAGTTAAGTTTGAAAAACTCCTGAATAAATGGCCCTTTCTGTAGTTTATAGTTTTAATCTCTTCTCCTTGATTGCTTTGAAGGTGTAAGACCCTTGGTCCCTTGACTAATGGAGGTGAAACAAGCTGTTCTTAGCTTCAATACCAACTTTTCCTGTAGGTGCCCCAAATACCATAACTAACATCTTCTCACAGTTTTATACTTCGAAATATCACATAGCCTAATGACAGATATGGTGATGTAGCAGAAAAAACGAGGTCAAGCCACTCTTCTAATTTTGACCCTCACCTTGCTGGGCATCTTCTTAACATATATGTTGATATATCAACCAGGTCAATTTTCGACAATTTGTCTCACACCATAGCTAAACAAACAGGGTTTTTTAAAACTTTATGTCACTTAGCAATTGGTTTCAAGAAGTGAGAATGCATATGGGAATACCTTGAGAATATAATGGAGGGGCTCACTGACGAGTTTAGTCCAGCTCTGGAGGCATTGAATGGCTTAAGAAGGTCAAAGAAGGTGAGCGACGTGCTGATCCCTCAGAGTGTCGCGCCAAAAAAGTTGTCGGGTCGGGCATTCTGGTGCTGTGTACAGGCGCGTCGCGCGTTTGTACAGGCGCGTCGCGCGTACACGGGTTGCCTGTGTAAAATCGCCCCCAGGCGCGTCGCGCGGTTTTCCAGACCCGTCGCGCGATCACTCAACCCTGAAACTCTGTGCAGAATGCTAAAGCTTGTTCCGGCCTTCTTGGTTGTGGTGTATGAGAACATTGGAGGAAACTTACTTGTGATTTTGAAAGTGCAAATTCCCCCTCGACTTTGCTCTTATGTCGTTTCAAAATCTGCAACGGTCACTTCTGTTTTTAAATGCAAAATGAAATTTGTTTGGTTGGCTTTTGTAAGGTGTTTAAAGCCCTTTTGATCCTTTTTACCACAACCTTGGTGCATTTGCAAAACTGGATTCATAATATGTGCACGTGCTTGAATATTTTCTATGCTTTTTAGACCGTTTAGTCATGGACCAACCCCTTTATGAAAACAAATATAGCTTAAAACCAGAACTCTGTTTTATGCACAGGTGATAGAAAAGTGACTTCCAGTTTTGTTCTTTGGGTGACATTCAACACCGAACTTCTCACTTTGAAAAATAATTCCATAACCTCCACATCATCTTTTCCAATGTTTTTAAAGATGCTGGTAATATTCATGATGTAAAACTACAGGTGTATCATCTGCGCTATATCTGTCCTTTGGAATGATGAAAAACTGTGTTTGTTTTAAATCATTTAAACAGTGACAGTTTATCAAAACAAACTCCTTTTGCCTATTCATAAAATTGTATACCTATTCAGCATGTCCATCCTGGGTGTATATCTGAAAGGATAAGCTTGTGAAGCAGGAAAAACAGGGTTCTTTGATACACAGCTATCATTTTGCTTTGACCAGTGTATTGACCTTTTTGTAATAGAACCATTCCATAGCTCGACTCTTTTCACTGTTTTACCTTCTTGGTGATTTATAGGCTTCTCTTTGGATTGTAAGTGCCATTTTTGGTTGCATGCTTTCATACTATATTTCTCTGTTTACTTAAGAGGAGTTCCCTTTAAACTTCTTGGCATGTGACAGTGAGGTGACTGTGTGGCCTCTTCCCCTAAGGAAACTGCCCTTTTTGTATCAATGGCCTGCATAGTCAATATTGTCTCCTGTCCACTATAGGTACAGTTTGACAGACATTTTCATATGAATAGGAAAAGCAATATTTTTGAATTAGAAACACTATCTTTGACCTGTGTAATGACTTCTATTTTCCTTCTTTGTATCCTTCCACTGCACCTTTTGACCAATCAGTCTTTAACAACATCCAATGCTTTGGCCATCTGCTCATAAATGGAGGAGGCTCTTCATCAGGCAAAGTATTTGAAGGTTGTTTGATAAATCTGTTTGACACAGATTTTCCCTGGATGTGATGGTAAGCAAACCACTTGAAAAACATCAATACTAGCACCTCTGCTTGCAATTATCACTGTGCTTCAGAAAAACCCTAGCCAAAGTGTCACTGTCTCCCTGCACTGCTCTGAGGGTGACTGAAATATCATTATTTGCTTTAGTCAACTTATGACAGATTTTTGAAAGATAATCTCTGTGACTATGGAGGTCAGCACCCTTTGAAAAACAAACAACTTTTCTTCTGCCTAGGTGATGACATGATCTGTCAGCATCTCTTCAATTTGGTTTTTTGTGGGGAAAACAAGCTTCCTATGATTAAAATTGTTTTTACTCATGACATGCCTTTCTAAAGTTTAACAATTCATATGATTTGAAACTTCAAATGACCTATATCAAACCAAACTCTGTTTTCCTTTGAACTTGCATATTTCAGACTCTATCCCTGTTATGATCATCACTCACATTCACAAAACCTGGAGATATTGTTTCACTGTTCAGTAAAAGGCAAACCTGGATTTTTGCAATCTTTAAAGTCAATATTGGCCAGCACCCTCTGCTTGTAGATGAAGGAGGCGCCCTAACCCTCTGCTTGTAAATGAAGGAGGTTCTGGGCCATGACAATTTACCAGTTTGCTGAGACAGTGGTGTCCTTTTCTTACTGTGATTTTCATGCTGGAAGGAGAATGCAAGGTTTTGATGAGTGGCTCTCTGTTTTGCAGACATATCTCAGGCTCATGTTACATTTAGAAGCAGCTGTTCTTCTAACTGTAGATTCAAGAATTTCCTCCTGAGATGAAGTTATATTTCCTGTTCTTTGCAGAATCCATAAAACATTATGAAACACCTAATAGTCAGCTTGAGATTGGGGTTTATGCAGTGCTGAGACCTAGGGATATAAGTGGCGCGACTTAGAGTTGTTTGTCAATTTCATTTGCAGAGTGGGAGGTCAGTCATGGTTGGTCTGTAACAGATGGAGGCTTTTTGGCTTTTTGATGATTGCCAAGGGTAAAATGTCTTAAAGCGCCACTTCCTAACATAGGGGAGACTTTTGCAACAGACTTGGACTTTTCCTTTTGGAGCTGATGGACAGATCAGGGGGCTGAAGCCAGGTATGATAGTGATAATGGGGTTTTGATTTCGACAAGGGTGGACTGAAAAGTAGAAGGGAAAAAAAGTTTTAGGAGGGTTTTCTAGATGACATATTGACATAAGGAAATCAGCTTCTAGAAAACTCAGCTGTAGATATAGTCATCACTAACATGTAAAAAATACTGATGGCTAACAGTGGCTCCATTTGGGGAGGGCAGCTCCTCGTCAGGAGGTGTCCAGAATTCAGATTTTTGGCTTATGAAGACCAGTGCCTTATCCATTGGTGCAAAATTTACCCTTCTTTTGATGTTATTTCTAAAAAGTGACAGCATGGTTAACATCAATGATACTTCTACCTACCCCACTATCTTTCCTAACATTTTTTCTTCTCTTTGGCGCATTTGAACTAGCAGCCTTTTGACAATGTATATTTTCTTTTTGCAAAATTAACCTATCTATTTCTACTCTTATATCTGCCGGGAGTTCAGATTAAACTGATGAACTCCTTCATTACTCTACCTATGCTAGATCGACTGTCAAGATTAAGCAATTTGACAGGATTTTGTTCTCTAATCTAAAACATGAAATTCAAAATGATCAAATCAGGATTAGACAGTCTGATTTGTCATGCATTTGCGGCATAAAAGACAAGCTGCACACAAATATTATTTTGCAACAAAAGGAAAACTAGACAAGCGGGGCTAAGATGTACAATGTGTTTTTCATCCCTCGCTTCTCTCTTTGGTTCTGTTTTAGGCATGTGGAACGAGAATCTCTCCCTAATCTAAGCTCTGTGATAAGTCAATCTTACACAATGTTGACTATCTTGGCACTCACTAACTTATCAGCAAATAAATTTAAACATGCTCAGCTATGATTAGGCTAGATAGCTGAACAAGACATTGAAGTACTAGTAGCGGCATTTAAGCTTGCTCGCTTTCCGAAAGACTATTTTTTGGAACATGGGCCCTTTGTTCTATCTTCACTTGCCCTCTTTTCTGTTTTTTTACTGTTTTTGACTTTCCTGTCTTTTACTGTTTTTGACTTTTCTATCTTTTCCAAATTTCAAACAATGGTATGTACAATGAATGAAAGTGTCCCAAACTCAAAAATCTTGGAAATGACGGAATTTAAGCATCTTATCCTCGTAAGGATCTCCTCTCACCCTTGGCCCACTTAACTCCTGAAAAGAAAAATTTTGGAAATTTTCTCTCTCTAACATGACATAGGGATTCATGCAAGAATCTCTAAACAGCCCAGTATCTTCCCTTTGTACCTCTCTGAATATCTGATTTCCACTCCTTTCCTTACTGTATGCTTTCCTCAAGTAATGCATGTATTCTTGGTCATTCTTAAAATAGATAATGACATCATCAAGGTATGCACAGATGCAGAAATTTAAAACTGGGAACATGGCCTTCATGAACAGATTTCTGACATTGGGTGGTTTTGCAATTTTGAACTTGAAATCAGATCTACCTCCCGCAAACTTGAAAAAATCTTTAACCTGTCTACTTTGCAAGGGAATTTTATGATCATGACCTGAAACATCATCTTGCGAAAATACATGATTAAAAGCACTTTTATTTGGTAAATCATGGTCTTGAGTAGAAAAAACATAATCTCTGTTATAGGGATATGCAGTATTATTCCTAAAATCAAAGCATACTCTATGACCAACTGTTTTATCCCTAATTATTTTATTTTGTTTCAGATTGTTGTGTTTTCTCTTGTCGAAATTGTTCTTTGAGGGGAAGGTAGTGACACAGTAGTTTCCCTTGCTTTTTCTGTAAAAATTTGTATTCTGCATAAGATTTCTGATTTTAGCATTTCTAAGTTCTTCATGAAAAGACAGAATATGAGCTAATTTCAGTAGTTCAGGTATGCTAGGATTGCAACTATCATTCTTGCTCATCAGAAGTTTATCTGGCCTTTTCTCAAGATTTTGAGCTGCTGAGGTTATAGTTAAAGCTTCATTTGCAGTAGGGGGGTCACATGATGGTAAATCTTTGAGGTATGGCAGAAACATTGAACTCCCTTGCTCCCGGGTTCCAAACAGGTTTATAATGTGTAGGTCTTCTAAAGCCTTTACCCGGAAGAAGTTTCCACAAGTCACTGCTGGTGTTTGACTAAAACTAGAGCAATTTGCTTGATAGTACATCAGAGTTTGTGCTTCTTGTTCTAATCCTACTTCAGAAAGGGAAAACTTACTTTCCTCAAGACACAACTGTTCATGATCATGGTAGTTTTGAGTGTCTAGTTCATCATAAGGTACCAGGGACAGCTGATGTGGTGGATCTAAGTCTACATCAGTTTCCTCTGACTCTTCCTCCATGTTTTCATCAATATGCATAATGAAAGAGTTCAGGTCGGAACGCAAGGAACACATTGGAACGTTGTCTGGCCTATCTTGACTGCTAATCATATATTTCATGTGTGATTCGCGGTAGAGTATTCTGGTCTGGCCAAACACAGGAATGGTGGCATATGACATGTCTAGTTGGATATTCCCTTGGAGTTTGGCTCCCCAAGATCTGGATAGAAGCATCCCGTACTTGGGAGGAATGTCTGCCACTACTATATCCATGATCAGATGTTTCGCAGGTATTTGTGCCAGACTGAAACAAAGGTCTTTGATCAAACCCAGGCATTGGACTCTACTTGAATCAAATGAATACAAGTCTTTGTATGGTCTTGTGATTTCCAAGCCTAACCTTTCCATTACTACCTTCGGCATAAGATTATGAGAAGCGCCGGAGTCTAGCATGGAATTGTGGAGGATTTGATCGTGGATGTTCAGGCTAATGTAAAATGGAAGAGTATTTCCTTCTTGGAATTTTCCCTCTATCTTTGGACCAAACAAAACTTCAGGAGTGTCATCAGCCAGATTAACAATGTTTGCATCATTCTCTAGATTTAAGACTTTTAGTACTTGGGATTTATAAGAGTTTTGGGCAATGAGTTCAGTAAGAGGCATGGTGATCTTGATCTTGGCGATTTCGCCTTCAAAGCTAAAAGGCAGCTGAAGTTTAGATATGTTTGTTTCAGCTTTTTCAGCCATGACCCTCTCTATGTTCTGAGTTTTTTGACCTTGTTTCGGGATTTTGTTGGTCAAAGTTGCTCCGGTGACCTTAGTAGAAGTACCAGGAGTATCTGAGAGAGGCCTAGCTTGGGTAACTTTAGCTTTGTTTTGGTCGGTTTTCTCAATCTTAACATTGTCACTACTTGATGCTTTCTTGAGGATGGTATCTGGAGCTTTAGCAGTATCTGAGTTACCTTTCTTGGCATTATCTTGGTTTCTTTTGCTTCTAAGGTCATATTGCCTGTGAGCTTCTATAATGGCATTCTGAAAATCTATGGCAGGGTCGTCAAGATCTTCATAGTTGGTCTCATCTGGATTAGGAGAAAAGAACGCTTGTTCTTCTTCTGTGAGGTACACCTCACTCTCATTATCGGATCCTATGAGGTTTAAATGATGTTCATCAAGAGGTTCTGAGTCCCTATCATCTTCTTCCACATAGTTTTCATTGAATGGTGGCCTAATCTGTTGGTCATTTTCTCTTGGTCTGTTTTGGGGCTGTTCCCTCCTAAAGTTTTGGTTTCGGTTTCTATTTGGAGGGTTTGGCTGGTTGTCCCTAATAGGCGCCTTTTCATTTATCTTTTCCCACATTTTGGCCATGGATTTGACTAAGTCATCTATTCTGGGATCTAGGGAAGGTGATGAAGTGGAGACCTCATCTCTATATGTGACCTTTCTTTCTGATCTAGTTCTAGCTCTTTTTTCAGCTAAGTTGGCATCTGCTTTTATAGCTATTTGTTGCATTTCCTCTAAGGTAGGGGGATCCTTGTCTCTCAAATGATATGTCATGTCCGGATCGACACCCTCGGGAAATTTTGAAAAGGCTAGACCAAGTGGAGGTTTGAAATGAGGTGGGAGGGAGTTATATACACTGTTGAACCTAGTACATTAAGCTTGGACACTTTCCCCATTTTCCCGTTTTAGGTTGTTATATTCTGACAGGATTTGAATGGGGTTTCTTCGGATTTCCCACCTATTTCTGAAGACTTGATGTAGTTATGGGATATCGTGGATGCTGTTTGGAGTCAAGCTTTTGAACCATGCTTTGGGTTCACCACCAAGACTTTGGGCAAATATTCTCATTCTGACAGTCTCGTCTTGTACCTCTAGGTATTCATAAGCATCAGTCATCCTACTTATATGCTGTTGAGGTGTGGTGGTGTCTTCTCCGGTAAAGTGTGGGATCTTGTCTTGATATTTATTTGGGAGAGGAGCCAAGGGCGGTGGCAACACCAAAGGTGCGTACCAGGCTGCCATGACGGGAGCTAATGGATGATGTACAAGATGAGGACTAGTAGGCTGAGATGAGGTGGTTTGAACGGTGGTGGTTTGACCAGGTGTGGCGGATGAACTTGGACTAGTGATCTGGTTTTGAGCAGATCTGGGATGATAGGAGCCAAATTGATAAAGAAGCTGGGAATCAGGAGGGGTAGTAGGTGAAGCTTCTCTAATAGGACTCTGTGGTGGGTTTAGGGGTTCAAGATCATCGAAGTTTATCTTACTATATGATTTGCTTCTGGGAAGAGTTTGTGATGACTCTAGTTCCAAAGGTGAATCTAGTAGGATAGTGCGATGTTTAGGTACAGATCTTGTTCTACGGATGGATCTACCAGTAGCTAGATGGTCAGTTTCGGAAGCTTGCCACAGAATCTTCTCCGGGTCATCTACTATGATAGGGGGATTTGGGTCTGGATGGGATCTGGTGTTGATTCTTCGTGAAGCCAGATTTCAGATCCAGAGTTTAGAGAGAATGGTATTGGTGAATGTTTCTGGATGAGTGGTCTTTCTAAAGCTTTACTAGGGTGAAGGATGGTCAAAAATAAAAGGGATGGATTAGTGGAGTCGCCAGGTGGAAATGGGTTGTTTTTGTTAAGATAGCTATGGTCCACCACCAGTAACTAATCTGAGAATGTTTTTGGATTTTCTGAGTTTTATGTGCAGCCTATGGTTTGTTAAAGTATCCTAGACTTGTTTCAACACTTTGCTAGGGTGATGAGAACAAAAAGAGTTTACTCTAAAAAATGGGTCTATGGACTACTTGCTTGTTTATGGTACCTAAAGGACCAAAGAGTCTATAAGAGTTTGCTAGACTATTATGTACTCAGTGTCCCACCATCTCCCGCTATGTTAGTGAGCGATGGGATAGGTCTATCGGATAGTAGCCTGGAGCTTGGTAAAATAGTAAGGCTTACTAGAGTTTAGTGGAGTCGCCAGGTGGAATGTCAATTGTCTTGAGGTATATTTGTATGGTCCACCACCAGTAATGTCAAAAACCAATCTAAGGGAGTGTTTTGGGGTTTTTTTGAGTTTTATGTGCCTACAAGGTTTGGAAGAATTTTCTATAACTGACTCATCATTTTGCTAAGATGGTGAAGGAGCTATTTTCTACCCTTCAGACAATATCTAGATATACTAAGCTTGATTGAGACTTCAAGAGTTACTAAGGTGTACTTAGATTGTCACTAACTCAGAAGGTCCTACTGTGAGTGTCACTATGTTGGTGAGCAGTGGGATAAGTCAATCAGATAGTATTCTTTAAGGTCTCTTAAGGTCTAGGGAATCTAAGCTTTTGTTACTCAGAGTCCCACCGTGATCGCCATTATGTTAGGGTGGCGATGAGGTGGCTAAATTGGATGGTATTCTAAAATTTAGCAAAGTAGTAAGGCCTACTGGAGGCTAGTGGAGTCGCCAGGTGGATTTTTAGTTGTTTTGAGGTGTATGTGTATGGTCCACCACCAGTACTGTCAAAAGCCAATCTAAGGGAGTGTTTTGGGGTTTTTTGAGTTTTATGTAGTCTTGAGGTTTGGAAGAGTTTCCTATAACTGACTCATCATTTTGCTAGGATGGTGAGACAACCAGATTCTACTCTTCTAAGTTTGACTGAGATTTTGAGAGTTCCTAAGGGATACCTAGGATGTTTTGACTCAAAATCCCACCGTGATCGCCATTATGTTAGGGTCCCGTGATTTGGCCGATTGGCGAGCCAAATGATGATGTAACATCAAACCAAGCTTTGGAGCCCAAGGACCTAGCCTTCCTGGACTCAGAGAGGGCTCTCTCTATTATATGCAAAAGATATCGGTGTGTTTTCTTATGGTGTTCTGATATTAGGCTAGTTATGAAGTGAGTTTTTGATTTTTTGGGGTTTTTTAAGTTCGTGAGGGATAAAACTGATCAAAGACATAAACTGGGTAACAAGATGTAGATAAATTGGGCTATGGGGTCAAACAGGTCAAGGAAGCTATGAGATGATGATGCAAGGTTGCTGTAGGGCCGATTTGATTCACGGTAGAAGGGATCTTTGGGCAGAATGGAGTAAATGGACATCAAGCTTGTGAAAGACGAGGGATTTCAAGTGTAATTAGTTGATAGAAGACATAAACATGTTATAGCAAGCCATTAATCATGCTAAATGTAACTATGAGCTAATTAATACATAGAAATCAAACATTCCAGCCATGCATAGAAGTATAAGACCTTCTAACTTCGGGAAATGGCTATCAGACTTTGGGAAAACACATAAGATGGACTAACAACTCAAAATACTATGCCGGAACGCCTAAACATAGTCTCTAAGTCATTGGGCACTTTGACAAACAAGCTTTCATAGTTTTAGGCAAAGGGCTAGATCGGGACTAGGCCTCCTTGGTTCAACAAGATGATCAACAAATCAATCAAAGAGAAAGTTTTATGGACAGAACTATGGACAGCTTATAGGTAGGCAGGGCACACCATACATCCTACTCAACATGCATAGAACTTGTAAATAAAACTAGCAAACATTATCCTTAGGTTACTAAAGAGCAGTTAAGAATTCTTTAGCATAACATAGGAAGAAGAAAACATCAAGCTATGAAGATTCAGGAATTTTGAGGTGCCTCCATGGGCATATCTCAAAACTAATCTTTACTCATCTATAGCAGCAAGAAGCATGTATTATGGATGAAAACTAGAAGACAAAAACATAGCAAGAAACACTATACCATTCTACCATGTCATGGAATCCATCAACAATCCTTCATCATTCCTCAAAAGCATCCAAGAGGCAGTCCAAAAATCATAACACAAGTGTATTCTTCAAAGCTCATATGACCAATGTATTAATTCTTCTCTCAAGTTCGGCCTCTTATTTACAATGAAACCCATGGAATAAATAGGCTTGAGGGAGGAAAACCTCATGGAGCAACTAGCTATCCCATTGGCCAAGTCAAAATATCTAAACTTGTCCTTGAGGCTTTGCAAAGCCCAAGGCACAAAATATCCCATAAAATATCTAAAAACTGCTAAAAACGGAAATTATATTGACTTTACATCATTTCCCAAGTATAAAAATATCTTAACGCACATTTGGGAAAAGCAGATTTTTGAGGTTCAAAAATTACAAAAATACTTCATATTTATGCCTGAAAAAGGTCCCCTGACTTGCTGGATGCAATAGGCAGCCTTCCCGATGTCGAAATGAGGCTCATGATGGCTCGTTGGAAAGCTCTCTGTGTCTACTTTCCGGTGCAACTGAAACCATCTCAATCTGAGGCCTGGAAGTCATCCAAAACTGTACCTGTGTGTAAAAAACCAGGAAATATCAGACTGCTGATATGGCGGGCAGAATGTGCAAAAAGAGGGCGTTTTTCGCCAATTTGAGGGGGCGAATGATCTCCGAATGCCCTGAAAATCGCTGGAGACCTGCTCATAGAATTATGGAATCCATCGGTATCATCCTCCTCCTTTGAAAACTCATCAAACTGAAATGGCGAAATTATGAGTTTTCGACCAAAAACCCAAAAAAATGCCAAAAACAAAAAGTTGCCGAAAAAGGCCCAAAATTGGCATGCATGACCCTCAAGGGTCCATAGCAACATGCTCCGAAGCTGAGGCCAAAATATCAAGGGCTGATATGCTTTTCCCTTCTTTCCGTGCTAGGCGCTTCCCCTTTACCTTCTTCAATTTCTCTTGTGCTGCCTTTAGTTTGTGCCGGGCAAACTGATTCAGCTTTTGGAAGTGATGTGTCCTCTTCCTCTGCAGCTCTAAATCTCTATTCGCCCTCTCAAGCTTCATTTCCAAATGTTTGTTAGCTCTTTCAAGCCAAGCCTCTTTGTTTTCCTCAATTTCCTGCTCAAGGAGTGCAGTGAGAGGAAAGGCTTGGAGCTGGGCTTGCTCTTCTGCTCTATGCTTTTCCAAGGCTCTTTTAAGCCCGATGGTCCTAGGCCTCTTTCGCCTAGGTTGGTCTTCCTCCTCTTCATCATCAAACTCACCAATGAGCTCTTCAATTCTTGCTTGCGCCTTAGCTGCCTCTTTCTTATACTTAATCGCCCGTGCCTCATGAACAGCTGTGTGCACATTCATCTGTTTGTTTTCAATCTCCAAAAAGTGGTTGAAATTCCTTGCCCTTTGAAGATCTTGCTCTAATGCCTCAATTTGCCCTTCCTTATGGATTAAGATATTTTCAAGAAGGCGGGCCTCATTGTCACTATCATCGCTTTGGATAGGGATAATAGCTAATTCACCTCCATGCTTTGTACTTTCTCCAACTTTACTTTTGCCTTTGAAAGCCAATCTGGCGCTTTTCCTCCTTGGCATGCTAGAAGGTGTCTTTTTGGGCAATTTCCTCTTGCTAGGAACAATCTTTGTCACTGTTAGGGTGGCAGCTTTAGTCTCTCTTTTCCTTGTTGTGCTGAGCTTTGTTACTTTGAGAGGAGGAGTAACAACTGATTTACCTTTGACATCCTTTTGAACTTGCTGCCCTTCTTGAGGCTGATGGATATCTTCTTCTGGCTGTTCACTTGGCTGCCCCTGTTCGCCAACATTAGCTTGCTGTTCTTCATCAAGGCTTTGTTCAATTTGTGGCTCAAGAGGTGTCTCGACTTCCTGCCCAACTTGCTGTTCTTTATCATGGACCTGCTGTCCTTCATCACCTATCTGCTGCTGTCCCTCATCATGGACCTGCTGTCCTTTATCCTCTATCTGCTGCTGTCCCTCATCTCTTTCTTCTTGCTGCTGTTCACTTCCCTCTCCTTCCTCCTGTTGACTTAGCTGTCCAGTAGTCATTATGAGCCTTCTAGGAGTAGGCCTACTGGACAAAGGCACTGGGCGATGGACAGGCTGAGTAGGAGAAATATGGGCAAGAGGAACAGTGGCAAAATCTGGATGGCTGATGAATAAATCCCATAAAACCTCTTTCTTCTCTAGCTGGTATAGGAAGATAATCTTGATCAAAGAATGATGAAAAAGAGAAGGGATTTGCTGAGGTGGGGCCTTCTTTTGGACAGTGGATGCCATTTTCTCTATGCTTTTGAACAAAAAGTAAGGGAGGTTCAGTTGCCTGCTTCTGGTAAAATGCATCAATAAACGGACATGGTAGGCATAAATTCGATTAAACCTCCCTTCACAAGTGAAATATTTCATTATGGCTTTCATAATCGGAGCATAGCTGTCAAGAAGATATGAAAAAGGGAAGATAGCAATGATAGCTTCTCTATGTTCAGGCTTGATGAAAGGTTTGTAATCCTCTAAGTCAAGATGAGCTTGTTTAAACCATTTTTCGCCATGATACGGGATCTTGGTGGCCTTGGACACATACCTTGGAGAAATTTTGAAATCAAGACCCGCCACTTGGAAATGTTTTTCTTTGAATCTCAGGGCGCACAAGTGTGTTAATGGCGAAAAACTCTTGACTTCTTCTATCTTCTGGCAGAAATCTAGGCAACCTACTTCATGGAAGTTGAAAAGTACAGATGGATGACCATTAATCTCTTCTGTAGAGATGGGCTCATATCTTTTATGTGGACCGCTCCTGCTGTCTTGCCTTGGAGGCATTTTGACCTGAATATGCTTTGGAAGAGACAAACTGCCTCACTGTGTGTAAAATGCCCTGTTGAAGTCAAACTGTGTCACTTTACTGCTTTGACAGATAAACAATGTGAGTTGGATGGTTTGCAACAAGTTTCTTATAATACACAACCTCTTCTCTCTTAAAACTTAGCCTTCTACCTTTGAATGTACCTCAGCCAGGCAGATTTCTCAATAGGGTACCATATAGTAAAGAGGAGACAGACTGCTGTGTAAATTTCCTATGCACAGTGTTGAGAAATCACTTTTCCTTGTGAATTTGTTAGAGGCAAATCAACACACCTGTATCTATGTCTCCAAGGTAAAATCCAATCATAAAAAATCTGCGATAGAAAGTGGCCTATTCACCCTTAGAATATCTCTGTCAACAGATTTATCTAGAAGAGACCATACAGTGAAAGAAAAAGGAGACCTAGGTTAGGTGAATTATCAGTGCACAGTGTTTAGGAAAATCACCCTTTACTTGTGAATTTAAGAGATCAACCACCACATCTATATCTCTGTCTCCAAGGTAAAAAATCAACCATTAACAACCTGCTCTTCAGAAAGTGGCCTTCCACCCTGAGAATATCTCAGTCAACAAATTCTCAGTAGGAAATAATACAGTGAAAAAGAAGGGCAGACTGTATTGAGGCAGGATGTATACAATGTCAAAGTTTCCCTGCTTGGTGATCTTTGAAAGTTAATCAACACATCTTTGTATCTTGGATCAATATTGCATTTTCCAATTATCCCAAACCTGCCTTGTCTAAGTGAACCAACAGTCAACCAACTTGCATATGTGAAAACAACTCTTAATGCAATTAAACAGTCACTGGCATAATCCTGAGCCAAGATGATAGATCTTTAAAAGACTACAAGGTTTTTAGGCAGAAGCTATGTGAGATCTCTTTTTCAAAACAATCAAGGGTTCCTTATGAATGTAGCCCTCTGGCTTTGGCAGAAAAATACCTTTACTCTATAAGCACATCCATTCATCAATACGAGCTGGAAAATCAAAAGGCAACAAGTGGCAAGTATAGTGAATCTTTGTCCTCAAATTCTTAGGGCCTTCCTCGGGCTTCAAACTATAATTTTCTGCTTGACCAAGACCCTTTTCTTACTAAGCTTCCTTTGTTCTCTATATGTATGTCCTCAATAAACAACGAGCTCATAAATTTAATACAGTGTGACTATACGATTGAATTCACTTGTTTATGGAACAATGGTATGATGTTAGCTAAAACTCCATAGTTTTAATAAAGTTGTAGCAGCTCATTTCTTCCCCACAATCAAGCTCACAAATTTAATATGTAAACATTGTTCTTGGTAGAAAAACCATACGCACCTTATCTGAAAGTTAACTTGTGTCGAAATAAGCCTGAAGAACAAAACAGTTAAGTTTGAAAAACTCCTGAATAAATGGCCATTTCTGTATTTTATAGTTTTAACCTCTGTTCCTTGATTGCTTTGAAGGTGTAGGACCCTTGGTTCCTTGAATAGTGGAGGTGAAACAAGCTACTCTTAGCTTCAATACCAACTTTTCCTGTAGGTGCCCCAAATACCATAACTAACATCTTATCACAGCTTTATACTTCGAAATATCACATAGCCTAATGACAGATATGGTGATGTAGCAGAAGAAACGAGGTCAAGCCACTATTCTAATTTTGACCCTCACCTTGCTGGCATCTTCTTAACATATATGTTGATATATCAACCAGGTCAATTTTCGACAATTTGTCTCACACCATAGCTAAACAAACAGGGTTTTTTTTTTTAAACTTTATGTCACTTAGCAATTGGTTTCAAGAAGTCAGAATGCATATGGGAATACCTTGAGAAAATAATGGAGGGGCTCACTGACGAGTTTAGTCCAGCTCCGGAGGCGTTGAATGACTTAACAGGGTCAAAGAAGGCGAGCGACGTGCTGATCCCTCGGAGTGCCGCGCCGAAAAAAGTTGTCGGGTCAGGCAATCGGGCGCCGTGTACAGGTGTGTCACGTGATTGTACAGGCGCGTCACGCGTACATGGGCTGCCTGTGTAAAATCGCCTCCAGGCGCGTCGCGCGAATTGGCAGGCACGTCGCGCAATGTAAACTGACGCAAATTCTACAATTTCACCTGGAACTTTCCTTGCTTGATGCCGAGGGTAATAAAAAGACTTTGCTTGATTTGAAAATGGGAATGCACCTTTTCAACCTTACTCCCTCGACATAACAAACTCCCAACGGTCAATAATTTTAAATGTAATATGAACACTCGGTTGGGTTTTGTAAGGTGAAAACAGTCTTTTTAACCCTTCTTCACAATACTCCTTGGCGTAATTTCAACTCGGAATCATAGGTGACCGAACTTCAAACTTTGAAACATAACTCAATAACCTTTATACCATCTCTATCACTGTGTTCAATGATGCTGGTAATATTTATGATGTAGAGTAACCCCCCTTTTAAAACTGTCAAGAAAAACCTGAGAACTGCTTAGTTTCTGAAAGGGTAGGTTTTGCCTTGTCAATTTGCTTTGACAGCCTTGGTGTTATTTACTTCTTCAGACCTTTACCTACTGTGGATGCCAAGTTTGCTGCAGTTTCTCGTAGCTTGCTATGATATTTTAAGAAGGACACTTCTTACTACATTCCTCTGCTTGACAACACGTTATATAACATCTCTGTTTATTCAATACTAGAAACTTGTTTTGTTTAAAACTATCCATACCACTGACTGTCCATGAAAAAAACTTCTTTGTCTATTCATAACTGGTTTACTTATTTATAATGTCCTTTTGGGAACAAAACTCAAATTGCCTCCATCACTTGTGATGTATATCTGAAAGGATAAGCTTGTGAAGCAGGAACAATAGTGTTCTTTGAAACAAAGTTATCATTTGATTCGATCAGTGCATTTGACCTTTTTGTAATAGAATCATTCCAAAGCTCAACTTTGTCCACTGTTTTACTTTCTTAGTGATATTTGAAAAGAGAAAACCGCACAAGGTCTGTTGAAGAGCTTTGAAAACCATTTTGTCATTTCAAAAGGAGATGGTCTGTCTTTTTCCAATTTGTTTGATAATTTCTGCTTCCAGGCGATTTATGAGCTCCTTCTTTGATTGCAAGTGCCATATTTTGGCTGCATCCAGTCATACTATGTTTCTTTGTTTACTCAAGAGGAGTTCCTTTTAGACTTCTTGGCATGGGACAGTGAGGTGACTATGTGGCCTCTTCTCCTAAGGAAACTGCCCTTTTTGTATCAATGACCTGCATATAATCAATATTGTCTCCTGTCCACTATAGATATAATTTGACAGACATTTCCATAGGAAAACCAATACTTTTGAATCATAAACCCTATCTTTTACCTGTGCAATGACTTCTATTTATTTTCTTTGTATCCTTCCACTGCACTTTAGACCAATCATTTTCAACAATATGCAATGCCTTGGCCATCTGCTCATAAATGGAGGAGGCCCTTCACTTGACAAAGTATCTGAAGATTATTTGATAAGGCTGCATGATAAGGGTTTTGCTTGGATTATGATGGTAAGCAACCAAATTGAAAAACATCAATACTGGCATCTTTGCTGGCAATCACCACTGTGTTTCAGAAAAACCCTAGCTAAAGTGTCACTGTCTTCCTGCACTGCTCTGAGGGGAAATGAGATGTCATCATTCGCTTTGGTCATCTTATGACAGATTATTTGAAAGATAATCTCTGTGACTATGGAGGTTAGTGCCCTTTGAAAAACAAACAACATTCCTTCTGCCTGTGTAATGACATGATCTGTCAGCATCTCTTCAATTTGGTCTTGTGGATAAGCAGGCTGCTTATGATTGGAATTGTTTTTACTAATGATATGCCTTTCTAAAGTTTAACAGTTCACATGACTTTAAAACTTCAAATGACCTCCTTTATCAGACCAAACTCTGTTCTCCTTTGAACTTGCATATTTCAGGCTCTATCCCTGTTATGATCATCACTCACTCAGAAAAACCTGGAGTTGTTGTTTCACTGTTCAGTAAAAGGCAAACCTGGGCTTCTGCAATCCTTTAAGTCAATACTGGCCAGCACCCTCTGCTTGTAGATGAAGGAGGCGCCCTAACCCTCTGCTTGTAAATGAAGGAGGTTCTGGGCCATGACAGTTTACCAATTTGTTGCGACAGTGGTGTCCCTTTCTTACTGTGATTTTCATATTAGGAGGAAAACTGCAAGGTCTTGATGAGTGACTTTTTGTTTTGCAGACATATCTCAGGCTCATGTTACATTTAGAAGCAGCTGTTCCTCTAACTGTATATTCAAGCATTTACTCCTGAGATGAAGTTATATTTCCTGTCTTTGTAGAATCCATAAAACACTGTGAAACACCTACTAATCAGCTTGAGACTATGGTTCATGCAGTGCTAAGACCTAGGGATATAAGTGGCGCGACTTAGAGCTGTGATCAACTTTGATTTGCAGAGTAGGAGGTTGGTCATGATTAGTCTGGTAGCAGATGAAGGTTTTTTGGCTTTTTGATGATTGCCAAGGGTAAAATGTTTTAAAGCGCCACTTCCTAACATAGGGGAGACTCTTGAAACAGACTTGGACCTTTCCTTTTGGAGCTGATGGACAGACTAGGAAGGCTGAAGCTAGAAAAAATAGTGATAATGGATTTTGACTTTGACATGGGTGGACTGATAAGTAAGAGGACAAAAAAAAGTTTTATGAGGGTTTTCTAGATGACAGATTGACATATGGAATTCAGCTTCTAGAAAACTCAGCTATGGATATAATCATCACTAACATGTAAAAAATACTGATGGCTAACAGTGACGTCGAAGTCATGGCCATATGGCAAGAACATGCAGGGTGGCGGAGGGAATACGGTGGGCACTTTGATAATCAGACGGAATGTAAGTTTTCACGTAGAACAGTTAAAACACGATGCATGAACAAAAATGAAGAATATGAATGAAAACACATATATATACGGCAGGGGAAAAATACTATGGACACGTGAGATGATGACACATGGGTGTACGAAGGACAGGTGAAAGAATGACGTGGCTGTAGACCTAGTCAAACGGGGGAAAAATGAAGGCAATTATGAGCCACACGATCGATGAACGGGATCAACGGTTAAAAAAACATCAACGGACAATGCGTGGTTGGCCAGGAGCGTGATTAGCCTGGGTTAAGTCGCGTGCAACTTGGGAGGAAAACCACCGTTGGATGAAGGGTGCAAGATCGGACGATCACGATACATTCCGCTGCTCGACTTTTGACCGGACGATAATGCGCGAAATGGGCGGTTTTCGGGCCCGTACGAAAGACACGCGGCGCACATTCAACGAAATCGCTGGGTTTTGCGGAAAACCTCCTGTGCTGCAAAGGTGGTGCGGAATGATACAGCCAGTTTTCGGGCGCGGGGACCACTATTACTGCATTAATTGCGGGCCGTAGATTTGGCTGAGATCGAACGGCTAAGACTTTGCCCGAAACTTGTATACGGAGAGCGCCTTTGAGTTTAGTACACGGTCTCAGGCTATGGTCACGTAGATGAACAGGATATGGGGGCTAAGACCAAAGGGGCTAGGCCTGAAATGTATTTAAATGGGGATTTTAACCTTTGCAAATTTTTTGGGCGGAAAAAGGGTAATGACAAACAGAAATTGAAGGTCTTCGGCCATGATAACAGGTTCGAAATATTATGGGAGGAGCAGTAAGCCAAATATTTGAATGAAGGGGTTGACATGTACAACAGGGGTCATGCCATCAGGGAAACTACATAACCAAGGATTAGAGCACCTTTTTGATAGCTTTACTTATGAAGAATTGGATGGGCATATGGTAGATGATAGACATCTTGGGATGGATGAAATCTTCCATTATCAATATAGATCCTCCTTGATGAGCATCCCACAACTCAAAGGGAATATTCTGCCTACAACATATTAAGAACTTCATAGGTTCTATTGGGCCATTCGTGAGAGCTTCTCATGGAGAGACCTCAAGGAGGGTGCAATTCAACATATCAGGGAGTGAAAAGATAGTTATTAGATTGGGGAGGATGGTATTCTCCATTGGGTGGATACCAAGTTGGAGCATGATATGAGTCGTCACCCACAGTTGGATGGATGGGTGAGGATGATTAGCAATTGGTTGATTTGCTACTTGAAGATCTATGACATGGGAAAACACGAAGCATTATTGTGTTGGTTGCTCTTGAGTGAATGTGGTTACCACCTGACATTTCACATTTGTTTGAACCATGCTGTTGTGGTGGATTCGACACACACGTGCAAGAGATCTCATAAGTTTAGAGAGTGTGGTCTACCCTCTAAACTATAGGTAACAGGCAGTATCTGGGGGGAGCTTAGAAGTATGAAACTTAAATGAAGTAATACACTAAATCATGCTCTGTTAAAAAAATAAAAGTAAAAATACAAAAGAAGCGATATAGAGAGTTCCAAACAGTAAAAAGGTAAAAAATGGCTCGATGGCCTCTTCTTATTGAATTATTGGAATGAAAACAAATCTTACCCACTTTCCAAAGGGCCCCTAGGCAATGGCTATAGGTTTCGATGCAAGGATGTTTGTCATTCAAGTTCTGCCTTCTGACATAGTCTAACTCTCTCTCTTTTGTAGTGGACTAAGATGTTGGGTGGCCAACCATCGAGTCCTCTTCTACTTCACCTCCTTGGGTCACAAAAGATGCTGGTGTTTCTTGGGAAAATTTGGCTAACATAACTTTGTGATCACCATTTTTTCATCTCTTGGTGGGTTTATATAGGTGAGCTTCAAATACTCCTTCCCTCCCTTGGTACATGATGGATGGTGACCCAAGGGAAGGGTATGATTCCATTGTGTGCTCAAATATTCTTTTGTGTGCTCACACAATGCCTAAGGAGGCGTTTGTGATGTCCTTAGGTGGCTTTCATATAAGGAGAAACTATCCTTTGCTTGCTTGTGGTGGTGGAAATTGATTTTTTTTCTACTTCCAGGAATCCGCGCTAATCGGGCTCCAGTGCAAGCAGAAGGTGCTCTTTTCGAAGGAAAAATCATGCATTTGATCATTTATGATTAGTTCAAATTTGATTTTCTCAAAACCTTAGAGATTCTTGATTCCATAATGTATTCTTGTCCTGTAAATTTTTAGGCTCGACATTAACTGATGTCGTCTTCTGCTGTACAAATTTCGAGTGTTAACAGTTTCCCCCTAATGTGTGATGTCTAGGAAGAACTATATAGCCAAAATACATTATAGTTTCTTTTTTGTATTGTACGTAGAGAGAGAGAGAGAGAGAGAGAGAGAGAGAGAGAGAGAGAGAGAAAGGCTTGCATGTAGAATAGACAACACCTTGCACCATTTCCAAGATAACCATGGCCTAAGGGACCCCCTGCAAGAAGACAAAATATACAACATATTTGAAAATTTTCAATGAGGTAGGAATGTCTCATGCTCGTGATTCTATGGTTAGTTAAACAAAATTGACAGATACATGTGCTGTGTGTGCCACTACCATGGTAGTGTTGTTGGTGGTTGTTGACGACGACTGTTGATGTCCTCAGGGGCATTTTTATTTGATGATAGGTGGAATGTGGTACCCATATGCATAGCTTTGGTATGGCATATTATTATGCAATGTACACATATGTACTGGCTGGGACGTTCCCGTGTAAGCATTTTTATCAGAGACGCTTATAAAGGCATGGGTCTTCGACAGATGTTGATCAAAGTGCAATGGCTGTAAGGTGCGATACCATCGTGACATGAAAGCTTTTGCCGTAGTCGAATGTCAGGAGGATTGATGACATCTATGGACAATGATGTCTCCCATAGTGCCACCTGAGGATACCCCTTTGCATGGGGAGGGGTCATCCAAGGTATCGCTTCATTTTTGGAAAATAGGTGTTGATGTAGACAAAAAGGAAGCCTAAACCAAACCATAATGGGTTTAACATAGGCATGTTGGTGAGCGGTAGCTGAAAATGGATGATGGGGTTTCAGTGGCCTGAGGTCGAAGTATAGTTGAGTAGCTTGGTGGCAGTCATAGGTATTTCTAAAGGGAAAAGTCCCTGGAATCGGTAGGAATTCCAGGGCGGGTATGAACCGGTTATGATTGTCGTAATGGTGCGTGCATGCAGGGTTTGAAATACTTCGACCAAGGGAGATGGGGGACTGCTACCATTGGAGAAAAGGTGCAATATGAGGGCAAAGACGTGAAGGGCTTTGTTTGTGATCTTTGTGCACTTACAAAAAGAATAAAATAATGGGGTTTTCTTTGTACAAAACACAGAGAAAGGTACCCCAAAACATGAAAATGGGTTGCTCACTTGATGGTGTGAGGACGGTGCTTTGCTAGGGGTAGGGGTCCCATTGGTTGGTCTCATGTGCGGGGTTGATGAAGCAGAAGATGTCGCAGATGAGTTAATGTTGATGGAGGTATGGTGGGCCAAATGTGGTGCATAGAGGTGTGCTTTCATTCTGCTTGTACAACCCGATTTTCCGGGAAGGGTGTTAGTTTGAATGCTGAACTTGACCTTATGCATGGTATATGGATGGGCATGAGGTGCTTCCCAGACTAAAAATGGTATGGTCATGGCGTCACTTGTGGGGTGATGTATGGTCTACTTGAGATGACGATCACCATGGAGGGGAGGCTCTATCGACCACCGTAGACGTTTATCATATGCAGGGTGAGGTGATGATAAACGTGGTCGGGTATGAGGACCCTATGGTTTATTTCTAATGGAGAAATGTTGTCAGGATATGCAAAGTTTTCTGGGACTCTATCATGCTGAGGATAGAATGGTACCTACTCTGGAACTTTCGGTGGTCAGTGTTATGAATGGTTTGCGGGTTCTTCCTGCAAAAATTAACTAGCTCAAGTGAAAGCATCTTCTTTTCATTCAATATTATTGAAAAACATGAATCTTGGAAAGGGAGATGGGAGGGTGCATACCTGCCGGCGCATTGAAAAAATATTTCTTCGGAAAGAAAATGTGGGGCTTTTCTTTCATTTGTCATGGTATACTGATGATGGTGCAACTTACGATTTGTAGAATGGACCTTCTGATCTCCTGTTATGGACCTCCAAAGTTCTGGAAAAGGGCGATAAATAAGGGATTATGGTCATAATCCTATTCATTTGTACTTGCTGAGTTTTGGGAGATCAACGGTAATAGTAGAGACTTTCTTGCCGTTGCAGTTAGCATGTGTATCGGGGATTAGAAATATTAAGTTGAGGTAACTCTCATGACGTCCCACATTTTGATTTTTCCAGTTTGGTGACACGAAGGGCGATACAAATTAGGTTTGTATGGCCTAAAAGGGGATTTTTACCCTAGATTGCGAGGGCGATCTAGGAAAATAGGCACCCCCCTTGTGCATATTTCTCAGGTACAAATGTGTGAAGGTGCATTGTTCCTCTCTCTTTGTATGCAAGGTCACACCTCTGAATGAAACAGGCGCACAAGGGCACGCTTGTCTTAGAGACAATCGCATAAGGGAAGTCTTTTTGAAAAAATTGGGTTTTTTTGTTGTTGTCCCTTATGATTTTTCTCCTTTGTACTGATGGGTGCCTATTTCTTGGCAGGTTGGTGTGGAGAGAATGAGATTGGCCCAATATCCGGACTGTTCTGGCTGCTGATGCTGGGAAGCGTCGTTAGTTGGCCGCATGGGGCCTCCTGAAGTTTGCTGAAAATGAGTTCCTTCAGTCACAGGACTGTTTGATATGTTATATCATACAACATTGGTGCAGGAGGCGGAACATGTTTCTCCTGAGGGGGACGAACTTGATTATCCATACAGAGATGGATATTTACTTTGTGATTGGATTACTGCCTCAGGGAGAAGCGTTGAGGTATCCACTTCCTGTTGGACAGGTGAACATGGACAGGTTCTGGAGGAGGCATTGCGGTAGTGCACATCTTACTGAGGGGTGCATCAATATCACCTCAGTGACAGATGTGGCTAAGCGGTGTGCTCTGGCCATTATTTTGTGACTGGTGGGGTCATTTGTGCCTCATCGGGCATCGAGCCCACAGGTGGGGGTTTTGCACCATTTGAGGAATGAGCATTTCTTTGATTTTTCCCATTTCTGCTTTGATGGTATGGTGTCCCAACTGAACCGGGTCTAGCGTGGATCCAAATAATTTGCGTATGCTAGCATTTTGCGTAGCATTATGTACGAGAGGGTCGTGCTGCTGAGGCCCATGGTGGATGTGCCTATCAGGGGGCCGAGGGAGCCACACATGACGAGGTGGGCTCCGGTGATGCCACGCGGTGTTGGTGGTAGGGTGGGTAGTTATTGGAACGACATGATGGAGGCCTGGTTGAAGGCCAATCCACAGATGTTTTTGCCATACCCTTGCATGGGGATGGACTTTTAGGGTGATCTAGATATTGGTCTCCCTTTTAGTTATGTTTGGGGTCCCGCTGGTATGTGTTATATTTCTGCATTTACTTGAGTTTTTTGTGTTCTTGACTATTTTTCATTGACACTGACCTTTTTGTTACTCGTGAAGATGTTGGCGAGGTGGGACGCCCAGAGGCCTGACTAGTGGGTCACAACCCTCCACCATGATTGCCTGGTGGTCTGGGAGGTGATGCCATAGGTGGACTGGGCGGGGTAATGGTGGACGGGGCGGGGATGGTTCTGGTCCTTCTGGTGAGTGTAGCAGCATGGGTGCAGCTGAGGTAGCGACTGAGAGAGCTCGTGCAAATGCAGCTGAGACACGCATTGCAGCACTTACAGCTCACGTAGAGGCTCTAGAGGATTTCTGGGGTCGGGTGGACCTTTTGACCCACGTGACGCCTACTTGAGGTCTTATGGATGACTTTGAGGAGATATGGCTAGAGACAGTGATGGCTCATGAGAGGGACTACCAGACTACTCTATGACGGGTAGTTATCGCAGTGGCAACAACAGCTCCGGTGGTAGCACCAGGAGCAATGGTGGGCCCAGGTTCTCCTCTTGAGGGGGCACCCCCCTAGATTAGATTTGTACATGGGGAAAGCACCCATTTTGAGGATGCTTCCCTTATTTTTGATGACCTCTATATTTTTGGGCTAGCCAATGGGCCAGTGATATTATTTTTGTACTCTGATACACATATTTTTGATATATATATGAGAGATATTTTTTGCGGCTCTACATAGTGTGGTGTCTATTTCGGTTTATGCATTTTATGTTATGCTGATGGATATACATATTTTTGGCTTTTTATGTATGGTGGTTTGCTCGTGATGCATTCTAGTCTAGGATATTGTTAGCTATGTGATAGGCTATTTGGTTTTGATTCCTTGATACATGTGAGAATGTAATATAATCAAATTGTCTGCTTAATCTTCTCGCACGCAAATATTTTATAAATAGGTTTGCATCTTTGGTTTCAAATGTTTGGTTTAGCTACGAGACTACTAACTGGGAATCTATGTAGACATGCATATGGAGGATGCCCTGGTGGAGGGCCTCGCACATAAGTCCAATAACGGCATCATATTCTGGCTGATTGTTGATTGCTAACCCGATGCACATGCCGTTTGAGCATAGCAGTGATTGGTCATGGTAGTAGATGACCCAGGAAGCTGTAGCTAAGTTTTCAGACCATCGCAATGCTCCATCAACAAATTTGAAATAGGGTTCAAGATGGTGATCCATGGTGATATTTTCAGCGTGTTTAGGTTTTTGGGTCAAAAATATTTTGGTGTTGGGGTTTTGTGTACTATAACTCTAGGGGATAAGGGCTACAGGGGCCCTTATGGGTAGAACTTCTTGAGGTAAAGGCCGTTGAAGGGGTTAGTGAGGTAGGTCCCATCCTGTTCCATCAAGATGTATGCCCCCTGGCGGAGGCAATGTTTGATGATATAGGGCCCTTTCCACAGGGTTTCGAACTTTCCTGGCCCTAAGGCTTCTTTTGCGACATCATAGTGAAGGAATAGCTCTCCTTTAGTAAATGAGAAAGGGGTGATGTGGTGGTCGAATGATGCTTTTACCATTTTCTTATGGGCCTCATTGTGTTGCAGTGATTATCGCCTATTTTAATCAACTAGCTCTAGTTGTACTAGGTGTTGTTCTAGAGGTTAGGTGTCATCAAGGAGTTTGATGGTTGTATGCAAGTTTGGTATTTCACAAAAATCTATGCAAAGGCGTAAGGTGCCTTGGTTTTTCGTGATTGGAATAAAGCCGAACTCCTGTGACGGGGAGGTTGTTGAAATCCTGTTTTAGGCATGCGATGACACAAGTCGTATGTGATGAGTTTTATCGCTGGCATGCGGCGGGGGAAGGATCTCTGCAATGGAGTCCTGAGTGAGCCGATAGTTGGCCTTCTCTCTAGGATAGTCAATTCATAGTAGATGGAAGTTGATTTTATCGCAGAGATGTCTGAATGTTTGTAGCAACAGACATCCCTCCAGCGCGTGATTATAACTGGTGCAAATGGTGCAAGGTATCACTGTGCTGATAGAGTAGATACTGTGAGAATCTACACTACTCGATGTTCCAGATGTGGACGCTTGGAAAGGGTATTTTGTAGACCAAGTTGTCTTTTGTTTCCATTTTTTCATCAGGGGTTGCAACATGCCTCCCTTTTTGGTGGGTGGCTGACTTAATGCGACTCTAGCTACTCTCAGCTTGGGGAGATGTGTGCACTTAAATGTATGATGAAAGTGTGAGAAAAATCGGCAGTAAGTGCGTGTGATCTTCTCTTGATTAGAGAGAATCTTTTGGGGGAGAGACAAGATTATGCGGAGACTATTTGCAAGGGGTTTGAGTTCTCTACATTGGCTGATTTGGTGATCATTTAGATCACGTAGGCCGCATGTTATCCTAGGCTTGGCATGAGGTTTACGTGATTTGTGTGTGGTCTTATCCGGCTTGACACACCAATGCAGTGGTGGGATCGTTGGGTCGACGATGTATCTTTTACGCCACTCTTGGAGGTCGCTTGTCTACTTTTCTACAGCATTAATCATGTCGATAGTGGGACGGTGCCATGAGACATAAGTATAATGTCGATCATAATGATCACCCTGACATATCAGGAAAAATGTCTGTGATATGGGTCTCCCGTCATGCGTGGTCTGAGGTCGGGTGGGGTACCATCGTCGGTATGCTGCTAAGTCAGGGCAATGAACTACTATATGGTCCGTCTGCTTGCATAACGTGCATGCAGGTGGGTTTCGTGAAGTGCCTGTGGCGGTAACTATGGGTTCCCTGCTAGGCCGTTCTTCGGCTGACAAGAACATGATAGACCCACTCATCTCCTCTTCTTGGGTCATGGAGTTGCCGATGGATTCAGCATCCATATCATCTTCCTGGGAGAGATGAAATATGGTTGAGTAGAGACTAGCAAGGGCTAGTTAGAAGCAAGGTATGTAGTGAAAATCCTGCGATAAGTGATTGTCAGTGCATAACAGGCATGTGAATTGTGTTGCCCATAGTCCCATGTAGTAGACCCTTTCGATTGGATACCATCTATGATTGTGTTCCAATGCGGCACACTCTTTGAGGTAGTGGCCACATTCATCGCATAGCGTGCAATGTATAATGGGCATTACCGGGGGGTGCTCTACGTATCAGTGCTCCTCTTGTAAGTACAAGATGGTGCACGACTTGTCATTAATAGACTGGATAGAGGGATCCACTTGATAAGATCGCTCGATCGTGTGTAATGCATCCCTATACCGTGGTATTTTTGGACAATGGTGGGTATAATGACCATAGGTGTTACAGAGGCTGCATGCGTGATCGGTATGCAGCGGTTTGCCTATACTTTTGGTGGCAAGTTCCTTTTTATGGGAATGTCGTTTTGAGGTGCCTGCCTCGCATCCGAGGAGTGGTTTTAATTTGTCCAAATCTAGGCATATGTGAGTAGGGTGTCCTGTGACATCACATATAGCGCAGGCTGATGACTCCCGTTGTATGGTGGGGGTCACCACTTTCTTTCCTTTCTTGGAAATTTTCCTTATCATGGTCGCCGGTTTTGTAGGGGGGATTTCCCTTGCGAGCGCGGTTTTGGCTGCTACTTGGGTAGGTTGGGGCTCCATGGGACCGGGGGGCTTTAACCCCAAAAAAGAAATGTTGGTAGTTGGCATTCCTGGAGGGGGAACGAGATACCACTGGAAATGCCAATGATATATTGGGTAGTACCAGTGTTGCCAAGACCTGCTGGGAGGTGAAGCGAGGAGGTGGGTATAGGAAAGGAGTTTGGGAGGTGGCATAGACAAGGGAGGCTGTAGTAGCTAATGCCTTAGTGTCATTACTGCTTGAGTCCATGTCCTGACTAACCTCGATGCTTGATGTGGAAATCATGCACACTGGGGCTGCTATGGCATCGGGCGATACTTTAGGGATAACAGGAAGATCTCTTAGGAATGATCCTAGGATGGATGATGGTTTGAATTGGCCAAGGCCATATTCTTGATACCATACAAGACCATCTGTGGCTTTGTCTACATAGGGTAAAACCATATCTATGTTGGTCAAAGGACACTTTTCAGTGTGTGCTAGCTGGTGTACTGTAATGATTCGATCCTCGTGGGGGAACATCATGATGCAGAAAATGCAGGATGCTATGGAAGACATGGCATACATGTAACTCCACCCAAAGAGTATATTGTAATCCACGTGAGCATCCAAGAATTTGATGTCTATGTGGAACTTTTTGCTGGGTAACCAGACCGGTACATTTTGGAAGAGATCGACAGGGGTCGAGGGCTGACCGTCATATGCTTTGAGTGTGATGAAGAAAAGTTTGAGTTCTAGGACTCCTAACTTCTGCCATACATTCTTTGACATGATGCATGTGGATGCGCCCTCATCAATGACACATCGGTGAGTAGTGATATTATGTACCAACACTGGTATCTGGAAGGCGACCATGGAGGGAAGCCTAGGGGTGGCTTTGTCTAAATCAAAAGCCATCATGTGCATGTCGACAGGGTCGACGGCACCTACGGCAGAAAGTAGGGATTTCTGCTGCTTCAGGCATCACTGCAGTACCTCTAAAGTGGAAATAGAAGTAGGTGATTGGGCTAAATCGTCTACGATGCTGTAATTGTGTGTTGCTTTAGAGTAGTTACATGCTCACCTATTAGGTCCTTTAACAATTTTTGGCAATGGTTCCAAAGGAATCTTTGGAATGGTCAAAGGTGTAGTTGCCACAGACGTACTAGCCCCTGATGTACTGTTGTCTTGTGGGGTGTCCTAGTTGTGATTCCAGGTTTGGAAAAAAATTTCTTCCCCAGCCATGTAAATTTCATGGTTGTTTTTCTCGGAATCGTTGGGGCTTTTCTGCTGAGTGCTGACCGTTCCTGGATGGGGGAAGGGTTCTTGGATAACTGCAGTTGTCTGGGAAGATCCTCCTTGTCCTAGGTTACTCTGAAGCTTTCTAAGCTTAGGGAGTTTGGGACAATGGTGAGTATAGTACCCATACTCACCACATATTGAACAAGAATGGTTTGTTCGTAGAGGTGGCATTTTTCCTTTCTTTTGGGCATTTCTTGGCTCCTGGTTCTTGTTCTGGTTGGAGTTATCTCTGGCCCGGGATCACAGTGGGCGCTGTTGGTTGTTGCCCCCCTATCCAGGGTTCCCTTTGGGTTTGTTTTTTACCTTTATTTTAACCATGTTAGGAGGGTATTTCTCCTGATCATACTGGTGTGGTTGATTTTGGGACGGCTGCACAAATTTCACCTGTGCATTGTTTTGAGTCAGTGGCTTATGTGCTTGGGACTAAGCATACTATTGTCCTATGTTTGCACCTAGCTGTTGGGGGGGATATATTCTGTTAGTTTTTCATCCAATGTACTTTGTCCCCTCAGTCTTAGGGTAAGGTCCTCCTTGGTGATACGATGGTGCCCTTTTAGTCAAATTTTGCTGCTGCATATGATGACTTTAAAATCCAGGTTGAGACATGTTCTGGGTAGACCCATGTGTGTACTGGGATTCTAAATGATGCTGCCTAGGTACCCTTGGGTCATCAACCCAATAATTCTGTCTGCAGAGTTTGATGCGCCTGGAAATTCTTGATAAGATTGCAGGCACAGGCCGTTAGGTAGGATATTGTATATGTATCCTGATTGCATATAGATTAGTTCAAGTTGTTAGGCTTTACTGATTGCGTCCTCTTCGGATGTGGGGTTACATTGTGCCACATCCTTTGAAATCTCCACCATCAGAGTTTTCAAGAATAAATCTAAAAGGACTCTGTTGTCGAGTTGTGCTTTGCATAAGCTACGATGCCGTCTCCACTCATGGAGATGTTCAGAAATGTGGGTAGAGGGGGATTTTCTGAAATGGTTCAGTAACTCCATTCCTAAATCGTGGTGAATGGGTAACTGAAATTATGTGAGGAATGTAGTAACAAGGGTGCTAAAGGTTCTATGTGAAGGAGGGGGTTGCTCGACGTACCATTTCGTGGCTACTCCCATGAGAGTGCATTGAAATAGCCTCAATTGAACACTATCATCAATGATGCTATTCATGAGCACCATAGGTGAAAGGTCATTATATGATTCCCTGGGTCTTTCACTTGCTTGCCCTCAAACTTTGGTATGTCTGAAGGGAGCTTCATGGGCATGGGATGCCAATTGGGGTCGTGTGCGATGGGGTCATTGGTGAGCTTCGTTAAATCCAGTAGATTTAATGCCACTAATAAGGGTGACTGAGAGGTTGATGCCATGGAAATGTGTTAAGACACGAAGTTCTGGTTAGAACGAGGGTTAGTCTGTGATGTACCCAGTTGTGAATTTAGTTGGCTTCCCATATGGGATGCACTCTTTTGCCCCCTAGGGGACGAGGGGGGAGTGATGTGTGGTGTGGTGTTGGGAGACCAACTAGGGTTCCCAACTAAGGTTTCTCCAAGAAAGGAGGAACCAACCACTATGGCAACGTTCTGTCTTTGATGCCTAAATGGCGAAAGACCTGGAACTGCTCCCGATAATGGGGGGAGGTCCAAAAGACGGTTGGACCGACGAGGTTCCATTGGAACCATTTGAGTTTCATCCAGGTTAGATTTTAGAAATTTTTTTTTAGGGGATCGAGTCTATGATCATGACAAATTTATGGCCATATACATAAGACAAAGTGAAAATGAAATGAATTTTCCTTTAACTTAATCTATGTGAGAAATCAAGCAAAAAATGGTTTTGTTTGTTTGCGCATGATACTAAAAAAATCCTAGAAGACCTAATAACATCCTCACACACTCAAAAGTAACTGGGCCTTGAGATTATTTATTGCGAGTGTTGGCACAACGTCCCGAAAGAACTGGAAACGCCCCCAATCAGCCGAAGAGAATCAACCAAGGTAAAGGTAGAGGGTCTGGTGCTTCCCTGCACCGTCACCTATAGGGTAAAGGATGCCCTAGTTTTTACCACTAAGAATCACCATCCCACGTGAGTGTTCGAGTCTTGGGCTTCTTGGTAGTTAGCTAACAGTATCGAGTATCAGCTGGGTCAGGTAGCTCCAACTGATACCGCACACACTACGCCTAACAGGGAAAATTTTAGGGGCGAATTTTAGCCCAAAGGAAAATTTTAAGGGATTTTAAATTTTATTAGGTCGAATTTTTTATATAAAACCCATTTTATATAGTTTAATAAAGTTAGCCCAATAAATATTTTAAAAATAATTAATTATTAAATATTAGCCCACCAAAAAAAGGGCGCATAAAACTAGAAACATGAAATTCGCCCCCAATTTTTTTTGGTTGGATCAGATTTCCATGGCATTCGCTTGGATTTACAGGGTCGGAGGGAGGGGTTAGACTGATTCGCCCCACCAGGTTGTTGTTCTAAAGAGTTCTGGAGTGATTTACTAAATAAGTTTGAATCTCAAAGAACAGAAACCTTAAATCCTTTACAGCGGAACCGACATTCAGAAGTTTTACAGCAGAACCGACATTCAGAAGAAGAAAAATTCATCTCAAAAATGAAACGTGAGATGTCAGTGATGACAGGAAAATCAGTATGTAGGTTCATCGAGGCTTGTGAAGTTCAGAGTTCTAGGTTTTCTTACTTTCCGAATTATCAGATTCCTTACATGTCTGAGTAGCTGAATTTGAAGGTTTCAACTAAAAGACCTGAGAAGCTTAGCACTGCATGGAGGATTTCTGAGCTGATGCCAACGATGATTTAGCAAAGGCTCCTGATATGGCTTCTAAGTTGACTGATGAATTCTGGAAAATAGATGAATCTCTCCAGGATGTCCATGCCAAGATTGCACACACAATTCTATAATGGACTCGTTGTTCTCAAAAAATTGGAGATTTGCTTCGACAGCTTGCCCTCGAAATACACACCAATTTATCTCATGTAATTTCAGGTATATTTCCACTCTAGCGCGCACCCCCCTCCTTGAAACTCTTTAATAGTGTGTTTGTCTGTAGGGGATGGGTTTTCTTCATCTGAAACAATTATTCATAGACTTTTTCATGATATGAGGTGGGTACGTTTCCATATTTTGTTACAGAGGGGAAGAGGTCCAAACCTTTTGGCAGAAACGAACAAACGCTGGTTGAAGAGCTGCCAGCGCTTGCAAGAGAGGTAGCTCGAGTTGAGAAAATTATGATCTATGCAGGTTTGTATTCAGAGTCCTTTCACAATATTTTGTTAATTCACTTATTGGAAACAATACAAGGAAATTGCATGATTAGTTACCGCAAATTTGTGTTTTCCTTTATTTTGTTCCCACTGTTTCCCCTGTTTTCTCCAACGTTTTGGGGCTTACACTGCCACTTATTTGATCTTCTTGAGTGCCACTGCCCCACAAATTTCGGGTCCTTTTGATTATGGTGATTTTAAATATGAGTTGTTGTAGAGACTACATTGAAGCTGGAAGGTTTAGTTGGAGATCTTGAGGATGTTATCTCATGTGCCATGGCTACAAATTCTAGAAAGCAGTCTGCTTGAAAAATTCTCAAAGCTTTTAATTTTGAGGTGAGTGATGGTCTTAAAAGCTGCCTCATTTTGTTGGGGATTTTGCTGTAATGATTTTTCCCTTGAGACTGCATGTGTTCTGCTGTTTAAATGGTGTTGTAACATACCAATAATGACCATAGCATTGATCGAAATCTACATGTTTATTTATTGGTTATCAGAGTATTGTAACTAAATTATTTATTGGTTATCAGAGTACCTTACATGTTTAGACATTTTTCTACAGGTCCTTTTTACCATATCACTTTTAGACCTGCAAGCTCTTCCATCTCGTGCCAAACACATTTAGTATAAGGGCATCTTACCGGAAAATGGTTTTTGTTGGCAGGTTGTTACAGGGCCCGAAGAGAAACATTTGATGGAAATAAGGTCTCTTAAGGATATTGAAGATGTTTTAGCTATATTTGAAAAATCCAGGCTGCAGTGGAGCCACCTTGTTACAGCTGTTGATGTTAGGGTAGATCGTGCAGTAGCTATCCTCAAGCCTCTTGTTATTGTAGATTATCGCACACTCTTAACTTCTCTTGGATGGCCACCATCTCTGGCAACAAATGTTGGAGTTAATGATCAAGGTGGAACCTCAAGACTCTCAAACCCACTGTTTGAAATGCATGGAAATGTGAAGGAACAATACAGTGAGAGTTTTTTAGCCTTATCTACTCTACAATCAGTCCTTTTGCACCGCAAAGCACGTGAACTTGATCAGTTTAATTATGAGGACTCTTCTATGGGAAAATCTGAGGCAATTAAAAATAAACTAGGTTTTCATGAAACTTTTTGGAGTATTGAGGAATTGGTTTCACAAATTGCGTCAAGGGAAGAATATCATTTTTCAAAGTGGACTGCAAAGCCTGAATTTATCTTGGCACTGGGATATAGAGTTACCCAAGAATTTGTTGATACTGTAGATAATGCTTTACAGCCCCTTCTGGATAAGGCAAGGCTTGTAGGATATAGTGCAAGAGAAGAGTGGGTTTCAGCAATGGTATCTATGATTTCAACATATCTTTCCAGACGAGTATTTCCTGACCTTGTCATAAGTTTGGTGGAAAAAGCATCTATGCAGGCTAGGCGTTCTTGGCTTCACCTCATTGACCTTATCATTGCATTTGATAGGAAAATTCAAGTGCTTGTGGTAAGGTCAGGAATTGGACTGTATGGTAAGGAAAATACAGAAACTTTGGGGGTCCTCTTATTGAATATTTTGGAACTAAAGGATATCATATATGTCTATATGATGGCTTTGATTGGTTGAACACAGGCAACATGCTAAATTTGGAAAAACACTGAAAGAAACAAAGAAGACTTGAAGAAGATCACAGACTGGCTACAATACAAGCATAATTTTCACCTTTAATAGTCGATTGAAAGCACGAAAATATCTACAAATTTGTGTTCTCATGCAGGAGGGTTATAAGGCTCCCTCGGGGGCGAAATCACGTAATTGCGACTACATGGAATTTGTGGTAAATACGATTTAAATACTTTGCCGGATAACACTACTTGCGCACAGCACCTGGGTCTATTAAATAAATTTGGCGGTGTCTTGATTTCACCAGCAAATGTTGTTCGAAAAATTTGAAGCTTTGTTGCTTTGTATGAAGTGATAGTGTGGAAAAATTTCATCTCGCCCAATCTTCGTCTTTGTCTGATACACGACCTTGTGAGAAAAATGGTATGTAAGGATATATTATTTTTGGAGCTTGTTCTTACAAAGAAGAATCAAGAAGAAGCTGAACGGAGACATAATAGCGGTGTGCATTCGGAAAAAAACAATTGAAAACATGGTATTCAAATGACTCTGTTTTTTTGTAAAAGGAAAATTGAAAACTTCAAAAATTTAAAACGAAGAATGGCTTGAAAATTTCAAGGTTATTTAAAGAGATTTCATATAGGTACCCATAAATATGTATAAAAACAAAAAACAATGGCAGAAAAAAGTTAAAATCGGCCGAAGGATAGAACGGTGATGAGATTGCCAATAAATTAGGTGCAGAAGTTTCTATATCGTTACCCTTGGTTACAATGCATTAGATGTGCTGTAGTCAAGTAAGAACGTGAAGTAGGGTTCTAATTATTGATTTTATGGATCTCTGGCTGAAAGCTTGGCCAATAGTTTAAATCAATTGGATTTTTTACTAATATCATTTTGAGCAATGCCTAGAAATTTTAAATTATGGTGTTTAACGATTTGAGGCTGATATGGTTGTTCCTCCTTTAAGCAAATGCCATGTTCTCCCCTCAGGTCTTATCCCATCTAAGTGATTCATTAAGGTTGCTAATATTACCATCTGTGATGTAAACATCTATTGAAAATATTATTGGTCATCTTCCAGCCATTAAAGATGACAAGGATAATATAAAATTAAAATACTTAAAATGGAGTGTAGAATACTTAAAATATAACAAGAGATAAAAAAATTCTAAGACAACGGATATTGATTGGGTGACCCTACACTTTCTGGTTTAACTAAATTCACTCAGGTCTTAAAATTAGGGCCCTAAGCCTTTATCATGATTTCTCATTTTCTGGGATACGGTCATGCTTTGGACGAAATAATGAATAAGAATATGACAATTGTCTCTTTGAGCATCATTTGTCTTTGGTATAATTTTACTTCTCATTTGACCTCATTAGCACATGCCATGTCCCAAGCATTCTCTTAAGAACTTCATGTAAATATGTTTCTCAAGAAAAAATTCTCCCAGCTCCACATTGGGTGGCACATCCATTCAGAAAATCCCCTGAGAAACATTTTTTATTATCACTCTGTTATCTTATCTTGAGATTTTAATTACTAACGACAATTTTGCAAGCCTACCATAAATTGATCGATTTTAATGGAGCATTTGAATGGAAAGACAATGTTTTCATTGGAGAAATATGCAATTTCTTGGGGGCTATTGAACTGATCATGGTGGAAATTCTCTGAACACCAAACTAGATTTAGACATTTTCTACGAGTCCTTTGTATCACTTTTAGACATATGACTCTTCCATCTCATACCAAACACATTTTAATGTAGGTATCTTGACAAATGTGCAATGTTCTTTGCCCTGTGGGGATACCCTCCCGAGTCCATGCTTGCTTTTGGAGTATTTCTCCAAGTAAGACTTATTTCTTAGTGCGACCATATGAATGTTTGTGCTTCTTTTCACATAGTGTTTTTCTCACTACTTTCTTCATTCTATATCTCATTGCCAAAACATTGCTTTGTAGCTTGGCTATGTGTCTAGTGTGGGATTATTTTCATATAATTGAAATGTATCATTTAATCTTCACATGACTTCTAATTAATACCTCCAGTGCGCATTCGTTATTAAGCATTGTTCACATACAAATACCGAATAAGTTTGTTCTGTACATGTATATATGTTTGTGATGGTCACAGTGCCATATGAGACTTTATTAAATACGTTCATCTAACCTAAGGATATGCAAAAATCTTCCTTGTTCCCATTTAATTATTTTTATGTGGGTTGCCTACAAGAGGAAAGCTATATAATTGCCCTTCAAAATAAAAACATTAGTATAATATTCGTTTGGATTCTTGAGGCTCTACATATGGATAGCTGACATACTTTCACCAGACTACTAGAAATTAATATACACTTCTTGCAAGGGCTTTCAAAGTAATGTATATATTATAATCTCTCTCCCCTTGCTCATTTAGTTTTCTCTGTGAGTTCATTTAACGTGTGTTGTTCTATCCTTTTCTTTTGTTGACCAATAGAAATATAAATACTCTTTCATAATTTCAAGAACTTCTGTGGGATTTATGCCCAAGGGTATGCCAATATCTTTGGGATTTCTCCAAAAACACGCTAATTTTATAATCTTCTTTTCATTCTTTTGAAAATATTGTTGAAACATTCTTTCATGTCCCTCCCTAACTCATTAAAGGCATGGTATGTTTCAGCATGTTCACCTACGATCACATTGCGATAATATGGATATCAATTATCTCTTTCGGTCTTTCACATCCCTAGGATCCATCTGCTTTTAGCCTTACATCATCAGAAATAATAGCGGGTCAAATAAAAAATTTCTGCTTTTTTGTCATATGCGTTCTTCTGATTTTTAGTTGCTTTGCTTAATCCTACAGCTATAAGAACTTAGAAGGAACAAGATGGGGGACGGTGCATCAACATCTCGGATGTCTTGTAGGTGTGAAGAACTTGGTGGCAGAACCATTGAACGAGCAGAAGAAGGATACATAAATAACACATCATTATCTAATTAACCACAGAAGATTGTATCGCTTGTACATTAACATGAGTTTTCAATAAATACGATTGACTCTGCTTAAATGCCCCCTCAAATAAATCAATTTAATTATAGTTGTAAATCATGGTTTTGTTAGAGTGTGAGCTTTCCTATATTTCACTGTTAACATCACTGAAGTTTGTCTTTTGTTGTAAGTTTTTAACTATTGTACGATTAATTCTTTTTGTAAGCAGATTATTATCAAACAAAAAAGATGAAAGCAAAAACATACACATCAAGACAAAGGAATTTTATGGAAATCCATTGAGAAGCGAGAATGATTTTAATATGTTCATATTTATATATATATATATATATATATATTGAGCATCATAGTAACAATCTTATTTGGATTAGAAATTAAACAAAATAACCATCACATACTGATACCCTAAAAACAAAAAATATGTCTTGAAAACCATAGCAGTTTATAAAATAAGTATTTTGTAATTTATGTCTAAATGCACAATTTCTTGGGATCTAATGACATAAACAAAAAAATTTATCATTATATTCATCTTTCTGTTCTAACATATATATATATATATATATATATATATATATATATATATATATATATATATATATATATATCTCATTAAATGGTGTCAATCCATTTACTACCTTGGATTAGGTAATTACAAAACCATGGGCTAAGATATTTTTTTCTTGAAACTCTACAACTACTTGAATGAATTACGAAAACAAGGCAACTAAAGCTGAAACCAAATTTACTTTCACCAAGATACAAAGTTTCTTAACAATTTATAAGTGTATAAAATCCAAAAGAATTCTAATACTGCTAATATGAGCTATAAATATAATTTCTTCTCATATAAACAAAAATTCTCTATAAACTTTAGGCGGAAATAGGAACATAAATAAACACAATTCACACAATTCAAGACACAAAATTTTACAAAATTGTTGAGAAACCCTTTGATTGTTGAAAATATTATTGATAGAAAGCTGAGGACAATGTCTTCATGCAACTACTGTTTTCAATGAAATACACCTTCTCCTAACACTAAGTTGAAAAACAACTTTTCTTCAGCACAGTCTGCTCTAGTAACACACAATACTGTGCTCCTATAAGTAATTTCCTCCTGTTGGGTCACTTTCACCAAAGACTCTTCCTCTTAATAATTATGTACAAGTTTCTTGCTCTCTTTCCTCCTGGCCCTTTTAACTTGTAAATGCTCCTATTTCTTTGTCTCCCGGTACATGTCACAAGGTAATGACTAAGAGTGTGTCTTTTCTCCTCCTTTTAAAGCAATTCGAATGGCCAAATTTTGTGGGTTTTAATTAAGGTTTGCTTTTGGTTATTTCGGTTTATTAGCAGGTTAACCACTCATGTAACTCCTCATCTCTTGAACTCAACAGAAAGTTCTTTCCTCAATTAACTCACACTAGGCGTGTCGGCATTCACACAACCTGGATGCTTTGCTTGTGAACACTTCTAAATTTTAGGTTGCCTAAATTTGGAGCTCATCTCTTTTTGGGAATTAGCTCCTAACTCACCGGGCTTTGTTAATGCTCAAGGATAAACTTATTTGAGGTTCCTTCGAATTGAGCTTTGAACGAACCCATTCTGCTTTCTGTGATTTCTAACATCCCTCTTAGCGAGGAAGGTGTTCTGGAAAGAACTTCATCCACTGAAATCTGTCTCCTTCTTGCGTTCTCCAGCTATTTTCTTCTCCCTCTAAACTGAAAGCTTCATTATTTTAATAGACCTGCTTGAAACCACTATTTTCACCATACCCATGAGAGAGTCCAAATTTTTCCACTATCAATGATCACTGTCTGCTGAATACAAGCGGTAAACGTAGCTATAAGACACATGGGTATGGAACAATCATCACATGAATACGAGTTTTTCCTTCAATACACATTCTAATACTTCCATTATAAGACAGTTTGAGAGAAGGTAAAGATCTTGTCCCAAGAGTTACATTCACTACAGTCACAAAGACACCACACCCATTACATCATGAAGATATTATAGGTGTGCCAAGATTTTTATTGAGAGACCAAATAGGTTTGTCACCTCTAAATGACAGAATATATGCTTAGACAATCATTATATGTTAAGAGATCAAATGAATGTTTAATATATTGCCACATTCATCCTAAAGAACATATGTTTGTTGAGAATTTCATGTAAAACGAATTCTATAATATTGTTGAGGTTGTTTGTCAATATGTCAAGACATATATGTTTAAGTCCATTCATACTTTTCAGCCATATATATTAGATCTGTCTCCAAACAACCACTTAGATAATCACCATAGGAACCTGAATTTTGTTTACTTGAATGCTGGAAACTGAGGCATCTGAATCCACAAATTTAATCTGTTATTTGAATGTCAGAGGCATGAACTCATATTTACAAAATATAGGATGATATTAATTGTTTTTTATCATACGATCTGTATCTAGAAGCAATGAAGTAGACAAGTATGTAGGCACTTACATGATACTACAACGTATTGCTTAAAATGATACTTAAAGGCTCCATTGGATTATATCAAATGCAATTTGTTGGTGTAAGGATTTTATTTACATAAGTCACAAGGATAAAACAACGACCAGATCTACCCATTCAACATAAATGATAAAGACACTCAACTACAAGTTTCAAATCAGTGAAGAATTCAGAAATTTTGCCACATTTGAATGGATCTGACTTTTATGGCAAGCATATGATAAAAGTTGGTCTTTGCGTCCAAGGCATCAAATTCATTTAGCATAACATGTATGATTTTCAAATTTGACAGAACACTCAATATTGTTAGGTATTAAATTTTAATGTTTGTTTCTGCTCTGTGATGTTCTGTGATTAGATGGTGGGGTATATTTTTGAACAAAAATCCATTTTTGGTGAGGATTTGTTGAAATGTCTTCTTAGAATATTTTTGTGTAGAAAAATTCACTGGCTGATATGGAATTTTTAAGTCATCTTGGTTGAAGAGCATACTATATGCTGATGATGTTACCCAAAACAAACTCTATGTTGCTTTATCGAATACTTTATGATCTGTTTTTCTTTCATGAACTTTTGGGATCCTCAGTCTGGATTTGTCAAATTCTATTGGACATAAGGAAATATGTGCCTCCCTTGGTTAAATCTCATTTTTGAGCATCAGTGTCGTGGGGCTTTCACATTTTTTGGCAATGAGTAGCTACATAATTATTCTTTGTCCTTGTAGAGAGTCTTAATCCCAATTTGTAAATTTTTATTTTGAAAAATATATTTAGATCTTTGATGTCCAATGGTACTTCCCTTATGCATGCAGAAGGGTCCCTGCCACTCCCCTGGTCTATCAAGATGAAAATTGCATTGGGTGCAGCAAAAGGTCTGGGATTTCTTCATGGATGGGCTGAAAGATCAGTGATTTATCAGGATTTTAAAACATGCAATATTTTGTTGGATTCAGTTTGTACCTACAACTTCAAAATTATGAGATGACTCAATGTTACACTTTGGATTCTCTTAAGTCTTTATGGCGAGATATGTACTTGGTGCAGGAATACAATGCCAAGTTGTCTGATTTTGGACTAGCAAAAGATGGACCTAAGGGAGACCACCCATGTTTCAACTCGAGTTATGGGAACATATGGTTATGTTTCTCCAGAATATGTAATGAATGGTGAGAATTTTAACCAGTTTAAAACTTGTGGCAATAATATCTTGGTGAGGAAATTTTAAGATTGATACAAATCAACAAGATTTCTAGCCTCTTTAAGGGTCATGTCTAGTAAATGGGGCAAGTAGAAAAACTGACAAGTTTGTTCTGGGAGAATTTTTCAGGTCTCGTCCTATTGGCCTAATGTTGAATGTAGACCAACCAATGTTCAAGACTCAGGACAGTTTATATGAGGTTGAATTTTCCTTAATTTATGAAAAAAGTATCTAAACATGCATACGTCTCCTAAAAGAAACATGTGTTTGGTGATACATATTTAAGCCTATTACTGATGGGAATTTGCTTGCTCAGAATACAATTGGTGTCATCCATGACCATTATGTTACTTTCTACCTGGACATGGATGTTGATGGTACAGATAATTCCTTTTTTCAGGTCAAGATGGCCAAGCAAACGGTGAAGAATGGACAAACTCCAAGAAAAAGTTTTTGGAAAGTAGAGAGACACATAGCAAAAACAGAGAAGGATGCCCAAATTAAGCTGAGCATCTAGGGTTTAAGTATCTACTAAGCATTACCAATAAAATGAAGTGAATGGAATGATCTCCAATGTTGCAGTTACAGGATCAAAGACATTTTAGTTGGGATTATATATGGTAGGAGCAGCAAATTCCTAGCTCTCAAAATTTGCACATGTTTCAATCCTGTCTATCTGAAAAGCCTAACAATGTTGTTGTGACATTTGCTTGCAATCTTAGTGCACTTGTTGACATTCTCAGACGGATTGTTACACTATTATATAAAGCAATCAACACATGAAGGTACGAAACTAGGGCTGCGAGTTGACACTGCTGTCTATTGTCATTCTCAAGACGGTTTAGTGCTAACTGCATTTGGGCTAAGATTATCCCTGTAGCAGTGCTTGAGCCTTGAACTTATATAACATTAATACCAGTTAACTAGTGCAGGGTACGAAACTAGGGCTGCGAGTTGACATTGTTGTCTATTGTCGTTCTCAGGACGGTTTAGTGCTAACTTCATTTGGGCTAAGATTATCCCTGTAGCAGTGCTTGAGCCTTGAACGTATATAACATTAATACCATTTATAACTGAATATGGGCTGGGACTGTACTTATCTGTGGATATTTCTTCGAAATTTGATTTCAGATGTTTAATACTGTGCTTTTTTCAATCTCTTTATTTTTGGATTTTGTTCCTTCATTTCATTACACTTCAGCTATACCCAAGTTAGATATGCCTAAGGCATTCCTTTTGATGTAGGGCTATTTTTTGGTGTTTTGACTGTTTCTTTGACCACTTCTCTTCTTGTACACATGTTTATACACTTTATTTCTTATTTACTTTCAATCTCTTATAACCACAGTCAAGGTCCAGAAATAAATTTGCATGTTCAGTAATACCTTTTTTTAAATACATCGGGCCAGAATCTGGTTTCTGCAGGAAAAAATCTCCTGCTAGAACAAAAGAACTCAATAGTTTCCATGTCAAAAGTTTCAGTTTGATGTGATTCTTCCTCTCAAGCAGTTGAAACTTGTTTCTACAGTTATCTCAATGGATACCCGTGGCATGCTATGATGTTTATTTGACATGTATTGGATCTAATATGAGAGAGACCTTAACAAAATCAATATAGAGTAATGCAGTTGCAATGAATTTTCTCCATGGTTAAAAAGTCTTGTATATTTGCAGTTTCTTCTACAAACTTGGTACTAGGCAACATATTCTTTCCCATCTTTTATTACAATGATGTTTAGTATGTGAAGTTAGCCCTCAACTACATTGTTGCATAATAAATTTGCAAGGAATACATTTTTTTATGAATCGGTTGTAAGAGTTGAACCTTGTTGGGGAATGCCCCATCCTTAACCCGATTGTAGAGATGGGTCCTCGGAGGGCCAGCCACAAAGTGACTTTGTTACTGGACTTTGTGATGACGTGAATCTACCATCGAGTTGAGGATGGCCATTGGGGAAGTAATGTGGCCATCCCAGGGTAGTTGGAGAAGACAATGAGTTTAGCTACAATCATCGCTTTTGTGAACATTATGTGGAGAATAATAGGTCACGAAGGCAACCAGCCATGATATTGTTACTATACACAGATATCAATCTCTGTAACTCATCGGTTTCCTTAAAGAAGCAACAGCCCCAAAAGGTTCCTCCATTTTTAACATTATTTTGTTCTGTTTTCTTCTATAGTGAACTTTCAAGGCTTCCAAGATGGGTTTTGCTGTGATTGTGGATTTATGGCTGATTTGGATATCAATCAATGCCTAACAATCAATTGATATCTTTTTATGTACGCAAGAAAGAGTTAGGTTCTTCTTTTTGATACAGGGAAAATTGTCATAGAACTGAAAAGTGATAATAAGGGGTAAAGCTTTGTCCAGGGAAAATTGTCATAGAACTGTAAAGTGATAATAAGGGGTAAAGCTTTGTCCAGTAACTACTTCCTTGCTTGTTTAACCAGTAATGCTGGCTCAACGTGGCTGGATCCCATTCATATAGATGAATGGAGGTGTGAGATAAATGGGTAAGAGGAGTAAGCAATGAGGTTATTTAATGGGGATGATAAATGTATTTTTGTCAATTAGGTTTTGAGGTGAGCAGTCATTGTAAGCATGGATCATAATCATACTAGTGTATAACAGATCATGGATAACCAGAATTTAGTTTGGATTTCTACACCCATTGTTAATTTACAGGATATCCTATATATTTGTATTACCATATTGCCTTCCAAACTTTGCATATATCCCTCCTAGATGATAAATACGCTGACATGAAGGAATGTATGAAAAATTTAGCTTTCAAGTTCAATATCCAGTGCCTTACATTAGAAGTACTCCAATGTAGCAATAGGGAAATATATCACTGTTATGCTTTTGAGATTTTGGTCTTGTCGTAAAATTCATCACCTATGCTTAATATTCAACGGTTACATTTTTACCTTACAAATACATAAAAATTCATATTAAGCCTACAATTAATACCAAGAAAGTAGAGCATTTTTAGGAGAAATGTTTCTGAATGTGACCAATCTTGAAAAAGAAAGCCTATAATGTAGACCAATCTTGAAAAAGAAAGCCATCCTTCCTTCTTGATGAGATTTCCTTATATGGTTCTTCAAAGGAATTGTTCTTCAAAACCCTTATATGGTTCTTCAAGATGATGAAAAAATGAATAACTCTATCAGTTCAAGTCAAAACAACCCAATTTTTGATGTGAAAGAACCAATGGTGAATGTAAAGGATGCAGATTATTTGATACTGGGATGCAATACCAATTCCAAAGGTTGTTCAAAACATCCTTTGGATGATGTTAATACTAGGGCGTTTTCAGCAGAACCTGAAGATGGTGTCACTAACCCAGAACTGGTGGATGATCATGATCCAAGAGGCTTCTCAGAAGAATCAAATCTTAATACCATAGTTTCTCCAGAAGAGCTTACTTATGGCATTAATTCAATGCATGTCTCAAAAGCACCTGTGGATCCTGTTGATGCAGTAGTCTTGTCAGAAGAGAAAGCTAACATTGTAGGTCCATTGCAAGTTAACAATGTCCCTTCCCTTATAAAACAAAATATTTCAATATTGAATACGGAAGAGCACAAGACAATGTCAAATAGACACATAGGAAACATTGATTTCAGAGTGACTGAAAACTCTTCCAGGGACTTTCTTGTACCAATAGACATTTGTACAGATATTTTTGTCACAAATAAAGCTGTAGCATTTCTGGAAATTGCCAGTTCCCTATCCTTGAAGTTAGTGAGGGAATGTGAAGGAGAATCGCATTCTATTTCTATGATGCCCAATTCAGAAACTGTTAGTCAAGTCTCTGAATTTCATGAGAGGCGTGATAATGTAGATTTGGATACTATAAATGTCGGGTGCTTAGATCCAAATCAACAAGATGAGGATTTGTGTGGTGAGGTTGGAATTCAGCAGGATGAATCACCTGGAAATACAGAGACATCTCTGGAAAATGCAGTTGAGTCAGTTGATTCTAAAATAGGCATACGGATTTTCAGTCCATATAATCTTCCTGGAAGTACACATTGAGACAATCTAAGTATTTTTTTCCCCTCTTGTTGATGCCTTTCTTGCTCATGTTATATTTCTTGCATGCATTCCTTGTATATGTGGCCAAATTATGGAAATATGTCTCTTTCATAAAGTGATTTTTGTTGTACATATCTTGTTTCCTGTTTTTTGCATGGTTTTGTTTGGACTGAGAAATTCAATCCACTTGCAGTATCTATTCTTTGAGGTAAGTATACTTTCTCTATTATTAAGTAACCTTTATGTAGTATCGGCAATGCTTTAGATTTAGTGATCAAGAAAACACTTGTATTAGAATTTCTAGTTGTCCTATGTTAAATAACATCATTTTCTGCTAGCTATGGTCAAGTTTCTCAACTTTAATAATGTTACGAGTTAATACAGGAGCTAAAAGTTTAATCTCTGTAAGTATGCTTAAAACACTTATGTATCTTCATTACCATGTTTCCTAGTATGGCCTTCTTGTAGTCACTAACCTACATTTCAGTTAACCCATTTTGAGTATTCATATGAGGTTCTTTCGAAAAATGCCAGTATGATAGTTTTGCTTTAAGTATTGAGAGTTTGATACCCGCTAAAATCTATAGATGGTATTTAGAATGTGATGAACAGACCATGGAACCATGAAATTCAACTATTAACGATTTTTCTTGAGCATCTGTGCTGCTGGTTATGGCTTAAAACTATTTTTTAGTTGGGGTCTGATAATTCTTTCAACATGACTAGTAAGCTATCCTCTTAATCCACAATAATTACATTCTTGTTTTCTTTGCTGTGACACACATCCGTCCATTGCTTATGTGCACTTGCATACTGAATCTTGACACTGAAGAAGTTAATTTTAGGGTGAACCTTTTTAGTTTTTTCCTGGTTATTGGTGGTTTTGAATCACTTGACAATCGATAACATGATGAGTGAGCTTCTTCATGCATAAATTGAATAACTTCTAGATGAAGTTGATCATGTAGCAACATTAAGTCAATGACCTCATACAAGGCATTGCAATTTCACCATTTATTCATTCCACTATTGTTAGTCTAATTTTCCAAATTTTGAAGAAAATTAAGTTTATTTTTCCATGACTCCAGACATTAAGCTTTTTTATACCTTTATTCAACAATACATTCTATTTTCTAAATGATATTGTGGAAGCTAGTGGATGGAGTGGATCTGCAACTGCCTAATGTTATGAGATACTAATGTTGTTACTCAGCATCATATCAGAGTCATTTATGAAAAATTCATTGGTTAATAAATTTGTGTTCCAATTTTTGGAAAGTTCTAGTAAGTTTACATTATCACACATTTCCTTCTTTATTGTGATTCCTTAGTTGTTTTGAGGGAGCTTTGAATTTTTATATGTAATTTGATGCTACCCTACTTACACTAGTGATTATCACCTTATATTTTTAATATTTTGGGATGTATTTATTGCCTAGAGCTGAATTGGTATGTAAACTTGCATTGAACACATTTACTGCTACTTATATATGCCTTGTTATTGGTAATGATTTTTACATTTCTTGATTATATCTTGTTTTCGTAATTATTTACATTTTGAACTGTAAAATTGGCTTAAGATCTGATCTTTCATCTACACTGTGATTCCCTGTTGTTACAACAAAACCTAGCACCCGCAAAAATTATAAAGTCTCAATCACGATGGTGTTAGTTTTTTACAATGCAAGAATATTACCTACTCACTTTGAGTAGCTTTTACTTTTTCTTTTGGTTGGCTCTTCTTCAACTCAAGGGGGCATCCCTAAAAGGTGGGATTGCTAGGCTATAGAATGGGGGCACAAGGTGATTTAATAAGATGAGTGGTGGTTGTAGTGTATGAAATAGGATGAAGAAACAAAAATGGACAAAAGCGAGGAATGAATGAGAAGGAAGGAAATTGGTGCCTATCAGTTATGGGCTAATGGAGCCATAAGGAATTTGGATAAATGAGAGAACTTGTATGTCACAAACAACTACTTTGAAGCAGGTCATACGGTAGAAGATTTTTGTTTACCATTTTCTACCAATTAGTGGATGAAGAAACAATTTGATACATTCATCTTTAAGGTGTGTACTTGAGATGAAAAGGGCCTAATGTATGCATTTGATCCTTATGTGTTTGATGGAACTGTGTTGTAGAAAAGCAGTCTTCAAGGGCTAAATTGCTACTCATCAATCCGTTCATAAGGTGTTGTTTTATGGCTGTAGTATGCTTCAAAATCTGCAACATAGTTGATAGAAGAAAGGGAAACAAGTGCAGAAATAGATAGCCAATGTTAGGGTATATGTGGTATTCCTGTTCTAATTATGCAATATTTCCTGTTCACAGTTATGGTACACATTAGCCAAGACACTGTCAGAGAGGGCTGCATGGGTGCTGGCCATGGACAGAGGGTTGAATATGGTGACAATCAACGCATCTCTGATTGTGGGACCTGGTATCACATACAAAAGCTCAGGATCTACCATTGCATATCTTAAAGGTGAGGGTGAGAGATATGCATACCAAATAGACTCTATTCTAGAATGTACAAATATGGTATAGTAATCCCTTGGAGAGGATCTAATCTATTGGTATAGTAATCCCAATACCGTATCAGGTGTGGCAAACCGAGCATGTTTGGAAACCAAAGCTTCAGGAAACCAAACTTTGGATCAATGTGTCTTCTATCAGCATCTTTGGAACATGGACCTCAACTCTGCCCTTTGGCTCTGGATTTGGTTCTAGCTATCCAACTCTATTTCCTGGCTTCACTTGTTTCTATAGTGGGAAAATAGTTAAATTTACTATTGATTCCCAACTCCAAGCAATCTTTAGATTTGGAACTATTTAATCAAAATACATTCCCATTTTATTCAAGTCCCTTTCAGTCTCAGAATTGGCAATAATCTATCTTGGTAGCTATTGTTTCCATTATTAAACCCTCACATTTTATCAGGGAAACATTCATGGGGCAAGATCTGGATGAACAATTACATGAGATGAACAAATACAATCTGGTGTGAAGGATCTCATTTTTCTTGAGCTAGCTAGGTGAATATGTCGTCCATAGTAGGTCAAACCATATAAGACACACGAGATTTGAGATTTGAAATGTTTCTCAAAGAGTGCACCGCCATTAAAGCTTAGTCACTCAGCCAAAAAATCAATGCGGAGGAGACTCCAGGAGGTATGCCCCGCCATTCTTTACTCAGCAATTAATTCCTCATGATCACTAGCCAACTTAAGTTCGTCGAAGCATTCAGGTATGCATAGCCTTTCTTGCATTGAATCTTTAGTGGTCTCAAGCAGTATGCCTATTCTGTTCATGTCAATGCATCGACTTTAAGCTCAAAGAAATCTGAAATTCAGAATAAAGTAATTCACAATGTCTTCAGGTGGAGGTGGCCATGATACACAGCAAAAATCAACACGATCTAGAATTCAAAATAATGTGGCAGTAAAGAAGATCTCAACCGATTTTTATCTAGTGATTTAAAGCAACAATCTGCACAAATTTTTTGTAAATGACAAGTCTTTACTTTCTCCCCCTTTAGCCACTATGATCAAACCTATTATCTAAGCAGAAGCGTCGATATCAAATCAAATCAAGCGTCAGTGTTGGCTAATGCTGGGGTTCAAGGTGTTCCTAGAAGATGGTAAAAAAATTGGTTAGTAGCAGAATATCTGAACTTACAAGGAGCTTTTTTTGTTGAATATACTCCCTACAACTCATTACTATGTCACAATTTTATTTCTTTACAGATTTCAGGGGATGAAATAGTATGCTTTTGGAATAAGGCCACAAGTATCCTTACATAAAAGTTAGGTTATGAGGCTTTATCCTACATGGATTTGCTGCAAGAAAGACATTGATGGTAGGTAAGCATCTGGAAGATTTCTTAAATTAGAACCTTCTCCTCATTATCTCTATCAAACAAAATTCTGACCTGCGACAATGGACAAAAGTGCTATTGGCAGGGACCAAATCGCTGTATTTTCTGCAAATGTTAAGGTAAATTTGTGGATCACCTCTTTATTACGTGTTCATATGTTATTTCTATATGGAAATATGTTCTCCAATCTTTAAATTGCCGAGGACAATTTAATTCTGGGTCCCTACTTCAGGGTCTTGAGACATGGTTTGCACACACTCAATTTTGAGCTCTTCTTAGCTATATTATGTGGGGGTTATGGATGGTTGGAACAAGTGGACTTTTGAGGATCTGGCAGAATAAGTGGACGGTTGGAATAAGATAGAGAATCTGGCAGCACATATAATTAGAATTTCCTATAAAGAAAGTTGCAAAGATAAAAAGCCAAAGGATTTTAAGATAAATCATAATGAAGCAAGGGTTTTTGATGGAGCAAGGTATTCCAGAAGATGCGGATATGGTGTTGTTTTGTTTTTATCTCACCCGTTACTCTACCTTAAAGTTTGGAGCTGATCAAGGGTTCAAATAAGAGGATAGAACTATTTGCCTTGTAGATTTTTTTGAAGTCTTAGTTTTCTTTAGAAAATGATATCAAATATTTGTAGGTACCAGGAGTTTCAAAGTTGAAAATGGCATTGGTTTATTGAGAAGTGTCAAATTAGATCTTTGCAACTACCAGGAGTTTCAAAGTTGAAAATTGCATTGGTTTAATGAGAAGTGACAAATCACTAATTTAGTGTTGTCTCCTTTGCTTCACAGAATTAGGGAGACAGGGTTCACTCTTTGGTCCGTTGCAACATCTGTATAGAGAATTTAACAAATAAGCCAATGGACTCTCAAAAAAAGTTATGGCACAACAAAAAGGTTTTCTCTTGTTCAAGGAGTTCAAGGGGGAAGCAAGCTTCCCAGTGAGATATAAAATCCTCTATTGACTTAGAAGAACAATGGGAGGTGCTCTAGTTGACTTGTAACTCTTGTTGTCATGTATAGTGTATACCAATTGCAGAAGATGGATGTGGTATGTATTTGGGGTAAATCCAATGGTTAAGTTCCAATGTATTTAGACTAGTAGTTTTGTATGAAAGCGCAAACTTTTTCATGCATATTTTTCTTTCACACTTGAAATAGAAAACATAGTTTTTTCTTGGAAAAAAAATGTGTGTAAAAGACTAAAGATGTAAACAACTCAAAGATTTAGAATCCATGAAGGGGGCGTATGAAAGAAATAATTCATACTTTTGATATTTGATATTTGATAGTGAAATTATAATATGCTTTTTTTTTCTTTTGTAAGTAAGCGAGAGTTGTATTATATTATAAAATTCTGAAGATTACATTTGACTTCAAATGTGCTCGGTTTGCCACACCTCATACCGTTCCCTAACAGGTACAGAGCAATTAATTATTGTTCAGTTATTGAAATCACTGAAGATTATGTATCTTCAAGATTTAAATTGGGTTGCTTACCTAATGATATTTTTTCTTTAGCTATTACGTCACAATGAAATTAATCATACATAGATACTCTCCAAAGATAATCATGAATTCATTATTTATTTGATTTTTTTCATAATTTGCTAACATATTTGAAAAACCAACGGTCTACCAACATCGTCTGAATAATAAGAAGCTGGTTGGATTGATGGTTGGATATGGAAACTGTGCAACCCTAAGCAGCGAACTGTAAGGGAAGGGGGGGTTTCCCATGTTACAGATTAACAACAGCCATGAATGAGGGGCACAAGAAAACTTGGTGAGTTTACATGTTCAAACTATATCCATTTTTGTACATACTGTAATGTAATTTTCACTTCAAGGTTTGGATAGTTGGCAATAAGTCGATTTCCATAACGACCAACATTAAAATTTTAGCCGATGACTAAGGCTCTCTACCATATGCAGTTTTTTTCGTTAATTTCTGATCTAAAATCAATTTCTTGATTTCTGGCAAGGAAAGGGCAAGTAAGTTGTTGATGGGTTGTTTGGTGTGTGAATAAAAAGTGGGATACCCCACACTTTGGAATTGTTTTATCATTATTAAAGTTCCTCCTTTTGTTTTACCATTATGGGAAGTTTCACTTTCTCTTATCATGAGTTGTGTTATGAATGGAATGAGAAGTTACACTTTCTCTTATCCTGAATTGTTTTATGAGTGGAGTGCATAATGTTCGTTTGATGGTATTTTTATATATTGGGATGTTGAATTATTTAATTACAAGATAAAAAATTGAATACTACTTTGCCTGGTCAAACTTTTATTTTTAAATTTTTTAGTCAAGCACTGTCGTTTGTCAAACTTGTGAGAGGCCACTGTTGTGAGAGGCCTAGATTGTGTAATAGTTGTGTAATTGCTGGTGCCTGTTGGTGATTATATGCATGGAGGAGAGCTGACCTCCATTGTTGCATTGGACTGTGGAGGGATGAGTTGAGCTTCATGAATTTATGATACCGCCCCCTCGAATTCCCTGATCCATTCCCACGAGAAAATTCTGCCATGAGCTGAGTCAGTTTGGATGTGCGTAGCAGACAGTGAGGGACAATTGTCAGTTTGGGGGTGTGTTGGGATTGTCGTGTTGACTCTGTTCATTAGTTATTGGCGTTTTAATTTTTTTTCGACTTGTTCTTCTCATTGAAGAAATCGGCAGAGGCATGGGCCTTTGTGTTGGAGGATTGTTGAAACAAAATGATTTGCAAAGATCCCAATTTGTTGAAACTCCTCTCCAACCTCAATATCAGTGCTAGTAGTAGCATGAGAAACAACACTATGCTTAGCAGAACTAGAAGAACGCGTTTTCCAAACTGCACGAGAACTACTTCCCTCATGAGTCACCATGTGCCATGCTTGGTCTCGGTGGTTCTCTTCCTTCTACTCCTGGTTCAACTACCATATCTTCATTGGAACCAACAACCCGAACTCCACTAGACAACGATTCACCATTTTGTAGTAGTGATTCACCATTTGTACTGGTGATTCGCCATGTTTTTACAAGATAATATAATCTCGTGAGAGATTCGCCAAAAAATTATATATACATATTATATTATTAATAAAATCGCCTTCCATTTTTCCTATGTATAATGGGGATTCGCCTATTTTATGCATTAAGGATTCCACCTCTTCTTCCATGGCTAGCTCCCACTTCTTCCTACTTTCAACCTGCATTACTTCTTCATAAAATTTGGGTTCACCAGAATTAGTCAACAATAAATAATATAATGAAGGAGAGTATCGTTCAGGGGCTTTACTTATCCTGGTAGATCTTCTAACACCACTTTCAAGTGTTTGAGGTGCATGTTGCTGTTTTGGTGGTTGTTGCTGCTGTGGTTGTTGATTATTATTATTTTCAGGCACCTTTAATTTTTCAATTATCTCGTCAAGAACCGTGTATTCCTTGCTTTCTTTTTCCTGTTTCTTTTTCTGTAACTGATTCTTATACAAGAAATTTTCGTTGAATATTACATCTCTGCTCCTAATGATTTTGTGATTTTCATAATCATATAAGCAATATCCAAAATCATTAACACCATATCCAATAAAGGTACATTTTTTTTTATTTTTCGTCAAGCTTTGTTCTATTTTCTTTATTAATATGGAAAAAGGCTTCACAGCCAAAAGGCTTTAAAAAATAGTAGTTTACCTTTTTACCTATCCATGCTTCCTCTGGAATACCACCATCCAAGGAACTTGAAGACCCTCTGTTTATTAGATAAACAACAATATATAGAACATCTACCCAGAATTGTAAAGGCAATCCTGCATGCAATCTCATGCACCTTGCACGCTCCATGATTGTTCTATTCATTCTTTCTGACACACCATTTTCTTGTGGTGTTCTTGGAACTGTCTTCTCTCTGCGAATTCCATGCTATGAATAGTACCTATCAAACTCTTTGTTGCAATATTCACCTCCATTGTCTGATCTGAGACATTTCAACTTCTTTCTTGTCTCAGTCTCAACCAAAGCTTTCCATTTCTTGAAAGTATCAAATACATCAGATTTATTCTAAATACAATAAATCCATGTTTTTCTAGTTGCATCATCAATAAAAGTAACATAATAATGAGAGCCACCAAGAGGTGATACCTGAGCATGTCCCCATACATCTGTATGCACAAACTCCAATTTTTCGCTCTTCTTTTCTTTCCCAAATCTGAGAAATCTAACTCTCCTTTGTTTTCCACAAATGCAATTTTCACAGAAATCCAAATCAGCATTCTTCAAACCTAGCAACAAATTTCT
>CM076570.1:773847162-774059632 GCA_034641835.2 Pinus albicaulis
TGAGATTTGGACATCTTAGGTAAATGACTAAGAGCCCATAGACCTCCATGAACCATTCCCTAAATTGTATCTATGAAGAAGAATATAAGAGAAAAATGTAGGATCATCAGTGATCTGGCCAGGGTGGCTAGGCAATCTAACGTTACTACACATAAACCACAGTGATACTAAACAGTATTCCAGAAGAAGCCCACAACAATATAATTATGTTTATAGATTGTTTTAGTCAGGAGATGTCCAAACTAACATTTTAAACCGACACTCAAACAGAAAAATAAAATAAAAAAGCAGAAGGAACAACAACTAGATGCCACAATGATACTACACAGTATTCCAGAAGAAGCCCACATCAATATAATTATGTTTATAGATTGTTTTATTCATAAGATGTCCAAACTAACATTTTAAAACGATACTCAAAAAGAAAAAAAAAATATTAGAAGGAACAAAAAATAGAACTTAAAATATGGGTAACTAACAGGAAACAGTAGATCTAGGACTTTACCTAGATGTTGTATACACACAAGATTCATAGCCTACAAGCAATTAAAGTTCAAACACATTGGAGCCTTTTAGGTCTGTGTTGAAAGCCTTCTTTTGTGACTGTTCATTGGCATTTAGAAGGCCAAATCTGATTCGTTCTGAGGTAGACTTTTCGCTTTTCTTAATGCTATGTCTGACTTGTCTGAGGCACTTCTCGTTGGTCTTTTCTGAGGCTCGGATCTGGTTTCCTGATGCCCATTTTGGCCTGCCTGAGGGCACCATCTGAGGCATAGTTCTATGATTATTTTTAGCCTCCCTTGACAAGGATCTCTGCGGCTACCTGTAGCATCTATTCGGCCTTCTCAACAGATTTTTATCTGAGGCTATTTTGCTCTGTCAATGAGGTAAGTTTGGCCCTCTTCCTGAGGTAGCTCTAAGATCAAATTTCGACCACTGAAGAAAAAATATATCCACGCAGACAAGGTAACACTTCTGTGAACTTGAAGTTAATTTTCACGTTTTCTTGGGGAGGGTTCTTCACAGGTTTGTTAGAAGTTTTCAAGCAATTTTTCTGAGGAAATTTTTACTACAATTTTGAACCCTAATCCAAGGGCGTTTGAGGCTTTTTCATTGTTTTCCTGATGCTTATTTTGTTGGCATCTGAAAAATTTTGTTGAAGGGCAAGAAGCACCCTGGTCAGGGCTTGTCTAAGGGTTTTTGAGTCAGTTTTCAAAATATATTTGCTGAACCACTTCAGTCATTGAATAATAGTGTGTTAACTTAAGAAGCTTGTTTGAATCATCTTAAGGGGAGTACAATCTGAGCCTTGTGCTATATAAAAAATTTCAAACACTGAAGACATCAGTGACATTATCAAAGATTGCAATCAAAGATATATCAGTGACAGAAGGAAAGGGCAGAAAGGAGACATCTCCAAATCAGTGACAAAAGATCCATGAAGAAGGAAATCTGAAGTATATCTAAACCTTTCTGAGGTCTGATCAAGGGTCTATTCAAAGGGCTGACAGAAGTCTATAAAGAAGCAAACTTGAGTGGACTAAAGATCTATGCAAGTAACTGAAAGGGAATTGACTGTGAGTCAAGGTTTCTTCATTTCCTATGGTATGATCTTTTCAGACAAAGGAAAGGGAAGACTTGAGATCTCTCAAAGGCATCTTCAGGCACAGCACTTGGCAGTAAGTGGCACTCTTCATATCAAGAATCTTGAGGTATAAGACATGTTATGTTCAAATTGTTGAGGCAAGAATTTGTTAGAAGTATACAAGGAATAGACTGTATATATAAGCAGGGACAGAACCAAAGTGCTTTTGTCCATTCTATAGCAGAGCTAATGACCACTTGTTGCTAAAAGCATTCGAGATGGTTTACCTCATAAAAATGTCTTGCTAATTATGTAGACGTTCTAGCTAATTATGCAAGTTGGATACTGTTATAATTTACTCATCTGCAATTAGTAAAATATTCTTTATTGTTTTGCTTCAGCACTGAAGGCAGAAAACTTCCATAAATTCGAAATCTGGAAAATTTTGTAGAGAAATTGCAAGTCCATTAATATTTTTTTCATTTCATCACCCCACACTATTTTTTGTTGTTTCTTTGGGATTTTCCTAAATGTGTGTTTTAGTGTGGAAGTGCCACATTGTTTTCATACAACAAGATTCTAAAGACCTATCCTTTTAGGACTTGTTGCTTTGTTTGGTCATTTTATCCATTTCAAGCCATTGATTTGGGTTGTTAATGAATCCATATAAATTGCCAAGGTAGGACATTTAACAATGTTTGTAGAGTGTTGTGGATTGCTTGAAGGGTTGCTTTTTAATGGTATACTCTTGTTTGGTCATGCATATCACTTTTCATAATCTTGTGGGACTCTTATTCCATGTTCATGTCATTTGGGAGATAATTGATGTAGAGTGCAGCGAGTCTTGCCTAGAAATTGCATAGGAATCTGAGCACGTGCTTTAAAGATGTTAATTTCCTTTGTCATCCATATTACTTCAGGCCTATGCCTTTCACCAGATTATGTTTCTGCCCGATTTTATACGTTAAAACTACCTGTTATGGTACATGGTTGTCATTTGTTGTCTACTGTTTCTCAATGTGTATCAAGTCCTAAGGAAGGACATTCAGTGATTTTTGTAGAATGTTGTGTAACACCTTCCAAAGGTTTGTTATTTTAGGGTTATGGCCTTTTTGTTTTAGTTATGCATATTACTTTTCATTTCTTTTGGACTCTTATTCAATGTTCTGTTTATCCAGTAGATATTTACTGTAGAAAGTAGCAATGCTTGCTTAGATGTTGTGAAGGACTCTTAGCATGTGCTTAAAGTATATTAATTAATGCCTTATTTGTATGGTCCATGGATATCATTTTATTGCTCTATATATGTGCTCTCCAATGACATTTCAATGGTATTGATTGCAGGGCAATTACCTGGAACACTGTGTAACCTGGTTTGGTCAAAATTCCCTTCTCTCAGGTAACGACATATTCATGTGAAAAGAGTTTAGTTGAGGGTGGAAAAGGAGCTTTTAGAGCTGAAATGCCTCGTTATAAACAATAATGCTGTAATCAAGGGATGTATGCATCATTCTTGTGTATTTTGTCTACCATATTCTAGATAAGGTATGTTGTAGAATTTGCTGTAATAATATTGTGTATTACTAGTAAATGAATTGAAGGTTCAACTAGGATCAGATTTCCCTTACACATAAGAAGGCCATCAAGTATATTGAGATGATTAGCTTCGATACAATTCATCTATATATTAATTGTGAGAAATATTACATAAAACTTGGAATTCTCCTGTCTTGAGGAGCATCGAGTTTCCTATATCCCAATGTCGATATATGCAACACCATAGGGATATGCTATCTTCCCTCTTAGACTAATGAGAACCCCATTGACTCCTGCCAGTTCAGGGTTTCGTTTCAAGGCACCATCAAAACAAAAAATGAAGGCTTTTTGAGTCTGACTCCACTCATGAAATAATTGTGGAGTTATATGAAGCTGCCAACATGATTGTGGACATACTTACCTAGGTCCTCGGGTCGAGAAGAAGAACAAGAATATTTAAAATTAAATTGATCTAGCAATTGAAGTTCTTACTTGTCTAGATCTTAATCTGGAATGAATTTAATCCCTTTTGAATTAAGATGTTTATATAGCAGTGCTTTAGCTTTAATTTCCACCATCTCCATTTCACTCATCATCTATTTGGAAAATGGCACGATTTTTTGCCAGCCAGATTTCCAACATACTAATTTAGACAATGCAAACTAGACCCTTTCAAAAGAGCCTTGTAATGAAAGGACCTTATGTAATGACTATGACATGTCCAAATTAGTTGCTTCAGTGAATTTGACTAGTTGAACCGACTCTCAAGGCCATTTACCACCACTAACCAAGCCGCCATAGTGAAATGGAAATCTAAAAACAGGCAATGAGAAGATTCCAAACTAAAGGCAAAGAGCACACTAGGAGGGACCCTGGATCCCTCTCCTTCTCATATTTTCTGAGGTTAATATGTTGTCATAAGATAGGGTCCAATAGAAAATATTACTCTTTGGCAAGGCATCTGAATGCCATATTTTGCTCCAGATTTAGGCTTTGTGGGGAAGTGAACGGCAAGAAAGTTGTTGGGCATAGCTCTGCTTAACTGGATACTCAGCTAAACCCCACCCACTACAGTCTGATTCCTATAGGTTCTTAAGGGCACAACCATGCAATTTTTGTTCCATTGAGGCCACCAAATGGAACAAGTCTGAAGGTGGAGCCCCAAAAACTGACCCTCTCAATAATCCTAAAGCTCTGTCCCATGAAGAAATGGAGGGAATTTTCTCCTTGCTGTCCAATCATATCTTTAAAGGAGTGAGATCCCTGAGAGTTAAGCAGCTGGTGACCCATGATGTTATACTTCCAAATATTAATATTTTACCATTTCCTAAAATCCAGGTAAACTGATCCATTATTATTGGAATGTCAGATTTCATAAGTCAAACATTTCTTGATCATTCAATAAATTTAGCATATGCTAGGAAAGCTGGAATTGCCTTGTATCTTTATAAGAAGAATTGGGTGATTACAAGAACCGAGTAATGGTGTGGTTGGTCTTCAAAAGTAAAAATCATTTTCTTTCAAGAGTCTGTTAGGGTCTTCAATTGACCAAGCAAGACATGGCCTCCAAAGATCCACTCCTCGATAATATAGTCCTAAAGTTCCAAGTGAGGAATATCCAAGGTCTGTTGAAACTTGAAGAAATGCACTTCTTTCATTGCTCTGTTTCTTACAATATTTTTGTGTAGATAGAATCTGAGTCACTTGGTTCATGTTTGTCTTTGAATTTAACTTACATAATTCCATAATGTTAGACTTACATAATTCCATATTAGTACTTACTATGCTCTTAACAATGGTATCGGTAATCCATTAAAATAGATTCTAGCCATATGTATATTCATCTTCATAAACAATCAAACAAAAACCTGTGAGTGAACTTTATACTTATCAGGCAACTATTCATGCTTTCAACAAATTTTTGTTTTTGGTATTTGATTGGTTTCCACCTACAGAATTTTCACTAGTGTTGCTAATGTATGAATCACAGGTGCAAGCAGAATGTAAAGGTATGCCACTTGCTCTGAAGGTGATCGGAAGCTCTTTGTATGGTCAGCCTCATCCGGCCTGGGAGGGTGCCAAGAACAAACTCTTAAAAGGGGAATCAATATCAGATTATCACAAAGAAGGGCTTAGATGCTTGGAGACTAGTATTGATGCCCTGGATGAGGAAGCACGGGAGTGCTTCTTAGACTTGGGGTCATTTCCAGAGGATAGAAAGATATCAGTGGATGCATTATTGGATATTTGGATTTATGTGCGAAAGATGGAGTGGCACGATGCTTTTGTCATCTTGTTAGAGCTTGCAAGCAAAAATCTGTTGAATTTAAGAAGCAATCAACTTAAGGTGGTCCATGACGCGGGAGAGATTTAAGGTCATGCAGATTTTGTGTGCAGCTTGTGTAATGGGTTTATGAGATCACCTTAAGTCATGGACCACCTTACTTAAATCAAGACTTTTTCAATTTATTGGTTATTTTATGGAAAACTTATTTGCGGTCTCAAGAACATTTCAATCTATTGGTTATTCTATTCTATGGAAAAGTCATTTAGATTTTTTTTTAAAGTAGTTTAGGCCTTTGATTTTGGTTTAGTTAGTATTTTGAAATAAATTTTGATTTACAATAGGTTAGAAAGGAAAGTTCAACATTGAGAAAGAAGATAAGATATTGAATATTTTTGTTTCAAGATAAAAGCACTCTAATTTTATTATAAATTGGTTTGTTTGGGTTATTTAAATCAATTATATTAATCAAAATGATGGCATAGCTTAATTATTCTTCGATCTTTGTTTTGCAGATATTTCAGAGATGAGATGGCATGTTGGTGGGGGAGAAATTAAGGAGATAAGATGGAATGTTGGAGGAGAGAAGATGAAGAATAAACTAATTTGATTAAGGTAAGTGAAATGATTATTCTACATAAAACAACTAATCTCAAAAAGTTAATCCATTTCTTGTCATTTTTTCACTAAATTAGTTAGTTAAAAGTAATATTTAAAATGTAGTTAATCTAAATTTTGATAAATTAATTAGATAACTCTAAAGGTATGTTTATCTTAGAAGTCCTGAATGATTCTAAATAATTATATCCATAACCTATTTTGTATACTGCATTTCATTTTGTTCATTCATTTACTTTTTTTTCCATAGAGATTTGATGGAGGTAGGCTATTAACGCTACTAGCTATTCTCACAATCATAAACCTCACACTTCACACTCTGGTTGTGGGAAGTTCCTCTTCCTGTAATAGCTAAACGAAACTTTCTTACACGGTTCTTTAAAACTCATTCACCTTTTCTTAATCACTCATTCATTAGTTTAATTAAACCATCTATTTATAGGCTCCTTTCAACATATCCATAGATTCATACAACTTTAGAAACTGGAATTTATCGAATAAATTTATTACAGGTTACAAAGAATAGTTACCGGAACTTCCTGAAGAGCTACCGATCTCTGCTTACAATGCACTAATTGCTCCAACACTTCTCTAGTTGTTGGGACTATGTAAGTCAATGCCAAAACCACTCTTCATCATTTCTCTGTAATCCCTCATCGATTTGGATCTGCAACATGACTCTTATTTCAACTAATACTCTGTTTCTGCAACATTACTCTTATTTCAACTAATACTATGTTTCAATAACAAGATTTTGACTCTGTTCCATCAATTAATCAAGCTCAAATCTCTTTGACAAATCAACAACCCATCCCATCATTCTTCACATCGAACCGGGCGAACTGGTTAACTAAAACCACATCCTGTGGATCCTTCTCTGGTGGTAATATCGGTATTCCTGTTCCAACAAGTCTCATACCACAATCTTCAACAATTAAAAATACAATATTAGAATGATTTACACTAAATCACAATTTGACCAAATGCGCCCAATCAACCTCGTACCAGATCTCTGTCTTTAATTAAGAAATCAAACAGGTTTCTAATTACCTTTAGAAATGATCTCACATACCAACGATTTCAAGGTTTGCTTGAATCTTGAAGACGATGATTCAAATATTTGCATCTACTAATTTATGAAAAAACCAGTTACTTCAGCGATTCCGTCCTGAAGCACATTATCACTCCTAGCGATCTCAGTCAAAACTGGAGACAATAATCCAATCTTCGCATTCACCAATAACTTGACCAGCAGTCACTCTAAGTCATCCAAAACGCATTCCTATTTCCAACGATTTCTCCTCCAGAATTTGACCACGGACTATTCATAACTTATTTTCTAGGCACACACATTATCAGCATTCTCCTTTGGTCTTGAATCGTTGCTCAACGCAGAGCAATACGAACCTATGCTAATGTCTCACAGTGATTCGATCCATGTTCCAGGCACATTCAATTAAACATCAATGCATTTACGCCCTAAATTCACATTCATCAATAGCTGATATGAAAACGCCATATTTTCAGAATTGAATCACTTGAATTTCGAGGCAGGCCTTTGACCACTCACTCTTCTATTTGGGTTTTCACACTCTCCATCAAAAATGGATTTCAATTTCAAAACCATTCAGAACCTTCTAAAGGAAATTATTGTACCTATTTTCTAAGGTAATAACAGTCGTTCATAAACCCATTACACAAGCTGCACACAAAATCTCCATTACACAAGCTGCACACAAAATCTGCATTAAGGTGGTCCATGACTTAAGGTGGTCCATGACACAAAATCTTTCTGAATTTAAGGTGGTCCATGATGCGGGAGCTTACTGCATGAGTATGGCATCAACTTACAACTTAAGAATGAGGCCAGCAGAATACCGGGTAAGTTGAGTTGTGAATGCATATTTTTGTTTCTAGATTGGAGTGAATGCTATATTTTTGAAGCTTGACAATGCTGATTTTGATGAATGAGAGAATGCTAGACAAATTCAAGATGATGGATTAGTTAAAAAGATAAGACATGCTGAAACAATTGTAGGTGCTTGCTATAACTCATGACATTGTTGACCATCTTGTCTTATAGCATACAAGAATAGTCAGGGTCTTCTTGTCAATTTTGCTAGGCTGTTGGGTAGTTGGTGTTGAACTTAGGATCTTGAAAATTACAAAATTTTGGTTTGACGTTAACAGATTTTGATATGAATATTTTTTAGAGTAAAATGTAACTGCAGATAAACTTTTCATTTCCCTCTTCTGGGCTATTGGTGTGTTCTCTGTATGGATTGCTTCATAGAGTGTTTTTGTATAGCAGTTTATTGAAGGTGTTTGTATGACATCTTTTAAAGTTGTTAGAAGGCAGTTTTGGACCATCTTTACTGTGCTGGCCTTGTTACAACTATTTTGAGAATATATATAGACACTTTAAAGATGTATATTTGCACCATTGGCTGTTTCTTCAGGTAAGAGAGCTGGTATTATATGGAAATCCTACACTCATTGTTGAGCCTGGGAGATCTCTTGTTGCAAACTCTGGTGTTCTTGTGAGTCGAGTTGTTGGAGTCAAGACAAATGGTAACAAGAACTTCATTGTAATTGATGGCAGCATGGCAGAGAGATGATCATTTCCAAATGAATATAGAAGGGATAATTTGTCCTACTTTTGTAGTCTCCTTGTTGATAGGAAATATTACTGGTATTGAGATTCCCAGATACTAAATAGACCATTCTTTCTCATGACAGGCACACAGTCTGAAAGTTGTGATATGAATCATAAAATGATTTTGAGATTTTGAGATGTTTCTAACTCATATTCTTCTTGATACACAGCACATTGAGGAAAGGACAGGGAACTTCCAACTCCAGAAATGGTGGTTAGTTACAGGACAATAATTATCACACCTAATATACTTGCATGATGTGAAGGAATTGATTTTCTAATATGATATTGAATTGTTTCTAGAATTATTTTGTGATGCTTCTTTGAAGGCATACACTAGTGGCTTAACTTTGAGTGGCCATCCTCTTTCAGTGGGCAGGAATGGTGGTCCATGGCGCGGGAGCTTACTGCATGAGTATGGCATCGACTTAATTACAACGTAAGAATGAGGCCAGCAAAATACTGGGTAAGTTGAGTTGTGAATGCATATTTTTGTTTCTAGATTGGAGTGAATGCTATATTTTTAAAGCTTGACAATGCTGATTTTGATGATTGAGAGAATGCTAGACAAATTCAAGATGATGGATCAGTTAAAAAGATAAGACATGCTGAAACAATTGTAGGTGCTTGCTACAACTCATGGCATTGTTGACCATCTTGTCTTATAGTGTACAAGAACAGTCAGGGTCTTCTTGTCAAGTTTGCTAGGCTATTGGGTAGTTGGTGTTGAACTTAGGATCTTAAAAATTACAAAATTTTGGTTTGACGTTAACAGATTTTGATATGAATATTTTTTAGAGTAAAATGTAACTGCAGATAAACTTTTCATTTCCCCTCTTCTGGGCTATTGGTGTGTTCTCTATATGGATTACTTCATAGAGTGTTTTTGTATAGCAGTTTATTGAAGGTGTTTTTATGACATCTTTTAAAGTTGTTAGAAGGCAGTTTTGGACCAGCTTTAAAACAGTCTTGTAGCAGCAATTTAAAGTTTAAAAAAAAAAACCTTTAAATACCCCTTTCTAGCACATTGAAAACCTTTTGATGATGGATTTAGAGCAGGTTTGAATATTTAGTTTCGACAGTTATTTGAATGATTTGAAGAGCTAGAGAAATCTCCTTGGAGCGACTATTGAAGGATCTTTGATACCATCATTACTATGCCATTATTCTGGGACAATATATTAGTGTTCCTTTATGTTAGTGTATCTTTCTTTTAAATTTTAACTTCCTATTACATTCTTTGAAAGATATATATGAACTAAAATTTCCATATATTTCACTTAATTATTGTTTTCCCCACTCCCCGGCGTTACTTTGCACCTCTCGGTGCAAATGCTAGTTACATAGTCATTACAAGGAAGACCTACCTAGTTACACTCTTCAAAATTATAACTATATATAATTTTGATGTTTCTAGGTTGGAGATTGTACTATTTTCATTGGAGGATGCTACTATTGATGTGCACAAGGCTTTTGAGTTACTTGGTAGGATTCTCGCAAAATTGGTTGTTGAAGGGATATTATTTATTCAAGATATAACAAGGGAAATCAAGGATGGAGGTACATGGCCAGGAAGCTTATTAGAAACGAGGGGATTTTGAGTTATTTCTCAAGAAGAAAATTTCAAGGTATTCTGCTCACAATTTTAATGCCTGATCAATTTTGTGGTTTATTTGGATCTCTCATGTTGACTAGTGAATGGTTGGTTAGTTTTTAGCTCATGCTCACATTTTTTGGTTCCTGAGCACTTTATAACAAAAATAGGCAAAGTCAAACAACACAAATGGTCCACTAGCTCTTTTTTCATTTGCTAATATTATAATGAAGTTTTATTAGAGGCATTGTTTGTTTGTTTATTTTGATTAGAAAAGGGTTTGCTCTTGGTTTTATGTGATTTTCAATTTATCGTATGTAGCATGTTGAGAAATGGGAAATAATAACGTGAGATTTATTTTGTAGAAATTGATGTTAAAGGAAAATTGCTTTGACATTGTTGATGTTAAGGTATATGTTGTATAAACTATTTATAGTCTAATTTATATTATATTCTAGTGTTCATTGTTTTTCATTTCTTACAGTGCATTATATTTTCTTTTGTTTTCAGAAAATGAAATCAGTATTGATGGTAAGAAGCATGAATTGAAAAAAGAGAAGAGCAAAAACATTAGAGCAACAAATGCAAAAAGAGAGGAGAACTGGTTTGGTGATACCCTTAGAACCAATATCTCGCATAAGACACACATATAAAGACTGATGATCAAGTCTTCAGAGTTGGTGAATTCACCTGTAATGCCTTGACAACACAATGATAATGTTTTGAAGTGGTGAAACATCATTTCATGTGTAAATTGTAGTCCAACTAATATAAAGTTGGAAACTCATATTGTAATATTTTAACATTTCATATAATATAATTTATGTGGTTGAAATTATTTATAGTTGTACTTGATGTTGTTTAGTATTGTAATTAAAATATGCGACTTTGTGTTTTTAGAATGATTATTAATGAAATGCATATAAACTACTAAATTAGTCGTTTATATAATGAATAAATGACTATTGCAAATGATAAATTTGTGACTACAAATGATGACTAAATTTTGCATATATACGACTATTAGTAGCTAATTTACAGTATCTTATAACACGACTAAAATTTAGTCACATTTCTTCGGTCATTAATTGGTTTCAAATAATGACTAAAATTTGCATATATATGACTATTAGTAGCTAATTTACAGTATCTTATAACACGACCAACATGTTGGTCATAGTTCTTTGGTCATTAATTGGATTTCTTGGGTGATCATATAGTAATATATTTTGTTGTGTATTTGGTCATTAATTGTGACATTTAATGACCAAATCAAAGATCAAATCAATGAGTAAATGAATGACTAAATCAGTGACCAAATGAATGACTAAATCAATGACAAAATGAAAGACCAAATGAATGACTAAATCAGTGACGAAATGAAAGACCAAATGAATGACTAAATTAGTGACCAAATCAATGACTAAATCAATGACCAAATCAATGACCAAACATACAACTAGATGACAAAATTGAGATAACCAATTAATGACTAAGCTAAAAACGACCAAAAGTTGGTCGCGTTATAAGATACTGTAAATTAGCTACTATTGGTCACCGATCGAAAAATAGTCGTTTATATGCGAATTTTAGTCGTTTTTTTAGTAACAAATTAGCCATTTTGTACTAGTGATCACTCTGTTCCAACAACCATGTTTAAATCTCACAGAAGGAATCACAGTCAATTAACTTCCTTTTTCATCCATGACCCATGGTTTTGATAATAAGAAGCTCTCTTCTCTAATTTAAACCTTATACCAATTCTTATGTTCTTCCTTCAGAACTAGGGTGCAATTATAAATATTAAATTACCATTCCCTCAATGGTATTTAACTTTACTCATTTTATTCTATGAGTCCATAGTAAAATGTTAATAGAACTACTCTCATAATCCTTTTTATTTATTTTAATCCTTAAATAAATTTGAGTCATCACTCAATTTTACAATAGTTCATAGCTTATCATCAAAACTATTAACTCATACTCTAATCAATGGAAATATATATAAACATATCAATTCGATTCAAATTGCCCCCTTTGCATTTCCACCTTTTGCTTATCAAAATTTTACAAATGCCACAATAAATAACATTTATGTGACTATACAAGCTTCTTTCAACTTTCAAATCCAAGTAGCCTTGACTTAATGGAGTTACAATCTTTTTTCAACTATTTCATTAACCCATCCCAATAAATTCGAATTGATCATTTGAATTGCCACCAATGCTATATTTAATTTAAGTCTATGTGACTGTATAGACACCATATGAATATAGCATTTAATTTATGGTGGAGGAATCTTTTCATTTCCCATGTCATCCTGAATAATATGTATTCCCTACACTATTATAAAGGTAACGATTCATACTCCATCACAATGGTGATTAACACAAGTGAAGCGCTAATACTTTGAAATTATCCATAATCGGGTTCTCATTTCAATGTTGTACTCCACTTAATATAGGTTTAATTTCTCTGTGGTACGTGGTTGTTAACAAATATTTCCATGGGATTTTCACCTTTCATTTTACCTCTATCTCGGTTTTTCCCTGCCTTGTTTACAACATGTATTGAATATTTTGTACTATGAAACCATCCGGTCACATGGGTCTCATAAAAACCTTATCATCCTTCCTAACAACCTTGATGGTTTTCAAAACCCTTAGACTCATTCAGTTTCCCAAATTGATACTCATTGTGCTCACCATGTCTCTGTGTTTCCTATGTTTTATTCGCATAGAGAGTTAAATTCCTAGATATTAGTTTCTTGGTCTGCGTTAATGATTTGTTTAGCTCAATTGCACAATGTCTCCTATTCTGCGTTTTTGGGGAGATGCCTAGAAACTCTATTTTAATAACCTTATTCTATAGTGAATGCGTGTTTCAAATTCTCACAGTGACTCAGCCTCTTCCTGTTTTGAAAGGTAAATTCCAACTTATTAAATGAATATTAGTATTCAGATTTCCATATTTTCATTTTCTTCAACGTGTTAACTATTTCTCTATGTCGTTTTGATAGAATTCATCTTCTCCTGAAGCAAAGGTTCAAATTCGATTTCCCCTCAGCTTTGGCCTCTTCCCATCAACATGAAAAGGTAAATCATTTTTTTTGGGTTCAAACTTTGGGACACACATTTAGGTTTTAATTGGGAACATAGTGTTTCGATTTACGCAATAGAGTTATGAATTTTATTCTTCGTTGGTTTCTTATGGGGTGAAAACCCTTCCATTTAATTATGTTTTCTGAGATTCGTTTCTCTTTCTGGTATTTTTGCCTCCTTATTTCCCAAAGGAACATTTCATTTTTATTGTTCATAGTTTCTACTCTCTGAACGTATTTTTCCAAAGTGTATAAGAGAGAGGCCTTTGTATAAATTTTTAAGGCTTTTTATTAAATCATCTCACTGTTCTTAAAATGTGTTTTCTGAGCTATCAATTTTATGATTTCCTCAGTGCTTCGATGTTAGAATGATATTAGGTTGGGTTTTCTATGACATTCATATTTGGTTTCTTATCCAGTCACATGGTAGCTAGTTTATAAAAATTGTCCTAATTTCCATACCTCTTCCCCAATTCATTTTTATATATGTATTGCTGCATCAAAATTTTATGTAAACACAAGCATACCATATGGTAACTTTGCAACAATTTTCTGTTTTCATTTGAAGCTCCATTGCTTGTTATTTTCCTTTGTTTACTCTTCGTGAATAGAGTAAGATTAATGATAGAAATTCATAAGTGATTTCTCTCTTTATATCATAATTTCAAATGGTTTTTGTTTTCTGTTCATCTTCGTCAAATTGTGACGAGAATTTCGTTAACACATTTTTACCTATGAATTCAATATTTGATTAGCATGTTATAAGTAGACTTTCTAGTTACTTAATTAACTGTATATGTAGTAATTATGCTAATTATTGATAAATTTATTATTCTTCTGAATATTGAGAATTATAATGTGTTTATGCCTATAGAAAAGATAGACATTTCCTATTGAACTCAAAGTTCCAGTCGAATTATAATGCTTCTACTGTCTATAATTTTTAATTTCTCATTGCACAATGATCACCTTTCTGCTGAGGTAAAATAATAAATGAGGTGTGTATATATATATATATATATATATATATATATATATATATATATATATATATATATATATATATATATATATATATATATATATATATATATATATATATATATATATATATTCCCTCTTCTAAATTTTATTTAATTGCCAATTTCAATTCAGGTTTATACTTATGTGCAATAATCAGTATTAATATAATAATGATTTTTTAAAACTTATTCTCTCAAAGTTTATTTATGAAAATTTAATTCCTTTTAAATTTTCATGCTAACTAATATAAAAATATTGTATCTCAAGACGTGTAGATATTACAACCGTTCTGAAGGTTATTCACCCTTTTTCCGTAATGCTTCTTCCTAAATGTAAATATAATGATTATTCCATTTTTTAATGTTTCTAGTACACAGTACATATACTCTGTTACAACTACTCGTTATTTATAAATTTCTACCTTTGTCTGCACAGGAATATATTTCTATCCAGATTTTTAATTACATAGGTACATTATTATCATGTACTTCTTTTGGAATTTTATTCTTTTCATTCTTTATCAAAATCAATCCTAACTTGGTTCATCTTATGTATTTCAAGTTTGTAATAATATCTCTATTTTTCAAAAAATATATTTATGATCAACAGTTATAATATTCGGTCATCTCTTCCTACTACTTTCAGGTTGGTTACCAGAACAGTGGAAGCTCTCCACTGTGTAATTCCAATTTATGTTATCTATCTTTAAAGCATTTTACTTGATCATTGGACCAGTACTCTAATGTAATTATAGGCACAATTATGTTTGCTACAATTTGTATAATAAATTTAATACTGCAGTTATTTCTGCATGTCAATGGAGATGAATTTGATTGATAATTTTGTATATGCCTTGTATAATATAGTTCTTCACTATTTTACTTTAATAATTTATCAGTAAGATTGTGTCTACAATTTGAACTGTGTACTCCTTTTTCTATATGATATTTAATAAAAATTTGTTGCTATTTTAATTCTCCTTTTAAATATTCACCCAATTTAATCCCAATTGGTCTTGCAATATATGGTATATAGCTTAACTACATATTAGTTGGAAATACATGTTTATTGGTATTCTTTTCCTAGTTCTCTTTGCTAAAGAACACTTATATTTTAATCGTACTACATGTATTATAAATTCAACTAATAAATTTTCAGATATAAATTATGGGATTCAAGCAAGAGATTTAGACCCTACCCAAGGTTTAAATATTATGTCTGCTTACCCTTAATTTCTAAATTGTCTATGTAACACTACAGAGAATTTAATAATTTTTCTGTCAAATAAATATGACCTTTCCTTCCTTGAATTAGGACATTGCACAATACACAAAACCTATAAAATTTACTTTACTAAATTCAATTCAGAATCTGAATTTTCACAATTCATCTACATTCTCTACAGAATTAGATAATGAATACTCATAGTATTATAAGATAGGATTTCACATAATGTATATACCACTGAATCAAAGACTATTTTCCTCCCAACCTTCATCTTATTCCACAACTCCCCCTCGAGAAAAGACCAATTTATCCAAAGCATAGACAACCTCTTGTCTAACTAGCATATGCTTATTTAAGCTTGATTTCCCTTAGCATGTTTCCATAACTGCGTCCAGTTAATTTTGGATGATGTTTCCCTTACCCTAGGCTTTAATTTTGTTTTTTCCACAAAAGCTTCTTTAAAACTAGCTTTTTCCTCTGCCTAGTTTTATTCTCATCTCTTCTTAGTGACTTTCGACTTTACTGAGGCATTTATTAGATTCTTATCTCCCATCTAATATTTTTATTTTATTTTATTTTTCTCCAAGGATTTTTGAGGAATTTTGGGAAATTATTAGGAATCAAATCCATACTCATGGATTTTGACTTCCTGGTCTCACTTTACTCTATCTTTACCTCATGGTATTATTTCCACATTTATATATTAATTTCCACAATTAATATATTTACATATTTTATTTCTGGGGTCCCCCTAACCTTTAAGACCGTTCTCTATTTATAGAACGCCAAAAATAGGTATATTACATAGTCCCCCTCTAAAACAAAACATTATCCTCAGTGTTTTCCAATCATAACTTCCCGCTCCCAAGTAGCTTGCTCACGTGTGAAGTGTTTTTATTGCACTTGTAATCACTCTTGTTTTATATGGATGGGATTTCCTTTATTTTTTCCACTTGTATCACAATCAAATCAAGTGAGTAGATTCATGTACAAAAAATATTCAACATTGAATTTTTTAACCCAACTTTCATACGACGAACTAGAGTGATTTTATACTTTCACTCCAAACCTCGTGACCCCGAAATTTCGAGGTGATTTTGAACAATTTCGTCAACGCCTAATACAACCCTTCTAAACTCTTTTATATTTCTTCAGATGAGCTAAATTTACCTAAATGCTTTGGGGACTTCTTTTACAGTTGGTTTCCACCTACTATAGTATTTCTATTAATTGAGAGAATTTGTCCTTCCGTTAACTCCAACTAAGTGGAGTATGACCTTTTCTATCATACCAAGTTTTTTCTTGACTTCTATCCCTGAAATTTTGATAATTGTATTTGTATGTAATCTCTACTAGTTTGCAGAATGTATGTCTGATTCTTGGGTTCTTCTAACACACATGTGCCCATTATGTTTTACAACATTGGCTTTGTTCTATCTATTTATCTATTTGTTGGAAGATGATAAGTTGTATGGAAATTTGAATTTATCCTCATTCCTCCAAACAATATTTCCCCCCAAAATTATATATACTTTTAGCATCTCTATGAGAGAAAAACAACTTGGTGATTCCATGGAGTTAAATATTCCTCTCCTGAATTCATTGTTCACTTAAAATGTGTCAACATTGGATTGTGTAAACAGAAAGTGTATTGTTTTAGTTAGAGTGTCCGCTACTCTCATGATTTCCTCATGCTGGTACTTGATACTTTATAATACTGACTCAAAGTTATTTGATACAACTTTCTCCTTCTATTGTCAAACAGAAAAAGGATTTGGTAGATCAGTAGGATGTTTATGTTTTACCTTATCATTTTGACATTTCGGCCACTGTGCCAAGGATTTTATTTCCTCCTTCTTCATCCCTGGTCACAGTATAGTTTTCTTTAAATCTGTTATAATATTTTTATAACCCATATGACCTATCTAAGTTTTTTGATGGTATTCATCTAACATTTCATGGTTCAAATTTGGTATATAATTTAATACTCTTTACCTCTAAACAATTCAATCTTTACTGATTTAGTATTTATCATACAATTTCATCTTGCTGAAATATTACCTCTTTAAGGTCTTTCAAAAATTCTCCTTGCATTCATTCTGCCACTTCAAGTTTTCCACTACCATTTCTATGTGTCAAAATTTAATGAAGTTGTCTTCTTACAGATCAAAAATTTAATTTTATTTTTCCTCCAGCAGTTTTATCATCTTTCTTATCTTGTATTTTCCTTCACTTGTATATATGACATATTCTCGCTAACTTTACCTTTCTCTTGGTTCTATTTCCATGTTTGAAGGAAATTTTTGCATCAGCCCATTTCAATTTATAGATTACTTAACTTTATTCACTTTTCTTCGGATGTCAACTTTCGGAATTCATGAAATTAATCTTGCCTTATTGTGTAGTGATCTTTCTCTCAATCTCTCTATAGTATTTTTTTTTTTTTTTTCAATATATACCACCCTCCTTTGCTCAATGAGCTAGTGTAGTATTATGTTTCTGTTTAAATTTTCCAATTAATTTGGTATTTATTCTTTCCACTTTTGTTTACAATTCTCATTTTTTTGCAACATATAAATCCTTTTTAAATTTTATGACATTATTCAATAATATTCATTATTGATTGTATTTCTAGTGCCTTATTGAATTCATGTCAATTCAATATTACATGTTTCTGATTTATTGTCAATCCCTCTTTAGAATTGTCATATGAAGCTTACATTGGTTTAGTTTTACATGTAGTTACAGTTCCCTAAGTAGTTGTAACACCATATTATGATGTTCTTATCCTATTTTTTGGAGTATATCATAACATCTTATGTAAATACTTATGTTAACTTGTTCAAGTGTTTCAGTAGAATATTGTTTATTAGTTACATGTATATAGTACTGTAACATGACTTTTGTACTTACAAAGGTTAACTTTTCAACCTTATAATGTACTTTTCCAAATCAATAGGTTTTCTTATAGACTTTTACTTCCCGGTTGATCAATTCATTCATCTACTTTTTACCAAAGTTAACCATTTATTAATATTTAACTAATGTAACTATGTAATTCTATAGACATTCAGAACGTATCATCCTTCTTTTTAGCAATCAACCTTAGCACTCCACCCCCAGCGACATGTTTGGTTTAATATCATTCTTGTCTATCTAAATTATACCCTTGTAATTGTACTTTTAGTTATTACTATTGAGGATTATTCACCCTATACATCCTTGCAATTTTTACTAAACTTTATGTTTTGATTTTTCTTTCTATGTACTATAGATAAGTTTCCCAAAAACTCATTCTTGATAGCTGTCTCAATTCCCCAACTTGGGCAACATATTTGACAGTTGGTTTCTTACTGTCTGTTCTTGTTGAAATGCAAAAAAATCGGTTACATAGTCATTAGTTTCTTTTACTCTACAAATTTTCCTATTTACTTAGTGAAAGTACCTACTTTTCTCTATTCCTTTCTGTGTATCCATTTTATCCCGTTCCACTAACAGATCATACAATTCTATATAAAGAACGTTGGAATTCTATTTATTTATTTTAACATAACCTTTTTTGACTATATTCAAGCTGATACAATTTAAAATTTTCTACTGAATCAAGTAAAATAACCATAGATTTGTTAGAGTGTATACCTGCAACTTTTCAATTTGTTGGTCTTTTTCTTCCGCTAGGTTTTCAGTTGAGCTATCCGATATTTTTATGGTTGGTAACCCTATCGTGTTTTTCAAATAGCTATTTATAATCGTCAGTTTCCTTTCTCTCTTTTTTAATTTTGGTTTGTATAGTTTAACTTTCATTTTACTTTTACCTTTTCTCCCTTGATCCCTCATATAAGGCACATATCGAAGAATTTTGGTGGAATTCACCACAATTTCTTCAATAGTGAGTTTTATCATCTTATTTCATATATTTTTGTTTCTTTAACTAATTTGTGATTTTACCTTACCACTGGTAACCCACAATTCTTTTTTTCCAGATTTCTTTTGTATACATATACCTGGAAGAATCTTGTTTAGGAGTTAGGATTCCACATCTCTTTCCTTCTCTTATTTAAGTGCTAGAGATTTTTTTCTAGAATTCTTCCTGCCACTCCCCCTTTTTCTTCTATCTTAGTAGACGAGTCTCAGACCCCTCTGAGTTGGGTTTTGCTTGCATTGAAGCTATAATCGTAGGTGATTTATTTACTAACGTCTTTTGTTCAATACTACAACAATTAATCGGTAAATGAACTACTTATTGTTGAAATGTTATTTTTATCATATTAGCATTTAAAACTAGTAGGGCCCCTCCCCTTCCTAGTTCTCCTTACAATTTTTCTTTGTCTATCATAACAGTACTATACTTTTTTTCACTGATCCCTGCACTAAATTTTCTTCATAGAAATTATTAATCATAAGAAAATTTAAATTAAATTTGATAGCAGAAATTTTTTGAGTAAGTTGGAATTTAATTCCTTGACCAACTTCTCTTACTCTTGCAGCAGCCATTCATTGGTAGTCCTTAACTGAACCACTTCGTGCTTCATTTTCATCAATAATTCCAACATTTGAGCATTTATCTCTGGTGGTATTTCTCCACCCATTGGATCTGGTGGTGCTTCTCCACCCCTATTCCCATGTACAACTCTACTTCGTCACTCATTGTAACTGTTGTACATGTTTCTGCACTTCAATCACACTGCACACAGAATTAGTTTTTCAGAAAAAATTCATGTAATTTTTTTAACACAGTATAATTTTATTGTTGGGAACCATAATCCTAGATTTTTCAACCTTTTTTTTATATATAGTAATTCTGCTATAACACAGTGATCCCAATTGATATCTCAACCTTTATTTTTGGGTACAATACCATTGTCAACATGATAATTGTTTTTGGATTTTAACTTTTCACAATTCATACTTCATACCCTTACTTATATTTCCATGGCTTTCGATTTGTTGACGAGACTGATTCATGTAATAACTTTGTTCCAACACATTAGATCACCATGTTTAAATCTCACAGAAGGAATTATAGTCAATGGACTTCATTTTTCATCCATGGCCCATGGTTTTGGTAATAAGAAGCTCTCTTCTCTAATTTAAACCTTATACCAATTCTTACGTTCTTCCTTCAAGATTATGGTGCAATTATAGTTATTAAATTACCATTCCCTCAATGGTATTTAACTTTACCTCTTTTATTCTATGAGTCCATAGTAAAATGTTAATAAAACTACTCTCATAATCCTTTTTATTTATTTTAATCCTAAAATAAATTCGAGTCATCACTCAATTTTACAATAGTTCATAACTTATCATGAAACCTGTGAACTCATACTATAATCAATGGAAATATATATAAACATATCAATTCGATTCAAATTTCACCCTTTGCATTTCCACCTTTTTCTTATCATAATTTTATAAATGCCACAATAAATAACATTTATGTGACTATACAAGCTTCTTTCAACTTTCGAATCCAGGTAGAGTTACAATATTTTTAAACTATTTCACTAACCCATCCCAATGAATTCGAATTGATCATTTGAATTTCCACCGATGCTATAGTTAAGTTAAGTCTATGTGACTGTATAGACACTGTATTCATATAGCGTTTAATTTACGGTGGAGGAATCTTTTCATTTTCCATGTCATGTCGAATAATATGTATTCCCTACACTATTATAAATGTAGCGATTCATACTCCATTGCAATGGTGATTAACGTAATTGATGGGTTAATACTATGAAATTATTCATAATCAGGTTCTCATTTCGATGACGTACTCCACTTAATATATTTTTAATTTCTCTGTGGTATGTGGCTATTAAAAAATATTTCCATGGTATTTTCACCTTTCGTTTTACCTCTATCTCGGTTTTTCCCTGCCTCGTTTACAACATGCATTGAAATTTTTTTACTATGAAACCGTCTGGTCACCTGGGTCTCAGAAAAACCTTATCATCCTTCCTGACAGCCTTAATGGTTTCTGAAACCCTAAGACTCAATCAGTTTCCCAAATCGATATTGATTGCGCTCATCATTTCTCTATGTTTCCTGCATTTTGTTCACACAAAGAGTTAAATTCCCAGAGATTAGTTTATTGGCCTGCCTTAATGATCTATTTAGCTCAATTGCATGACGTATCCTATTCTGCATTTTTGGGTAGATTCCCAAAAAATCTATTTTAATAACATTATTCTACAGTGAATGTGTGTTTCATATTCTCATAGTGACTCAGTATGTTCCCGTTTTAAAAGGTAAATTCCAATTTATTAATTGATTATTAGTATTTGGATTTCCCTTTTTTCATTTTTTTTCACCGTGTTAACTATTTCTCTGTGTTGTTTTGACAGAATTCATCTTGTCCTGAAGCAAAGGTTTGAATTCGATTGCCCCTCAGCTTTGGCCTATGCCCAGTAATGCAAAAAGGTAAATTATTTTTCTTTGGTTTGAACGTTGGGATTCTCCTTCAGGTTTTAATCAGCAATGCATCATTTCAATTTAAGCAATAGAGTTATGAACTTTTTTCTTCGTTGGTTTCTTATGGGGTGAAAAACCTTCAATTTAAGTATGTTTTCTAAGATTCGTTTCTCTTTCTAGCATTTTTTCCACCTTATTTCCCAAAGGAAATTTTCATTTTTATTATTCATAGTTTCTACTCTCTTAACGTATTTGTCCAAAATGTATAATAAAAATGCCTTTTTATAAATTTTTAAGGCTCTTTATTAAATTGTCTCACTGTTCTTAAAATGTGTTTTCTGAGTTATCAATTTTATGATTTCCTCAGTACTTCGATGTTAGAATGAGATTCTATTGGGTTTTCTACAACATTCATATTTAGTTTCTTATCCAGCCACATGGTAGCTAGTTTATAAAAAATGTTATGCATACCATACCTCTTCCCAAATTCGTTTTTATATATGTATCGTCATGTCAATATTTTATGTAAACACAGGCATACCATATGGTAACTTTGCAACGATTTTCTGTTTTCATTTGAAGCTCCATTTCTTGTTTTTTTTCCTTTGTTTACTCTTCATGAATAGAGTAAGATTAATGATAGAAATGCGTAACTTATTTCTCTCTTTATATCATAATTTGAAATGGTTTTTGTTTTCTATTCATCTCCATCAAATTTTTACGAGAAGTTCATTAACACATTTTTACTTATGAATTCAATATTTTATCAGCATGTTATTAGCATACTTTCCAGTTACTTAATTAACTATGTATGTATTCATTATAAAAATTATTCAGAACTTGCTTATTATTCTGAATATTGATAATTATAATGAGTTTATACATATAGAAAAGAGAGACATTTCCTACTGAACTCGAAGTTCCAGTCTAATTATAATGCTGCTATTGTGTATAATTTTTAACTTCTCATTTCACAATGATCAACTTTCTCCTCAGGTAAAATAATGAACAAGGTATATATATATATATATATATATATATATATATATATATATATATATATATATATCTTCCCTCTTCTAAATTTTATTTAATTTATAATTTCAATTCAGGTTTATACTTCTATGCAATAATCGCTATCATTATAATAATGATTTTTTTGAACTTATTCACTCAAATTTTATTTATGAAAATTTAATTCTTAATAAATTTTCATGTTAACTAACATAGGAATCCTGTATCTCCAGACGTGCAAATATTACATCCTTTCTGAAGGTTATTCACTCTTTTTCCGGAAGACTTCTTCCTAAAGGTAAATATAGTGATTATTCCATTTTATAATTTTTCTAGTGCATAGTAAATATACTATGTTACAACTACTGGTTATTTATAAATTTCTACCTTTTTCTGCACATGAATATATTTCTATCCATATTTTTAATTACACAAGTACATTCTTATCATTCACTTCTTTTGGAATTTTATTCCTTTCATTATTTATCATAATCAATCCTAACTTGGTTCATATTATGTATTTGAGGTTTGTAATAATATCTCTATTTTTAAAGACATATAGTTATGATCAACATTTTTAGTGCTTGATCATCTCTTCCTTACCAAAATAGTGGAAGCTCTCCACTCTGTATTTCCAATTTATGCTATTTATATTTATAACTTTTTACTTGATTAATGGATCAGTACTCTGTTGTAATTATAAGCACAATTATATTTTCTACAATTTATATAATAAATTTAATACTACAGTTCTTACTTCATGTCAATGGAGATGAATTTGACTGATAATTCTATATATGGTTTGTATAATATAATTCTTCACTATCTTACCATAATAATTTAACAGTAAGATTATGTCTATAATTTTAACTATGTACTCCTTTTTCTATATGATATTCAATAGAAATATGTTGCTATTTTAATTCTGATTTTAAATATTCACCCACTTTAATCCCAATTTGTCTTGCAATATATGGTATATAACTGAACTATATCTTAGTTGGAAATACATGTTTACTGATATTATTTTCCTAGTTCTCTTTGCTAAAGAACACTTATATTTTAATCATACTACACGTATTATAAATTCAACTAATAAATTTTTAGATACAAATTATGGGATTCAAACAACAGATTTAGACCCTACCCAGGGTTTAAAGATTTTGTCTACTTACCATTGAATTCTAAATTGTCTATGTAACAGTACAGATATTTTAATAATTTTTCTGTCAAATACATATGGCCTTTTCTTCATTCAATTAGGACACTGTATAATACACAAAACCTATAAAATTTACTTTGCTAAATTCAATTCAGAAGATGAATTTTCACAACTCATCTTCATTCTCTACAAAATTAGATAATGAATACTCACAATATTATAAGATATGGTTTCATAGAATATGCATACGACTGAATCAAAGACTATTTGCCTTCCAACCTTGAGCTTATTCCACAGCTCCCCCCCAAGCAAAGGCTAATTTCTCCAAAGTGTAGACAACCTCTTGTCTAACTAGGATATGATTATTTAAGCTTGCTTCTCCTCATCATGTTTCCATAACCGCGTCAAGTTAATTTGGGATGTTCTTTCCTTTGGCTTAGACTTTACTTTTATTTTTTTATCAAAAGCTTCTTTAAAACTAGTTTTTTCCTCTTTCTAGCTTTATTCTCACCTCTTCTCGGTAACTTTCCACTTTACTAAGGAATTTATTAGATTCTTATCTCCCATCTAATAATTATATTTTATTTTATTTTTCTCCAAGTATTTTTGGAGAATTTTGGGAAAGTCTTAGGAATCGAATCCATCCTCATGAATTTTGACTTCCTGGTCTCACTTTACTCTGTCTTTACCTCATGGTATTATTTCCACATTTATATACTAATTTCCACAATTAATATATTTATATATTTTATTTCTGAGCTCTCCCTGACTTTTAGGTGCGTTCCCTCTTTATAGAACACAAAAAATAGGGATATTACATATGGTCTGTTGATCGTCGTTCAAAACGGAAAAATTAAAAAAAAAAATATTGCAGAACAGGTACAACTGATGACATGGTAGTCAAGTCAGCATGTAGAGAATCTTCTTTAGTTTTTTGTCCAATGGGATTGTGACAAATGTCACAATTGGATTTTCCAATTTGGTTTGTGAAGGTAAAAATTTCCCAATATCCTCTAAGGTTGAATGTGGGTCCATGAAATTTTATGTAGTGGTTTTTTTTTTTAATATATTAAAGTTGGATTAATATTATATATACAAATAATATTTTATATCGTTTAAAAAAAAACATATATTATATTAATACAATTATATATATAAATATTAAATTCAAACTTTAACTATTATTAAAATTTTAAAATCCCACATTTAAATTAAAAAACCCAAATTCCAAGGTTTATGTGAGGCCATCATATTATAACATGGTGGGTTCATATTTAATATGGCAATGTGTGCATTAACGTTGATATTAACAATGGCATGTTTGTGGGCAACCAAAATATAAACGATGGTATGTATCAACCTTTCAAACGTTAAACTTTGGTTCAAAAATAATGCACAAAAGCAAGCAATGAGTGGTGAGGTCGGAGTTCAACCCCGTGACCTCCCGCTCTCCAACAAGCCTTTCCACGAACGTGCCCCAATGACATTTCTTGAAAACGAAGGTAGAGAAACTTTCATTAAATGTTGTTGGATATACCAATGGAGGAGCGAGAGGGACAAAACCTCCTCTTCATGAGACCTCACCATGTGACCTTGGTTGAGCACCCAATTAAGTGTGGATTAGTCATGTGACCTTGGTTGAGCACCCAATTAAGTGTGGATTAGTGTGCACTTAATGCATAGTTAAAGCCTTAATTAATCTTCAGTTAATTTGGTGATTTATCTTCATATTTTCCTTAGGATGTGCTTCATTTTATACATTTGTGTTACTACTAAGGGATTCTCCTATATATTTGGGGATGTTTTATTGTCATTTTGGTTGCCTAAATAATTAGGAAAATATGTAGAAGGATAGAGAGACAATTTGTGGAGAATTCAATATATATATATATATTCTCCTACATGTTTTAATGCAATTATTTTGAAATTTTTTTATATAATTATTTTATGATATGATACATGTTTAATATTGTAATATAATGGAAGATTGTGATTTATGCTAATGAATTGTATGTCAATTTATTTATTATGTATGCCCTTATTTCTAAGATTGAATGAATGTGATTAAGAAAAAAATGAAGTATTGTGCACCCCCACCAAAACTTTAATACTCTAGAACTTATAAAAAGAACTATTATTATACAATCCTCATGTAAGGCATCATTAATTTATAAGTTTGAATAATCTAACATAATAGACTAAATCAAGCCTATCTTGAACATCTTCTATGGAATCTAGGCCTATTGCAATGCTAACACCATTGTTGCATTGGTAGGACCTTAAATGTTTCATACAATAAAAGATGAAAAGATGAAGTAGGGGATGGAGGAGGTTTAGATTAAATATTTAGTAGAGGAAAGAATTAACAAGCTCACTTATCACAAGAGTTTCTAAGTAAGAAATTGTGTTAGAATATTTAAGCATAACTATTATCTTGATGGGACAAAATCTATAGAGGAATTGATGAGGGGGGAAACATCATAAGTTTCTTGGATGATTAGTGACGGTGAAGGTATTAAATTTTTAAATAGAATGATTTAAGATTCAACAAAGACACATGGAGATAACAAGGTGCTAGTGACAAGAAGAAATGAAGAATATTTTCATAAAGAAGGAGTCTTTAATGAGAATATATGTTTCAATATGCATTTGGAGTGTGTGATAATGTTGGAGGGGATGAAATAAGTATGAGAAGGAGCTCTGGTCAACCACAAAGGAAATATCAAGATAGTTTCATGATATAGATAAGTCAAGAGTTATTGGAGTTAGACCGATCTTCTGAAAATTTGAGATGGTGGTTGCAAGGAAAGATGGGGGATGTGGATACTTGGACTATATGCATAAATATTTGAGCTTACCAACCTAGAACCCATGGTAGAGGCCATTGAAGAGAAAAATTTATAAGATATATCTAAGGATTCGTTTGAGTTTGCACCATTTTGATAGTTAGACCTCATAGAAATCCATGTCATCAATGAAGCAAACAAAAATGATTGTGAAGTTGGTCCCTCCTGCATTTTACCCTCTTCTTGTTGATATTTAGTGGTAGTAATGTTTTAATTCATATTTATTTGTTTACTAATATTGGATTATGATGTGTAGTGTATTTAGAAGTACAAGTGTGATTACAATAGTTAGGACCTTAAGGATTTGAGTTACGAAAGAGTCGACAAGACAATCATAAAAAAGATAAATTAATTTCATGTATGTTTTTCTTGGTTTCATTGTAGAGGAGACAAATTAGCACTAATTCATAAAAAGATAAATTAATTTCATGTATGTTTTTCTTGGTTTCATTGTAGAGGAGACAAAGTAGCACTAATTTTTATAAAATTTCATCGCGTAGAGAACTATGTATGAAAATCATTTGATGGAGTTTCAAATGAGACAATGAGGAATAAAATTGCAATGCAATGTAAACTTTAAGTAGAGTGGGCCTTTTCCCTACATGGTGTGACTTTGGTTTAATTTCAAGCCAACTTTGTGAGACATTTTTAGAAGACAAATTTAATAGAATGCGAATAATAGGATTAAAGGATTAAATATAAAATTGGAGTGACTATATGGGACTATGATTAGTGGAGATTAGATATGTTGGCAATGTAGCATGGAGCTTCAAAATTTTTAAAGCAGTTGAAAGTGCACTAGTTGGAGCATCAATCCTGGTATTGGATCTAGATTTGATGCAATTATAACATTAGTTAATAATATTACTAGAGTAGAATCAAGAGTTTACGAAAGTGAAATAAAAGTGTGAGAGAGGCATTGTAATGCTCACATTGTGAGATAAAGAGACATTTATGAAATAATTACCATTAATAACATAATATCATTATAAACGGGGTAATATTATAAACATATTAAAAATATATATATAATACATTAATTAAATAATGAATGACTATATCTAACATTATAAATAGCTATAAACATTTATTTATAAACAAAATTTAAATATATTTAAGTCAAAATGTACCATTTGCAATTATTTTCTTTAGGATATTGTTTTTTCACATATTTTTTATATGAAATCTTCACTATAAGCTGAAATATTCTAACCTCTCAATAGAGAAATATTTTGTAGAATATCATCCATATAAAGGGGAATTCAATTTTTAATACATGTTCACTATTTTTTTGAAAAACAAAAGAGAAACATTCCATCAAGTAACAGTGAAAAAATTAACTATCGACTAGAAGTTGTCAAAAGTTAACAAATTATCTATCTTTTCTCTATCTTTATCAACCAATAGTGCAAAAAAATTCACAAAAAACAAAAACAAAAAAATTACTACTGTGAAAATTCTCCAAACTTTTTTATCACCCGCCATCGTGAAATTCAAAAAAACATAACGTTGTGCAATTTCTCCAATTTTTTTTAATGAACTCTCAATATGATTATCAAAAGTAGTTTTCCCACTCGTTAACATTTTTTTTTGTAAGATGTCAGTGGTAAAAATTAACCGTTCAATTGCAGGAGCGTACAGTTTGTTTAATATGTTTTCCTTTTCATCGATTGGGCTTTTCGTCCTCATAGGTTATCCATCATCTTGTCTGGTTGGGTTTTTTTGGGGAGTAGAATCTTCTATTTAAAATAATATTATAACTATCAATTGCATCACATGTTTCAAAGGAAACGCTGTAAGGTTTTGGTATAGGAAAGAAAAGCATATAAGAAAGAAGAGGTAGTAGGAACTTTATTGGCTCCAACTGATCCTCCGGAATAAGGGGTGGAGAATTATGTTTACTGGACCTCAAATCAAAATATCCATATTGGGTAATTAATGTGGAACAACTTCTTTGTTATTAATTGCATGTAAGATGTGTTTTTTCATAATGGATGAGACATTTTGCCCAAAGTACTCAAGACCTCTATATGAAAAAATCTACATGTTTATTTTTTTCTGCATAAAGGATGCATTTGGTTTTTATGACCAAGTTGGGCAGAATTCACCCTTCCATGAAATTATTTTCTTCTATCACATTCGCAATGTTGAATTCCTCTGATACTACTCCTAGAAGTATGATTATGCTCTACATCTATAATTATTTAATGGAATAAAAGCTTATCACTATGACATGTTGTAATTCATAAGAGACTACTAAGAAGCTTAAGTATGGTAAATCCACCTTCACTTGTCATTTGAACATAGAGAATAGAGTTATCTTAATCATCAATTTTATGGATAAGAAACATTTGGGCCCTTTTTAACCCTTGGGATGATTAATTAATCCCAGTTCAAATAATTTATAGTAATAAATTATCTACAATCATATTTCCATAATTCCTCTTTGAATGACCAATATTCCACTTCTTTGGAACTTTTCACCTCAATCATAATAACAAACATCATGAAGACCCAAAAGTAAGAAGACAAAATTAGCTCATAATCAGGGAATCTAGCGACTTCTTTAAGGATCATAATTCAAGACTTTAGTGCCTTTTAAAGATTATTTATTTTCCCATCAAATAAAAATCAACAATCAAATTTTGTAGTGACAAGAATGGGAACACATTTTAAATGTAATAACTCCCTTCCCTAGTGATAATACATTTTTGTTTTGAAATGAAATTATTTTCCCAACCTTTTAAACAATAGATTCCTCCCCAAGTGACCCTTTAGAGATACCTTTTTTTTCAACTGATTGCAATAGGTAAGTGTCTTTTGTCTGGTATTTTTTGAGTCGTTGAATTTAAGGGCAGAGGTAAAGAGAATAATAGACAAAAAAGAGTAGAGTGACTGAATGTCAAATGAAAATAACACTGAGGAATCTCTTCTAATTTTCTCATGTGGGCCTTCTTCAATTGATGAGGTAATAGGAAAATTATCTTCCAGAATAAGCGGTGGAGAATTACCTTGAGTGAACTACTCATGTAACTTTGACTCCTCCTTACAATTGTAATGTTTCTCTTCCCATAACTCTACCTCGGGTTATAATTCTAGCTTTATTTTGTTTATGAATAAATTATCTCTATATCACTATTGTCTATCTCTTTTTGAGCGCTTTCTTGAATCAGTGAGATAATGTAGCTTATCTGGATTCCAAAATCCTTTAGTAACCCATTTTCTGAAGACTCCTCTTCTATTTTAAATTCTGCTATTTGGTCCTCCATAGCCTTGTCAACGTCATTTCCTTCTAAAGAACCATACATTATTGATAAGTATCCATTGTCCTACTTTTATTCTTCCATATACTTCAGATTTAAATGAATGGAACATGAGATAAGCTTCGTGACATTTTCCAAATTCCAAGATTTTTCATTGCACTTCTCATGTGTATCAAGGAAAATGGATTCCATTCATTCAACGTTATGCCTTTTCAGGGATATACATTCAACATTATGCCTTTTCAGGGATTGTTGTAAGGTTGGAAGCTTCTCTTCACCATGCCTCCTTTCTTCTATATCCTTGGCATTGATACAAACAATTGTTACCAACACCTTTAAAGGTAAATTTAGCTAAGAAATGAGAATTATGAATATTCATCATTATTTATAGTTTATCATTATCGGAGAGCATGGTAGCACAAAAATGTAATATTTAAATATATAAATAGTTATTTTCCTTTTTTTATATTGTTTTTTTATCCATGTAATATAAATTAATTGGTTCCAAATTTTTAATAACAACATTTTAAGTTAAAATTCACCAAAACCTAAATTCAATCTAACTTATTAAAAAGAAAAAAAATAACATTATAAAAAACATATATAAAAATATTTACTTGATCTAATGGCCTAAAACATTTCAATCATCTAACATTTGATCCAATGGCTTAAACATTGACACAGTGGAAGCTAGGGAGTTGTTTTCAAATAGTGACACCTTACAGCGTAATAAATATATCATAAAAAATTTGTTTTTTACTTAAGTAATACTTTTGAGCGGTCAGTGTAATCTTTTTCAAGAAATTTAACTTTGAAAGTGTTTATTCATTTTTAATTATGGAAATAGATTCTACAATATCAAAAAAATTATGATGTTTGTGGTGATTCTCAAAAAATATAGGACACATTACATTAATATCTTCTAATATTTTTCATTTTTTTTAGGAGAAAACATCAACTCCTTAAAGTATTTTTTAAAATAATAATCTAGATGTCTTTAGTGCTACTTTTTGGAAGCTTTTTGGGTAGATTTTTCCGGTATAATTTCTCTAAAATTTGAGCAAAATTCATTGAAATCACAGGTTTGATAGGTGATAAGTCCTAAAATAATAATTAAGATAATTTAATTTATTTTAGATTTACAACTATATGAGTTAAAAATATCATTGACATCTCTATTAGCCTAGATTCATCTTTAAAGAAAGAGTTTTATATTTCAAATGATTTAATCATTTAGTAGATTTATAGTTTAGATAAATCTAAGTTAATTTAGTTTCCCTATTTTAAAATCTTTTTATTTTAGAATCATTTTTATTTTATTTTTACAAGTTATTTTTAGTTTTATTTTTATTTAAAAGAATGTTAAATTATGTTAAGTTACACTACCTCCATCTCTACCGAACTACAGTGTATAGAGTTTCCCAATTGATATATTAAAATAAATATATGTAATTATAAACCAAATCTAAATTTGCATTTAATTCAAAGTGTATTATCTCGATAATTTCTTTAAAGTATTATTTTGTCACATTACTGTATATAAAATGTAGATCATAATCTAAAAAAAAATAACTATGAACATAGAAATATTTTGTAGAATCCCGTAGTATAAAGGGAAAGTCGATTCTTTTTTTAGTACATCGTTACTATGCTTTTCTAAAGCAATAATTGGGCATTGTGGTTATCGGTTAGAATCAGCGTCATGTCATGTAACGATAACAAAAATTGACTGTTTAATAAAAGCATTCAAATATTTTTAAAAAGAGTTGTTTATGGAGGTGGAGGAATTGTTTGTAAAATAAAATTCAAAATAATTACAGTTGTGCAACCTTTCCAAACATTTCTAAGAACATACCGTTGTGCAACGTGTCCGGATATTTTTAATCAACGGTCAATATGATTATCAAGGGATATTTTTAATCAACGGTCAATATGATTATTTCAATATGATTAGTTTTTTCTTCATCACAAGCTGTCCGCGGTCATTCTGTATGGTTGGGTTTGTTTGAGGAGTCCCATGCTTGTTATGTCTTTTTGTGGATGATGTATATGTATTTCAGTGGTGGAGGCAACCTTTTTCAAAAACTCTACTGACTGGGCAATGGTTAAAAAGAGAGTGGTAATATTTGTAATCTTCATTTATTTTTCTTTTGCAAAGTGCAGATGAAATTACACAGCGACTAAGGTATTTGTATGGTCATTTTTTAGGTTTTTTTTTTAAGAAAGTGTAATCAATTCCTAGAAAGAATTATAAATATTAAATTGCATTTGTTTTTTAATAGCCTCGGCTCCATCGAAGAGCATGGAGATGGGTATATAGCCCAAAGCAGAGAGGAGTAGCCCAATCCATAGCTAGGTACGTAAACTTCTTGTCATTTTTCTTATTCTTTTAATGGCGAAAATTTAACCTAATTTCGGTATATATTTAAGAATGTTCCTCGCAGTTAGAACTGGAGTTTGGATTAAGCTTACGTTTCTTTAAAGATAAAGATGGATGTCTTCGTAATCTTAGATTTCTTTATTTGAAGGAGAATATTTTTGTGAATTTGTTTCGGGTAACTTTATACAATTACTTATGAGATGTAAAGTGTAAAAGGGTAAATGTGAAACTGGAGTTGTGTTGTTGTTTGTTATTTCTGGTTCGAAAGGTAGTGAGAGAAATAAATACCCCAAAATATATGAGCGGTCTGTCTAGATAAATTTATAGGCATTACTATCCCATTCATTTTTATTCATAATTTATACTGAATCTTAGTACACATACATGGATTTCCAACAATAATATTGACCACACCCATTCATATTTATTCATAATCCATGCCAAATCTTATTGCACTTACAGAGCTTTTCACTAAATAAAATTCGGCCTCACCCATTCATGTTTATTCATCATCTATGCCAGAACTATTTGCATTTACCTAGCATTCCAATGTTTACAATAGTGCTTCAAATCCCTGTTGAGCAAGACAACCTCACAATATTTATCACCTTAAAATTAGATACTATGTAGCCTTGATCACACTTGGACAATAGTTGTTCATATCTTGACTGTATCTAAGAAAGGAGAGCATCTCATAATAGTTTGTGCTTTCTTGATCTCCCTGGATAGTAAAAGAACATGCAACAGGTGCTACAAGGAATCGTTGCCAAGAACCTCTCTAATTTCACTACAGCTACCAGATTTTGTTTTACTTTTAGAACCGAGATGTTAAAACCATGTTGTCCAAAATAACATTAAAACCCTCTCCAATCCCACTATAGGTACCGGATCTTGTTTTTAGATCGTTGCCAATAACCTCTCTAATTCCACTACAGCTACCAGATTATACTCTTACTTCTGGAACAGAGAAGTTAAAACCCTGCCATCCAAAACAGCCTTGACCATCTCTCCAATCGCACTATAGCAGCGTATAGTTCTGAAATAGAGACGTTAAAACTTAAATCCCTCTATCCAAAACAGTTTTCTCATTTTCTAATGATACCAAAGCGAAAAACAATAAGTATTGATCGAGATTTTCCAGTGTTCCTGTCAGCGGAGACGAACCAATTCGACCCAAAACACTTTTCTCCCGTGTAGATCAAGAGTTGGACATTGCGGTGAAGACGCGGGATAAATATGAGTAGAACATGTCGGGTTTATTTTATGTAGCAGCAAATAACCAGAAAACTCCATTATGTAATGTCGCCAGAGGTTTGGAGACGATCAATTTAAGTGCCAGGTTGTCCCCTTAAATGCTTACTTTAGGCATTGAGATAAAGTCTCAAGTTTGCTTCACTTTAGCACATGGTTGGGAGTTACCCTTCGGTGAAAATTATGAATGGTTTGCCCAATAATATGTTCTATTTAAATTTATCGTTGTGTAAGTGTCAAGTTTGCTTGACTTTAGCACATGGTTGGGAGTACTCTTTGTTGGAAATTATATCATGTTGGGAGTACTTTAAATTTATAGGTGCCTATTTTGAAATAGGGTTTTCATATGCTTGATATTTATCTCAAAAGAAGTAATGTTTATTTCTCTTTTTCATTTAAATTGATTAATTAAATAAGATATGAATTTTGGTTTTTCTAGTTATTAGTTTATTATATTTTAACAAAGTCTATTTATATAGTACGAATATCTATTAAAAATAGATAAGTCTTTATAGATAAGTATGCAGTTCTATTAGAAAATTGAGATGCATTACAATGTAAATTTTGATGCTTATTAGCATTAGCTTTGTCTAGCTATATAGTTTATATGGCTCATATGGTTGAGTTGGTACATTAAATAAAGTGACTTTTAGTAGATTTTGATTATGGTATATATATATATATATATATATATATATAGAGAGAGAGAGAGAGAGAGAGAGAGAGAGAGAGGGGCGAGAGGGCATGAGAGAGGGAGAGAGGAAAGATGGAAGAGGGAGACAAATAGGGGAAAAGAGAGAGGGAGGAAAATAGAGGGAGAGGGGGGTAGGGAGGTCGTGAGAGTGAGAAAGAGTAGTAGGGATGGAGGGAGAGAGTTATATAGAGAGAGGGGGGAGCGGGTGACAAAGGGAGTAGGAGATGGTGAGAGGGAGATGAGAGATAAGAATGAGGGGGAGTGAGAGGAAGACAGAGGAAGAGAGGGAGAGTGGGAGAGAGAGAGGGGGAAAAGGGAGTGATACATAGAGAGTAGGATGACCAAGGGAAGAAAGAGGAAAGTGTGGGAGAGAGAGACAGAGGAATGATGGAGGAAGATAGAGATATAGACATAGAGGGGAGGAAGGGACAAATTCAATAAGAGAGAGAGAGAGAGAGAGAGAGGGAGAGTACTATGGATGGAGGGAGAGTGAGAGATATAGTGAAGGGTGAGGGAAGGATAAAAATAGAGAGAGAGAGAGAGAGAGAGAGAGAGAGAGTGAAGGAGGGAGAGGGATGAAGGGAAAGATGGAGGGAGGTGTAGAGAGAGACAAGGAAGGAAGAAGAAAAATTAGGAGAGGGAGGTAGAGCGAGAAGGGGAGAGGTCGGTAGGGTTAGGAAGTGAAAGTGTTGGAGAGAAAAGCGGTGAGTGCGCGGGTGGGGGAGTGGTAGAGAGGGGAAATGGGAGGGAGTAGGGGAAGGATGGAGGGATGGGGAGAGAGATAAAGAGAGGGATAGAGAGTGGGATATGTAGCTAGAGAGAGAAAGAGAGAGGTAAGTATTGGAATTAATGGAGGTAGAGAGAGAAAGAGAGTGGGATGGAGAAAGAGAGAGAGAGAGAGAGAGAAAGAGATCAGGAGGAATGATGGAGGGAGAAAAATATATAGACATAGGGGAGGGAGGGACAAAGGAAATGGGAGAGAGAGGGATAGAGAGAGAGTATGAGGGATGGAGGGAGAGCGGAAGATATAAAGAAGGGAGAGGGAGAGACAAAGGTAGTGGGAAAGGGGGAGATAGAAATGAGGGAGAATGGAGAGAGAGAGAGAGAGAGAGAGGGTTGGAGAGGGAGTGAGGAAGGGAGAGGGAAGCAAGTGGAGAGAGATAGAGAGAGGGAAGGAAAAAGAAAAAGTAGGAAAGGGAGGTGGAGAGAGAAGGAAGAAGAAGAAGTATGAGAGGGAGGTAGAGAGAGAAGGAGAGAGGAAAGGGCAGGGAAGTGAAAGAGTGGGAGAGAAAATAAGGGAGTTGAGGGGAGAGTAGCACATAGGTGGAAGGGAAGGGAGATGGGGAAGGAGGGAGGGATAGGGAGAGAGATTGGTAGAGAGGGATGGAGAGGGGGAGATAGAGATAGAGAGATAAAGAGAGAGGGAGGGAGAGAAAGGTATAGAGGTAGAGAGAGAAAGAGAGTGGGTGGGATAGTTGGAGATAGATGTAGAGAGAGAAGGATAGAGGGATGAAGGGTGAGGGAGTGATAGAGTTGGAGAGAGAAGGGGATACATTGGAAAAGATAGAGAGAAAGGTATGATGGGAGGGAAGGGGAAGGGAACGGAGGAAGGGAATGATAGGGATATAAATAGAGATAGATAGGGGAAGGGAGAGTGGGAGAGTGAGCTCAAGAGAGAAAGAGAGAGGGATGGACAGTGAGAGAGTAATAGAGTGATAGAGACATGGGGAGAGGGGGCTAAATAGAGAGAGAGAGGGGGGGGGGGAGTGGCAGGGCAATAAAGGGAGTGGGATATGAGGAGAGAGAAAGAAGGGGACTGAGGGCTTAATAGGAAGGAGTGGAAAATTGGGGGAGGGGAAAAAATGAGGGAGAGTGGGAAAGGGAGATGGAGATAGTGGGGAGGGAGGGATAGAGGTAGTGGGATATGAGGAAAGAGAGAAGAGAAATAATGGGGGGAGAGAGAGAGAATGTGAGGAGATTGAGGGAGAGGAAGGGAGGGAGAGGAGGAAAGAGACATATTTAGAGAGACAGTGGAGGTGTGAGAGAGATAGGGGGAGGGAGGTTGAGGAAGTGAGAGAGAGCGAGAGAGAAGGGGACAGGGGGAAATGAGAGAGAGAGAGAGAGAGGGAGAGAGAGAGAGAGAGATAAAGTGAGGGTGGGAGAGTGTTAGGCCCTTGGACTTTAGTCCGCATGAAGGTGCAACCCAAGATGCACATGATGATCCATGTTGACTTATAGTGGGGAAAAACTGAATGTTAGTGGGGTTGTGCAATGAATTCATATATTGGGACCACCAAGTCATGTGCCTTGTGATTTTGAAGGATCACGTGCAATGACTTAGAGAAGTTCAGTGGGATGTCTACATGAAGGCTAGTGCATCCATGGAACAACATGAAGATAATGCAATATATTAGCTAATGGGTTGTTGGATGGGTCGCACGCTAAATAAAATAAGCACCCTAGACAGGCCTACTTAAAGGTAGGGTGTTAGGGACCTAACATGAGTTGGATATATCATGCATGCAAGGAAACTCAGAGATTATAATAGATGTGGTGTGGAATGAAATATCGAGCAACGTATACATAAACTACATGCAAAGGCAGCTTGGGTGCAGCCTCATGAGGATGGGCATCACGTGTTATGCATGCCAAGACACTTAGCAACATGCACGTCTATGCACAAGAACAACTCGACAAAGAGTTTCGAAAGGGATTGGCACATAAAAGTAAAGAAAGTTCAGACGATGGGGAAGGAAACCAAACAAGTGGAAAGAGAAGACATAATGTAAAACAAAGGAAAAAAAGCACAGAGGTTATAACTAAGGACAAGGCATGAGTTTTAGAAGAAGAGAAGCGCATTATGGCTCACCTAACTGAGCCAAGGAGTTCAGACAAGTTCCAGGAAAGTGTATTTATGAGGGTTGGATTTATGGCTAGGCATGCAAGTCATTGGAGTGCACTAGACTTTGGTTTTCTATGGGTTTTGGTCAAGGTGAAAGTTTAAAATTGTGCATGATTTGGATAAAAACTAGATATTTGGTGAAGGCATTGGTTTAGCTAATGATTAACCTCACTATTAAATACTTTTTATATATTAAGGATTGAAGTTAATAAAAAAAGAGACATTTTCTATTGGGAGTTAGGCCTCCCATATATAATGTTGTACATGTTCATGTTTTGTTGAAGTGTACTACTTTTCTATATTGTTTTTTAAAATTGAAATGTCCATAAGCAATTTTGGTAAACATGAATAAAGTAATTTAAATTGAATAATTAATTAAGTGTTAAAGATGTTATAGAAAAACAATTTATCATTTCTCTAGTATCTTTTTGGTTATGTTTCACTATTATACTAAAAAATACCATTCATAACTATATTATTATAGTTGATATAAATCCTATTACATGTTTTTTTTAAGTAAATTCATTAATTTAGTTAAAATGTAAACCCATTTCAATTTTGTCATATCTATATCTATATCTATCTATATATATATATATATATATATATATATATATATATATATATATATATATATATATATATATATATAATTGAAATGCTTCTTTGAATTTACTCAATATTTTTCTTAAATTGCATATTCTATCTATTGTCCATATAAGTTTTCACCATAAAAAGAAAATTATTAAAATGATTTAAATGTGCCAAGCTTAAGTGCCCTTGAGTTTATATTTAAGAAAGCAAGAAATTAATAAATAAATTAGTATTAAATTATGTATTTCTGGAAAATTACTTTTATTTCTATTGCTTAGTATGCTATCTTTATATTATTATGTATATTTTACATTTTTTTTAATGTATTTAATAAAATATCATTTATTTTTTTAAAATATGTTTATTTGAGAATATATATATAATTTCTTTTTTATTTGAATATATATATATATATATATATATATATATATATTCAAATAAAAAAGAAATTATATATATATTCTCAAATAAACATATTTATATATATATATATATATATATATATATATATATATATAATTTCTTTTGTCTAGGTGGTTTTTCTACCTTACTTTGATTGCCATGGGTTGCATTGAGAATCTGCTGTGCCATTGGTTACATTCAAAATATGTTGGGTCATTCATGTGGTTGATAGATATTTCCTTTATAAGTTTGATATTCTTGTTTAAACAGAAACATATAAATTGAGTTTATTATTTTTCAAAAGGTTAAATAGAAAATAAAAATAATATTTCCACATACGTTGTGACATAAATTATTGCGCTGAGAGGCGCATTCTACAACCCAGTATGACCCCGATGTGTAAGTATGTCGGAAGCCAAAAAAAATGTCGGCTTGAACAATAACTTACATAAACATATAAATGAACAATTAAAAATTTATTAAAAATAAATTTAAATGATATAAACTTAAAATATGAAGAGTTTACTAACACTCAAAAAAGAGATATGGTAAATAAATAATATATGGTAAAAACGTAAAAATATAAATAAACCATAGGTATGGTAAATAAATAAAACCTCTTTTTATATTACTGAGGTATGGTAAATAAATATAAATATAAATAAACTAGATGTATGGTAAATAAATAAAACCGATTTTTATATTTACTCAATAAACCACTTTTTATTTACAAAAACTCAAAAACAGGTTTTATTTACGCGAAGCCTATGGGACAAGTTATTATTAATACCATGGGCCAAATACCATGGGACAAATTATTAATAATACCATGAGAAAATACCATGGGCCAAATAATATATTTATAAAATAGGTATGGTAAATAAGTAAATATAAAAGAGGTATAAAGAGGTAAGGTAAATAAATAAAAATATATCAAATACGGTTAGAAATCAAGATCTAATTATATATGAAGTATAAGGGTCAAATACCATGGACCAAATTATTATCAATACCATGCCAAAAAAAACATTATTAACCCTAACATTAATATTAAAATATTAATATTATTAAATTTAATATGTTTAGATTAATACAATATTAAATTTATTATATTGTAATATATATTAATATATCATGATATATGATAGAGGTGGAGAAATAGGGGGAGTGACAAGGGAGATATGGAGATAACTTGAAGGAGAAGGGAGAAGAGGAATGAAGAGAGAGAGAGTGAGAAGAGTGAGAGAGTTAGAGAAGTATAATAGAGGGAGAGGGAGACATAAAGATGGAGGTGGGAGAGAGATAAGGAGAGAGGGAGGGAGAAGGAGAGAGGATTGGAGGGTAAAGAGTGAGAGAGAGAGAAATAAGGGTGAAGGGAGAGGGAGGTAGGAGAGAAAGGGAGAGAGAGAAAGGATGAGAGGAGGATGAAAGGAGGAGGGATAGAAAGATGGAGTTGGAGGCGGAGTGAGGAAAGGAAGAAGAAATACATAGAGACGGAGTGACAAGGGAGTGATGGAGACAAAGGGGGAGAGAAGGACAAAAGAGGCATGATGGAGACAAGGGAGGAGAGAAGGATAAAGGGATAGAAATAGTAAGATAGTTGGAGAGTGAGATAGAGTGATGGGGGAAGAGAGAGGATTGGAGGACAGAGAGAGATAGAAAGAAAGAGAGCTGGGGGGTCAAATAGAAGGAGGCGAGAGAGGAAGAGAGTGATGGGGGAAGAGAGGATTGTAGGATAGAGAGAGAGAGAGAGAGACAGAGAAGGGGGAAGATAAAGGGAGGTAGGAGATAAAGGGAGAGAGAGGAAGGAAAAAAAAATGGGACTTGAAAGAGAGGAGGAGAGAGGGAGGGATAGAAATATGGATTTGGAGGGAGAGAGAGGGAGGGATTGAGAGATGGGGGAAGAGAAAGGGAGGTAGGAGAGAAAGGGAGAGAGAGGAAGGAAAGGAGAGGGGACTTGAAAGAGAGGAGGAGAGAGGGAGGGATAGAAATATGGTTTTGGAGGGGGAGAGAGGAATGGATTGAGAGATGGAGCTAGATGAGGAGAGAGGGAAGGAAGAATAAATACATAGAGAGTGAGTAGTGGAGAGAGAGGGGGAGTGACAAGGGAGAGATGAAGAGGGAGTGTGTATGTTTTGGGGTGAGATAAAGAGACAAATAAAGAGATATGGTGAGAAGGGGGGAGAGAAGGAGAGAGAGAGACATACGGTAACAAAGTTGGAAGGTGAAGATAGAGAGAGAGAGGGGGGGGGAGAGAAAGTAAGAGAGAGAGTGAAGAAGGGTAGGGAAAGAGATATGAAGATGGAGAGGGAGAGAGGGGGAGGTAAGAATAAATACATAGAGGGTGAAAGGTGGAGAGAGATAGAGAGGGAGTGATAAAGAAGATGGAGAGAGAGGGAGAAAGGGTAGCAGGAAGGAATAGAGATAGAAGCAAGAGAGAGCGTGAGAGAGAGGGAGAGAGAGAGAGAGAGGAGGAGGAGGAGGAGGGAGTGATAGATAGATAGATAGATTGGAGAAAGAGAGTTTATGTTTTGGAGTTGATATAGAGAGATAGAGTGAGATATAGATATAGATGTAAGGTGAAGAGAAAAAAAGATAGATGGAGAGGAGGAGGGAGGGACAAGGAAATTGATAGATATGGAGTGAGAGAGAGTGTGTGTATGGTGGGGTGAGATGAAGAGAAAAAGAAGGAGATATGGATGGATATATAGATATATATGGGGGAGATAGGGAAGAAGGTTTTTTGCAGTAGATGCATTGATTTCAATGTAGATGGTGATTTCTAATTCTATTTGATTTCTTGCACTAGATGAATTGATTTTGGTGTAGATGTTGATTTCTAATGATATTTGATTACTTACACTAGATGGATTGATTTTAATGTAGATGATTTCTAATCTTATTTGATTGCTTGCACTAAATGCATTAATTTCAGTGTAGATGATGATTTCTAATCCTATTTGATTGATTTCACTAGATGCAGTAATTTAACATAGAATTTGATTTTTGGTTATATTTGATTTCTTTCACTAGATGAATTGATTTCAATGTAGATTATTTTTAATCCTATTTGATTGCTTGCACTAAATGGATTGATTTCAATGTAGATGGTGATTTATAATCCTATTTGATTGCTTTCACTAAATGCCTTGATTTCAGAGTAGATGGTGATTTCTAATCTTATTTTATTGCTTGCACTAGATGCATTAATTTCATTGTAGATGTTGATTTATAATTATATTTGATTGGTTGCACTAAATGCATTGATTTAAATGTAGATGATTTAACTAAATGCATTGATTTAAATGTAGATGATTTATAATCCTATTTGATTCCTTGCACTAAATGCATTTCTTTCAGTGTAGATGGTGATTTCTAATCCTATGATTGCATGCACTAGATGCATTGATTTCAGTGTAGATGTTGGCTTTAAATCCTATTTTCCTACTTGCACTAGACTCATTTATTTGAGTGTAGATGTTGATTTCTAATCATATTTCATTATTTGCATTATATGCATTGATTTTAGTGTAGATGTTTTTTTCTATTATTATTTGATTTCTTGTATTAGTTGCATTGATTTCAGTGTATATGTTGATTTCTAATTTGATGTATGATGGTACATTAATTTTAAAGCCATTGGATTAATAGTGTGTGTGCAATGATTTCAGTGTAAGCACAAAAAATTATTGACAATGTACATTGATTTTTGTGTTATAGTAATTCAACCTATTAATATTGGAGAGCAAGAGAGACAAGGTATGATGTTTACTACAACAGCTCGAGCTAAATATTTAAATGGTTTATGATTCCAACTGTCCTTTTCAAATAATCAATATGAAAATATGACAAAACTAACATGGGTGAAAATAAGAATAGTAGAGGAAAATAGTTTGAAATCAATCACAATGAAGACTTCGTAATTGACTACATTCTTATTATTCATAGTTTCTATCATTCAATATTATTACATTGTCACTTTGCCTTCAAAATTTTATTTCATCTTTAAAGTTATTTTACAATATTTATCATCTCAACAAATTGAGGTAACTAATCAAATTTAAAATTAAAATGACTCGATGAATCTCGACATATTTAACATATTTAAAATGGTTATGTTAATATTAGATGTATTTACATATTATTAATAAAATTAAGCATATGTTCTTCATATTATCGATAGATTTTCGTTGGTCGCACACGACTAAAACCAGCCTAGATCCATCTTAACTCCGGATCTATCAAGCGCCGAGAGGGATCAAATCTCTCGAGGTGAAAACCTTTCCTCAAGTTTTGCACTCAAAAAAGAGGTTTTCACCTCGAGAGATTTGATCCCTCTCGGCGCTTGATAGATCCGGAGTTAAGATGGATCTAGGCTGGTATTATTTTAAAGATAGTATTGTTCTACTTACATTGTGAGCGATGAACCTAGAAATTGAAGCTTCAACATATAGAACAAATAATTGAATTTAAAATACTATTGGATTGATATTCAATTATTATGGTTTGAATAGTTGTAGGGTGTGGGTTAATCAACCAAAAAAGCTTCAAGAAACATACGCAATTGATTCCGTCACCGGAAGACCAATTGACCAAGAGAACGGTTGCAAGTTTCCAGGCAAGATGCCGAAAGGGGTGCCAAGACAAACATATGCCATTGATTGCCTCACTGGGACACGAGTGCAGCAAGATAATGCACCGGAGACATCCGGAAAAGAGACTGTAACGTTTCCCATGCAACAGAATGTGCAAATGCCCGGAGTACGTAGAGATTTATATGTTGGCTCCACCTCAACAGATATGGCTTCTACACAACCCTGCAGGATGGCTCCTCACCTAAACACAGTTCCCGGATATCCATTGACCAATCTGGTACCCAATTGGCCGCTCTCGTTTGGCATACCCATACCCCTCCTAGAGAATCTGGGAAGATCACCCACTCCATTACTTGATAACGTGGAGCCAGAGCCACCTGTACTAGGATTGTCTCCATCAAGAACAGCAGAAACTCTGAGCAATAGCAATGGCTCCAATTCAACGGATATGGCTGCTACACAACCCTGCAGGATGGCTCCTCACCTAAACACAGTTCGCGGATATCCATTGACCAATCTGGTACCCAATTGGCCGCTCTCATTTGGCATACCCATTCCCCTCCTAGAGATTTTGGGAAGATCACCAACTCCATTACTTGATAATCCAGATTCCATGGAGCCAGAGCCACCTATACTTGATAATCCAACAAGATCAGCAGAAAGTCCGAGCAATAGCAATGGCCAGTAAGAAGACAAAACAACGTGGGCCATGGCCAAACGGGGTAGCCAGGCAAGAGAAAACCGAAACAATAAAGGTTTAATAGCCCAAGGTTCTCCAACTACAGAGGGCCATCAGATAGAAGTATAGATGATTTATCTTGGAAAATATAGATGGTTTAGGGCTACATGGCTATCAGATAGGAAGTATATATGATGTATCTTAGAAAATATAGATGGTTTAGGGCTACATGGAAAAGAAGGCTTTCTTCTCGTTTCGTAGGATTCTATCTAATGAAAGCATTCCTCGTTTGCAATAAAAATAGCAGCATTTGAACATTGCAAAGTTTGCAAGGCTGACTTTTTATAGCTGTATATTTTAGTGTTATTTGTAGAAATTTTATATCTTTTCACTTCAAAGTATATCTTTTTCTCTCTATATCAATTATCAACCAAATATCATTAGATTTGTACAATATCATTCTATCGATTTTCCTGTTCTTGGAATTTGCATTCCTTGTTTCAATAGAAGTTGGAAATTACTATGAATAAAGCTCAAAACATAAATTGGTAATGAGCATAATCAATGGATAAACAATTTAGATATTCTTTCAATAACTGGCAATTTTTATTTTTTTGGATTTAATTCATATTTACTTATTCTCAAAAAGCTTTTCAAGCTTGTCCTTTACCATTACTTTTATCTATTTACACTAGGAAAAACCTGGGTTGATCAAACCCAAATTCTAAACATATAATTAACATATCTTCTCTTCTATTAGGATTTTCAAGACCTACTTTCCTTACAATACTGTGTATGTTTCTATATTGTTTTATTTAGAGACATGCAACTTCATGAACCAATACCAAATTTGTTTTGTGCATTTTTTCACATGTTTAAAGATAATGAACTAAGTTCATTGTATTTATATGTGCTAGGATTAATTGAAAATAATAATATCACAATGCTCTACATGATTATGATTAATTTCTAGAGAATTTTTGTTTCATGTCAATAATAAGTTTTTTTGGAATTTTAATGAATCCATGTTGAAGTGTCATTAATAGCAATTAGTATAATTTATTTATTCATTAGTTGTTATTGCACAAATATGTTCTAAGTAGTTTTTTGTTTTATTTATTTTATGGTGATTTTGTCTACATGGATTAAAAAGTATTTAATTAAAGTTGGTTTTAATATTTCTAATAACATCTACAAACTATCTAGTTGTAAATCTAAAGGAAACTAATGTTCCACTATTGCAAAGGTTTAATTTGTGTAACTATTAATATTACTATTAATGTAAACGATTATTGCAATGCATTTAATCAACTACATGTGCACAATTTGTAACCCTCTTCTTAATGATGAATAATGGGGCAACGGTGTTGGATTGATATGTATATAATTAAGAAATACTTGAGTTATTGTTATAGTAAAATTTAGCACTCTAATGCAAATCCCCACTAGTTGACATAAATAAAGTGCAACAATAGAAGTGTAAGAATTGACACATTACTAATTACAAAATCCATTATGGGTGAGGCTTCCTAGTAGATAAATGATTTCAAAACATGGTTAAAATAAATTTATTTCTTTTTTAATGTATTCCAAACCATACCTAACCCTATTAAAATAACATATGAGACATTAAATGCTGAAAAATAAATGGTATTGTTTTATTTAACCTTAATTTATCTTAGAATAACAAAAAATATTACAAGTATGATTGATTGCCATAACATAGATAATGTTATGTCTAGGGCTAGCTAGTCTAGGAACAAATAGAAATCAAGAATTTGAAGCATAAATAAGGCTTAGAGAAAAGGAAAAAGTAAGGTATCCAAGCTCACCTACCCTAGTGTTTTGAATTAATGCTCTCAATTTCCAGAGACAAATTAAATGAAGGATCCCAATTGCTACTTCATTAAATAATTTGAAGAATGACCTGCTTGTCAAGAATCATGAAACAAAATGCTATGCCGACATAATTAATATATTTGTTTCATCCATAAGTAAACACTAATAAAGATGAAGTACACTTACTAAATTATTTTAATTCACTCGAAGGATTCACCATAAATCATCCATGAAAAAATATCAAATCTACATTTAGAAATTGGTATGTGTCCAAGTGGATAATTATAACAAATGAATATACAATGCTAAAAAATTAATAATACCCCTAAAATAGTCTCAAAGATGAATATAAAATGCTAAAAATTTAATAATATCTTGAAAATGAAGGTGTGAATGATAGAATATGCCTACAAAGGGTGACTTCATATTCAAAAAAACATGTCTCTCCTCAAAGGTGCAACATGCCATGAAAGACATGCCCCTTGGTCCAAAGGTTGCATCCTCTTCCTCACCATCCCATCTCTATGAGGCAATGCTTTAGCTCAAGTAGGAAGAGAAAGTGACAAAGCTAGAGAAATGTCTTTAGAGTGGGGCCAAGTCATCATCAAACCCAAATATCCTCATTAAAATGTCAACATCCATCAATAAAGTGTATGTATTATCACGAACATCCTCTAAAGGGCCATGCACTAATATATATCATGGTGAAGCAAAACTCCATAATTCACATGAAATCAATCCATCCTGTATTCAACTAGCCCTATTATGTGTCTCCAAGCTTCATTAGAAAGATAAATTCCTAACTTCACCCTTTATTGAGCATGTAAGGATGAATATGTGATATGGTCATTAGGTGGCCTTCATATGTGGTCTCCTAGATTATATAATACTTTCATGCATGGGAATATTTACAGAGGGATCACTTGCATTACTTGAGTTAACCTTTTATAGGCATTACTTTTTCCTACCTTTTCTTAGATTTTTATATTCATTTGATTACCTTTCTTTAAAATATTCATTAATTTAATTTAAGACCACTTTAAGATGGGAATTTAATTGTTAGTATGAGTTGGTATGTTTTCTTAAATCTAATTTACTTTGATACACATGATATTCATGGGAGATGGACAACTACTTCAAATAAAAATGGTACAATTCAAGTTATTCTCTATTTTAATCATAATTTATCCCTTGCCCTTTTTTTCATATAGACATTTGACACATACTCTTTACTTTTATATTTTTTAGCTACGTCAATTTCAGATGATCCTATTCTCATAGGATGATAAAAGTAGTGAATCAATACAACCTACTAAGAGCACACTCATAATATAGGGAATAAAAAGAGATGATTCATCTAAGGTGTTAAATATAACAGGACATTTTCAAACAATCTCAGTCTAGGAATCTTACTTGGGCTCTTATTGGATAGTGAAATAAAAGAATTTACCAATCCTGTTTTAAACTACCATCATCCATTGAGAAATATTGTCAAGTGAATAGGCTTACTGTAATAATACCTAGAGGAATAAAAGGGGATGAATAATGTTGATCATCCTATCTACAAGTACAAATATGCATACTAAGAGAAAATTTCTCCTTACTTTACACATGTATGGATGGGGTAAATTGTATCAAATAAAGATTGAGAGAGGGGGTGCTAGTGTAAAATACCCTCTACTATCCCTAGCCTCTACTAAGGGTAGAAGAGGCCACTTAGTCAACTTACCTAACCTAGAAGATTTTAGTTATGAAAATGAGGTCTGAATTTTCAATCTTGATCAAATTCTTCAAAAATAATAAAAATGGGTAGCAACATCTTGTTCGTCTCATCAAGACATTTCAAACATTATAAATTTTTGATTTATATCAATGTGGCTCCCAAATAAAAATATATTAATGTATCTATCAATTGAAGCACCAAGCTGCACGAAAGACATAAAATAAGTGCGAAAGGACTTATCATCTTCCTGTCCAGCGTGCCATCTAGTGGAGATGAAGATTGGGTATATCGTATTCTTCTCCAACGTGCAATCTAGTGGAGATGACGATTAGGTAGAAGAGTGGGAATATATGTTTCCAAAAAAAAAAATGGAGGCAAACATTTGAATTTTTTACATATGGAGGGAAGTAGTGGGACATCATCTTCAATTGTCAAGTTTATCTTAAATTGTCAATTTTTGCTTGATTATACATTAAATTGCTAATTTTTACCTTTATTACTAATTTTATCTCAAATTACTAATTGTTAATTTTTATATTGATTTCTTAATTTTGAAAATTATATGGGATAATTATGCGTATTAAACAATACTAAAAGCTGTATCAAACAATACCAAAAGGTAAGAAGCAAATCACATTTTTTTTGTGAACAATGTTTATTTCATAGTATGATCCAATTATAAATTATTTTATATCTCATCATAATAAGACTCACTTGTTAGTATTACACAATATGGGATTCCAACAAAAAAATTAGGAATTTGCAATTATGAAATTACCTATATATAAAATCACACAATGGAAGTGCCATTTCCTTTTGTTTTATGTGGCCATCATAATTTTTAATCCATTTCTTTATGTCATTTTCGTTGTTTTTGACATTGACATATAGAAATTGGTATAATATTCTTAATTTTAATACATTATGGATGAGATGAATTTCAATATTCCTATGCTTATTCAAAGGGGCATATTTTTATCCATGCAACACTTATTGGTATTGTAAAATAGATGCTCCTTTCATCTAAACTCAAAACCTACATGTATGGGACTTTAGGAGATGTGTAATTCACTTATACTTCCACTATCTAAGAGATTGAATTAGCATAAACCATAATATTTAGGATGTTAGAATGGATTTATATAATTTTCCTCACTAAATAAAACACTAACAATCCTTTTTTACATATTTGAACTATAAAGGAAAACATTTCTATAAAACTAGTGGTGGAAAAGATGGATTCCTTTGAAAAAAATTATTCTTTCAAAGGATTGTATAAATCCTCTATAAGAATTCTTTTGAAACTAAAATATTTGTATAGTGTGTGGAATTGGATGAAGTAAAATGAGGAAAACTCGAAGAAAGATATCTTGAGATGTGGAATACTCTAAAAAATTAGCATGGCCACTATAAAACTCTATATTTCCTTTGTTTTAAGATGAAATAAGGATTGATTTCATGCCCTAATAGCCTTGAATGATAGTTAAAGTAGTGTAAATTCACAATATTTTATTCTGTAAGACTTATTTTTAGTGTAATCAAGGCATTAGGGGAGCTGCATTCTATCATCATCAAGAGAGTCCCCAGGATTTATGAGTAATTTTTCTATAAAAATTGTCCCTTGGCACCCAATCCTTAAAATTATAGTTGTGAATTAAATAAAAAATTTAAATCTAATGTTGATTGAATAATGGTTTTGCCAAATTCTCTTGATGAGGGTATTGATTTCCTCTTATTTTATTTTTCTCACGCATCATGTTAAAGACTCATTCTTTAATAAAATTTGGTTAAGGAATATGTTAACATATTTTTTTTTGTTGGAAATAAGAATGATTAGTTTGGTGGTTTAAGAAAGATTGAAATAGTTTCTCTCCATGAAACTTATTTTAAAAAATTAGTTTTGCTGAAGGAAAACTATATACATTCCTAAAAAATAAAATATATTTCACCTAAAGATTAAACATAAACCTAGCCTTATTATATTCCTATTCTACTGAATTTCTTTGTGTTTACATTGATGTGGAGTGATATCATATTGACATCATTACCATAGAATAAATGTTTTTAAAATTTACATAAATATATCTGAGGAAGGTTCAACCAACCATTCTTCCAAGTCTATACTCTCAAGGAGATATATCAAGTGGAAGGATTAGCTACCCTTTGCTCAAATATTGTATTTTGGATGTTATTCATGTAGATGAAAGATTGATTGACCATTACCCCAAGGTAGTGTGATCAAGGTTGTGTATCACTTGTAAGGGATGACTCACACTTCCTGTAGGATAGTATTTTATTAATGAATATGAGAAAGGAATGGTTAATTGACCATTCCTCAAATATTTTATTCACCTCACATGTCATATAGAATAAGCATCATTAAATGCTTCATTCATGATAGTATGGATAAGGAGGTGGATCACTTAAAATACTTGTTTGAACCTTCCTCCACAATAGTAACCCAAAATAATATAACCATAGATAAATATTCCAAGTAAGGGTTAGGTAACTTATCATTTTTAACAATACCCTCAAGGAGGCAAGTCAATTGCAATAATTAACCAAGACTTCATCAAATATGATATTTTGGCAATGATTCATGTATAGGAAGGGTTGATTAGCACTTCCTCTAGGTTAATATTATTCACATAAAATAATGGTATATTGAAACATGGAAGGGTCAATTGACCCTTCCACCAAGATAGTATTTTATTGAAAAAATGAGAAAAAGGAGTTGCTCGCTAACCCTTCCGAAAAAATATGGTATTTTCCTCTTTCATAATCTAAAAGGAAGAATCAACCAAACATTCGTCTATGATATTATGACTAAGTATATGGATCACTTATAAGGGCTAATCAACCCTTCCACCATGATAATTACATAAAATATTATAATCCTCCAAAAATATTCCAAGGGAGGGTTGGTTGACCCTTCCTCTAGGATAATACTCTCAAGGACGAAAAGAAAATGAAAGGGTAAAATAATGACCATGACTTAGAAGGGTTGGTATATACACTTCCTCCATGTTAATGACCTCAGATATTATAATATTAGAGAAATATTATAGGATATCATTGGTCCTCCTCTCATATAGGAAAGTAACCTCAAGAACACAGGGGAGAGGAAAGGTTATACAATCATTGCTCAGATATTGGATTTTACTCATGATTGATGTAAATGAACGGTTAACTAATTGTTCACCTAAGATAGTATGATCAATGAGGTGGATAACATGGACGGTTTTGCCAACCCATATCCCAAGATAACATTCTCAAGGAGATAGAAAAGGTATAAGGGTTAGTTGATCCCTCCTCCAAAATGGTCTTTATGTGATGATCTATATCAACCAATGGTATACCAAACCTTTCTCCACGATATTGTTATTGTGGAGGTGGATCACATTAAAAATAGTGTAATAAATCCTCTACGATAGTAATCTCAATGATGCAAATGAAGAGGAATGGTCAACCGACCCTTCCTCAAATATGGAACTTTGGTCATGATTCATGTAAGGGAAGGATTAACCAACCTTCCCTCCATAATAGTATGATCAATGAGGTGGATCATGTGGAAGGGTCAATTGCCCCTTCTTTAAGAATAATATTCTTAAGGATGTGGAGAAAGTGTTAGTAGTATCTTACCTTCCTCCAATGTGATATATGGGTGATAATTGGTATTTGGTATTTGTTACTTTACTGATATTGCAAAATGGGATCGATTAGTTTCAGAGATAACACATTGAGGAATTTCAAGAAATGGAGACGCATGGTAGTGCTATATGGTTTATATGTGGCCCTAGTGTTAGTACAAGGTTGTGACATGGAGTTCAACATGGTGGAGTAGGGGGCAGTTGTGTGGCACATGATTTGCATTGAAAACATGGGAAATAAATGAATCAAGTGTGAAAACATTTGGGTCTTGAACCCAATGATGAATGAAAATTGGTTTTAGTAAGGCTTTTTATGTTTACCTCCAAAATTGTGGATTTTACCCATTGAGTAGTCCATTCAGAGAATCATTGCCCCTAGCTTATGGAAAACACCAATGAGAAATGGTGATGGATAAGCATGATACCATATTGATGGGAAGGATGATGTTCATTTATGATGCTAGTAGAGGATGCATGGAAGAAGTAGAAAACAAAACATGGACCCAAAATAGGGGTCATTCAATGACATAGTAGTGTCATATGGAAAAGAAGATCATGACAATGTGGAAAGGGAGTTTTCCAAGGAGTAAAAAATTCATTTAAGTGTTAGGAGGCATTGATTTTAGACCCAATGTAGTATTCAAAATTTCTTTTTGTGAGGGTGTTAAAGAAGAGAAAAAACATCAAAGAAGTTCCATAAAATCACCCCTTTGAGGAATATTTTTCCTCCCTCCATCGACAAGTGTCGATAGTTGGACCTGATGAGATAGTTACATCAACTAGGAGGAAAGGTATGATTAAAAGAGTCAATAGCTAGTGACATAAAAATGATCTCATACAACTGAAAAAATCAATGATATGGAATTGAATATAGTCATATCCCCCTCGAGGTATATTTTCTCGTAGGTATTTTTCAAGCCAACCATAGAAACCAATGGACAATTTTGATGGGCATGAAATTAAGGTGATGTTAGCCCAATAAGAATCATATGGATGGAAAGGATATATTGATTTAATAACCCAACAACTATTGGAAAAGGCCCATTATGGAGGATCATTAGGGAATCTCTTTCCCCCAACTGCTAGGAGGCTCCAGGATAATTGTTTATGATGGAAACTAATGGGTTAAGGTGCTAGTCATCGAGACATGATTTCACACTATAGGCTAAAACTTTTTTCTAATAAAAGGAATAGACATTGAGGATAAAATTGGTATTTTTGGGAGGCATTATGGCTATATCAAGTTCATGGTCATTGAATTTTAAGATCTCACACTACCATTATAGTGTTATGGTGGTTGGGGAATGCATTAGCACATAATATATTTCAGTGATGGAAGGAATGATGGCTAAGTGAAGGGTCACGAAAGTGTAGAATGACAACATGATAATATGGAAGGATGATGATGTGGTGTATGAAGATGGAAGAAATCTTAGTGATGCTTGAGAAAATTTATATGGATCTTCTAGCCTTTTCACAAGACAACAAGGATACCAGTAAATATAATATCATGGTATCAAAGCTCAGAAATTAGTGCCCCATTTCATGAGGAAACTAGGTGTGTGATAGAGGAATATAGAAGTCGAGGGGATTGGGAGAAGTCGACCCAAGGGTCATTTGATTATGAGGACTTAGTGGTAGAGGGGGGTTATATTTATTGTTACAAAAATTATGAATGTGTTTTATATTTATTTAAATCATGCACATGTTTTGTATTTATTTAAATCACACAAGAAATTTTAAAGAATGTTTTTTTTTTTATGGGAGATATAAATGAGGGAAATTTGAATTTTAATGCAACATGAATGTGTTTCATAACACCTAAACCATTCCTCATCATAAATGTATGTGTCATCTTTAATAAAGCTAGGTGTCTTCTTTGGAATTACCTTCGGTTAAAAGAAACCTAGATGTTAGAGCCTAGCTAACTAAGCTAGAACTCTAAATAGTTAGAGATTTTATTTAGTATCAACGCTACCAACTAACTTGAAGTAGCCCTCTATCTTGAAAATTGTGTGATACCGAAATGTGTTCCTTATTTAATGAGAGTGCACTAGATCAATCTGCATTGCACCTTGCATTGGGATGTGTGATAGTATTTAGGTGTATTCTTATTAGAGAGATAATTTTATCTTTCAAACTCTCTCTCTCTCACACACACTCTCTCTCTCTACACATGTCTATCTCCTCCTACCCATATGCTTCCCTCTCTCTATCCACTCATTCCCCTTTTGTTTTCCTCACACTATCTCCATCTCTCTATCACTCTCCCTTCCCCCCTTTCTCTCTTCATCCATCCCTCTCATTCCCTCTCTGTCTCTCTTCCTACCTATCTGTCTCTCTCCTCCCAATTTATCTCTCAAAATCCCTCTCTTGCTATATATAATATATAGTAATATATATTATATAATAAATTAAATACAAATGTATTACCAACACTATAAATATATAAAATTAATAACAATAACAAATTATAAAGATACATACATACATATATGTAATGAAATAATAAAAAATATACCAAGTATAATACAAAAATGCAAACCATGCTATACCATGTGCAATACTATTGACTTCTCAATGCCATGAGCCCGTAAAATACTATGATTAAGTTGAAGCACAATTTAATGGCACATGTTCATATTATAGCTCTATCAAGCTATGTGTCTCCATTAAGATCCATATCACGATGGAGCTATGTAGTTTAATTGATGGATTTAGTTAGCCCTAGATGGACCTTTTAAAAGCTTGATGGAGGGCTTAAAAAATGCCCTCTCAAAACTACGTTTTCAACCTTTGGAACACAAGTTCTTCCAAAAAAGAGTAACCCACCTCCATGTATTCACCCTTATTTTAATTTGAAATGATGATAATATAAAAAATATTTATCTCAATTGGCTTATTCATAAAATAAATAATTATATGTTATGTTTTTCTATATTTATTTGCTCATTAGAATAATTTAAAAAGTAAATAATTGAAATAAAATAGTTATAAAATAATTACTTTGAATTTGTTGTATTTATGGTGCAAACTTACATAAATGAGTTTTAGTTTTACATGTAAACATGAAAACAAATAAAATAAATAAATATTATAAAATAAATATTTGTGATTTTAGTTCTAATTTATATATTCATAAAATAAATATTTGTAAATTTTTTATGTTTATGCTAGCAATTCACGTAAATAAATCTACTTGTACATGTCAACATGGAAAACACAAAGTTATCTACCCTACTTTACATATATTTCCCATATAGCATACACCACTTCCTTAAATATATGGTGATATACTCCACTTCCAATAAGATCAATAAAAATTTACTCCACTTTAACACCACATAGTAAGAATGGTGCTAACTTGTCCATCAAATATAGTGATATACTTCGTTTTTAATATGATACATAAAAATTTACACCACATTAGCACCGCATAACATAAGTGGGGCTAGCTTATGGTGCTAAAATAAGGTTTTTCTTGTTGTGATTCCATCTCTGCCTAGGAATACGAACCCTTAGATTCATAAGGCCAAGGGATTGATATTATAAACCCAAGGGATTAATTCTAAAACAAAAATTTATTATAAAACCAAGGGATTAATATTAAACCGAGAGGATCAATATTATAAATCCAAGGTATATAGACCATAAGATAAATATTATAAACCCTAGAGAATAATAAACCCAAGGGAATAATATTAAACCTAATGGATAAATATTATAAACCCATGGTGTATAAAACCTAATATAAAAACCATAAACCATAAAATAAACATAGTTGACCATGGTTGGCCATGGTTTATTTTCATATTGAAAAAAATGTTTGTCACAATGGGAAGTTGGAATATGGTTGACCATGATTGATTTTCATATCGAGACAACCTTGCTCGCAATGAAGCATTGGACTATGGTTGAACATGATTTATTTTCATATTGAGACCAACATTCTCACAATGCGACATTTGATTATGGTTGACCATGGTTGGTTTTCATATTGAGAAAATATGTGGGTTTACTATCATTCCCTTGTGTTTTTAATCCCTTGGGTTTTTAGTATTAATATGTTGGGTTTTTTTTTTCCCCGAGAAAAAATCGAACATTTTATTAAAGTTAACAAAAAGTTACATCGTATATGTCATAGGATTCCATATGACTATATGCCATGTGTGAAAACAGGGCAAGGGCCTCTTATGAAGCTGTAATTACACTATGCCAAAAACACTAGACTTATCTTTTTTTTCTTTTTTTCTTTTCTACTTTTTTCTAGCCATCCAGTGAAGGAGAAGAGTGTACTATGGCTAACTCCATGCCGGGAGAGAGTTGGACGTATTTTTCAGAATCAGAACTATCAGAAACATATGCACGTTTGGTGCCCACAACACCTTGTTCATTGATCTGCACATTCTGATGGAGGTATACAAATGAAGGCGAAGACGTCTTCCCCTTGGTTTCCACTTTGTCATCACTTTTTCCTTCATCCTTCTCATGTGCACCTTGCTGATTTTCTTACTGATTTTCTGTTTCTATTTTCCTTTGGTTTTCTTCCATGTAATTTTCCTCTTCATCTTCCCATGGCACATCTGGGAACTGCCAAACATTCTTATTTTTTGGCTTCTTGATTGGTTTTTTCCTGGATAATATACAAGAACCTTGTAAATGCCAAGTTTGGTGACACATTATATAGTGGAACGTTGTGTTTTCAAAGTCTAAGGTTTGTGCCCATTTGAGGTCTTTATGAATAAGGTTGGTGCAGTTAGGCAGACCCTTGCTTAGGTCCATCTCCACATAGATACGTGTGAAGGTGAATATCCCCATATCCATTATTTCTCAGTCCAGCTTTATGAATCTTCCTAAAGCATTCCCTATGCTTTATAGAACCTGATGGTGCCAAAATGGGAGCGGCAGATTGTGTAATCTCACCTAGACGGGAATTTTTGAAACCACCATTATGTTTGCATCGAAACCAGGGAACCATGGGTTTATGAAGAGTCTTTCCCTTCCCCAGAACCATGGTCCTTCTCTAGTGGCACAACTCTAGCCCTCTATTGTGTCAAATTGAACCATGAAAAATCCTTTTTCACAGAGGAATATATCACAGTTCTGGGTCCAGTTTTGGTATATCCATGCATGTAATTCTTCAAGTTTTGGCTAGTATCCATTGAAGCGGCAAATAAATTCTTTTGCTACCAGTGCATCAAACAACTGAGTGACCTCTGGTATTTGAACTTCTAGGTCTAGATTGTTTTATGTTTTTTCTACAATGTATGGACGTGGAAGTGTTGGGTCTGGATTTTATTTTTTCCCCTGTGTGGGGGACTTCCCTTGTAGGATATCCTTGAAGGAGGGAATTCCTTTTACTATTATTGTAGCTCTATTAGCATTTATTGTTCCTGGAGTTCCCAGTATGAGCCTTAGGTTTAGGAAAATATTAGAGTTTCTCTGAATCTGATACTCTTTTAATTTATATGTTTCCTGTAGTGCTCTACCTAAGTATATCAGGCTTTGTTTAAGAGTCGAATACCTATAACATTCAAGATTTTTTCCTTTAGCACAGAGATCGTCTCATTTTCCCGCACCCAGAGGATGAGAAACCTCCCATCTGTGGACTTGATGAAAATTTGGTAGGGAGGCATCTTTTCATAACACAACTTGCCTAGCCCACTACATTGTAGAACAGTGTCTGTCTCTTGCGAGTTTGGACACCCAATGGTGTTCGAGACATGTCCTCTAGGACTAATTCCGGCAACTAGAAAAAGGCGTTAATGGTAGCGATGCATTTCACCTAGACAATAACAGATGCAGGTAGGGGAGGGTCGGCCCCCAATCCGCCCCCCCCCCCCCACCCCCCCCAATAGAATGTGGGCATTTACATTATTAAAAAATCATTCATAAATAGAGGAAATGGATGTATTAAACATACCTCGAGTTCTAATAAAACTGGAAACGTTGGTCGATGAAGCCTGAGTCGGTGCAGAGGGATCCAAGCATTGCAATGGGTCAAATATATGGGTGAATGAACCACCTTCTTTCACTCCAAGTAATCCATTGACCGGGCATGAGTAGTATACGCCTCCATGGGAAAACCCCTGAGCCAAAAATCCAGGGTTGTATTTTCCTGAAGAACCCGCCCTGCATCCTATGGAGGTCTCCATAACCCATAGGGGCTTCACTGTAGGAGAAATACCATAGCACGTGGGTCCATATTGGGGGATATATAATGAGGAAAAAATGACATAATATATTAGGGGATATATAGGGGGTAGAGGGTTTTTAAATTGGAAGGTATAAAAAATGGAGCTCAAATTTAGTGGAAAAATATAAAGGGGTATAAAAAATGTTAATGAAAAAATGGATACCTACAATATCTAGTTAAAGTGCGGGATTTTTAAATTGGGAAGGTGTATTTGGTTTATATTGGTAGGGGGTTAAATAATGTGATTTTTAGAGGTATTTTAAAATATGTACTCAAATTAAGGGTGTTGTTTAATATGTTATGATTGCACGTGATATGTTAGAGGTTTATTGAGTGAAGCCCCTATGTCATAACCACCCAGTGCACCTAGCCTTCCAAATGTAGAAGAAAACTAGCCTTCGTATGCACAGCAAGGTGAGGAGAAAGCCACTAGCTATCCACCATACCATTTTTGGTCATGTTGTCCCTGTAAGCCCTCTTTTTGTCCCTTACATTATAATCTGCATAGTCTTTAAGCATGTTTGGTATAGCAGAAGGGGAACACAGAAACAGAGCAACATGGTTTTGGACTCCAAATCCGTCGCCGCCCTACCCATAGCCGTCGATAAATCTCCACTCTACATCCACAAAATATGGTAGCCATTGTTCCCTGGATAGAGGCTGGGACCTTTTCTCAGTCCAACCCTAATTTTGATTGTAGCCTCTGTACCATGAAACCCTAGACCAGGGGATTTTTTGCCTCTTCGCTCCATCTTCCAAATTCCTACAAATGATCATTTTATTACTCCCTTCGGTTTATACTATTTATCATCCATATTTTTAATTATGATTTGATTTCCTGTCATATGATTGCTACATATCTATAAACCATATTTCATTAGATGATTCTTAAGAACTATTACATGTAAGGAATACATATTCTTCTCACTTTATTGTAATAAGATGGGTTATTATGTACATGAATGCACATTTTCCGTTAAGATAAAATTTGTTATTTCTGAATTCATGTACATAATAACCCATCTTATTACAATAATAACACTTTTTTTTTGTTTCTCATTCCTTTGATATGATTGCTATGAGGAATTTGAGCAGATCTCCTTTCTCATATCCTTTCTTGTTGTGAATATTCTCTCTAATTGTTGCTTCTATTGTTCTGTAACATCTCCCAAATATTGATATTGTTATTATTTTATAAAATTAAGGATATTACTAAATACCCCTTAGTATTTTACTTCTTATCGCAATGACATCTCTGCTACATTTAAATCAAAATTCACATCCTTACCTTATATTTCTTCATTTCAAGAATACCCAAGTCTTACCCTTTTTACTACCCATGGTTAATAACCTAAACCTCTACATAATAATTTTCATCTTAAATTAACACCCCTCCTCCCTATTCCTATAGCCTTCTTACCATATATTCCCACCTTACCTTTAATACATATATTAAACCTATTCCTATTGTATTCTTACCATATATATTTCCACCTTACCTTTAATACATATGTTCAACACTATATTTTTTAATATATACACCTACATTTTCACACATTACCATGCATATTAAAATTTATGTAAATTATTTCACATTTCAATACTTTTGATACCATGTATTAATCCCCAAGATAGGTACGATGGTGAATAAAGTTTTATGCCAATATTAATTTAGCCTACCCCACTGGTTGACCTGACCCATTCACTAATATCCAATTGGAAAATCGCATGCCCTTCAGATGTCCCTCATGCCTCTTTCGAGGTGCCACATGTACACAGGGGGTCCCTTGGGTCAAATCAACGATCTAGATGTGTTCGAGAAACACTAAGGGTTTCGACCAACCCAAATGGGGATTCATTTCATAATTTCAATGTTTGGAGTTAGCCATCTCTAGCTCTGGAGCTCTGCCTCCATGACCAACCTGCAACTTTGATTCCCAATCTATTTTCATTCGATTCCTCCACCATTATCATGGCTAGAATGTTGCCTTCAAGCTCAACTAGCAAGGGTAATATCTCAATGTTGTTATGCATAATTTCCTTCAGGGTTTTCAAATGGATTTGGGCGTTCATTCCCCACCATTTCAAGCTCTGTCTCTACACATAATTAGGTATATTTTCTGTCTTCAATTTCACTCATGCATTGATGGTTAATCTATTAGCGTTTTTCTAAATAGCTCTTGTTTTCTTCTGCAGGATGTATGTGTGGTTAGGTTGACTGGTTAATCGACTTCACTTAGGTAAAACCCATATATTTCTATCTCTATTTTTTTATGTTTATGATTACTTTCCAAATGGACTGATATGGTTTCATTTTTTTTGCTACAGGAAATTTCTTCTGGCCTCTGTGCATAGCTATAGTGTTAATTTTGGACAACTAGGTCCAAACTCCATGTTTTGATGCTCAGATGAAGATGCCAATATTTTTATTGGATTCCTCTTTCGGGGAGGTGCAAGATCGATCTAAAGATAATATTGATCCAATGAGAAGAACATTTATTTTGAATTAATTCCACTTATGTGCAAGGTCGGCCAGAATTGTAATGTAGGCTTGAAGCCCGAACAGATGTGTCACACAGCCTCACTGATGGATATATATTGGTGTCATATTGGAGGCTTTTCTTCTCTCACACATGGGAAAATGCAACAAAGGATTTTCTGGTTTTGACCTAGGGTTTTTAGCACATATTTGACCAGTGTTGACTTTGGTCAAGGCATGGTAAAATTGACCTCAAACACTCCCAAAATTATGATTTTTGCAGTCCACATTTTTTGGCACATAAATGGAGGTTGTACGTTGACTTTGACCTAGATGCGTTGAATTTGTTCTGTTGTTGTTTTGCATTGATCGTTGACTGGACAACATTGACTTTTGTTGACTTTGGGTTGATTGTTATAGAGTTGTCCGAGAGGGTTGTGTGACACATTATGGTTGGATAACCATGTAGATAATTTTTTGGTTGAAGCATCTTGTTGACCGTCATAATGCACCACAACACATATATTTTTTTGATCAAGTTAAGTTTATTTTTGGCTTGTCTTCTGTCGATCTATTGGTATGTTCTATCAGCATTTTACTTTCTTATTTATGTGATTGTTGTTTTATATTGGGTATAAAAGTAAAGTTTCATCAAGCATAGAACATCTACGAAAATTTACATGGAATCAAAGATGAGGTGAAGACAAAGCCCAAGTTTGTATTGAGAGCAATCATTGAAGAAGGAGCATTTTTCAAGGACCCATGGGTACCTCAAACTATAATGGCTTCAAATTTTATGATAGGTTGACTGGGAAGGAAGACTTCCATGCCTGGAAGATGAATTTGGAGTTAATGTTGGAAGACCAAGATGTCATGGACTATGTGCAGGGTAAAATCCAAGAGCCTCCATCATCTGCACCTGTTGCCACCAAGTCAAAGTATGAGAAGGGGTAAATCAAATAAAAGCTGATCATCTGGGATTCAATTCACAAGAGTCTGGTTGCCTACATCTTTGAGCTTCGCACATACAAGGAGATGTATGATAAGTTGGTCAACGTGTTCAGGGCCAACAATGCAAATCAAGTCCTTTTCTTTAAGAACCAATTGAATAATCTAAAGAAAGGCATAGATGAAACCGTTCAATCTTATTTTCTGAAGTTGACCGAAATCAAAAATAATATTCTAGCCATTAGGGAGATAATAGCTGATTGAGAAATGGTTCTCACCGCACTTAGAGGTTCTCCTCCGAATGTCAGGTATTCAATACTACCATTCTCAATAACAATGTGATTCATGATTTTGACGAAGTATTGTCGAGATGCACTCAAGAGGAAGCAAGAATGAAGGAATATGAAAATGAAGGTAATGCTACCTTCACCGCTCATGCTAAGAAGAAGAAAAATGGTGGTCCGAGGAACCATGGAAGAGAAGGGGCCCAAAGAAAGAAATTAATGTGTTACACATGTAACAAGACTGGCCATTATGCTAGATAATTCCCTAATAAGAAGGATTCTCCTGGGGATGATGACAACAAAAACAACCGGAGGAATGGAAATGAAAGGAACAACAGGTTAAAAGGAATGAGGAAGGCTCCCTCTAGTCACAATGGAAATGGGAAACCTTTCAAAAGGTCGAGAAATTCCAGGTATGAGGAATCTAATGTTGTTGATGATAAAAGAAATGAATTCATTCTTGTATCTTCCCTCTCTGTTGCATCTCCACCCAACACTATGGATGTCTGGTTGATTGATAGTGGTGCCTCAAGGCACCTCATTGGTTTTAAGGAAGCACTTTATGATTTGGTGGAGAAGGATTTTAATCTAAAAATTATTCTTGGAGATAATGCCACATATCACGTGAAAGGGACAAAAACTGTGACCCTCCACTTATATCAAGGTCAAGTCATCTATTTGAAAGATGTACTATATGTACCTAATTTGAAGAAGAACCTTGTGTCTATTTCTGCTATGGAAGACATGTTGAGATTCAACAAGATGATGAGCTTAGTGAAAATGAGTCGCCTTCACTAAGTGGGCCCGCAGGCTATTTTTAGGTGCAAGTCTATTGTTAGACATGGTGATCATATTTCAGAAGTTGCAAGATGATATTTTTGGATGGTTGGTCAAGTTGGAAAAATAGATGAAATTCTATTTTTAGAATATTGGGCAAAGTCTATTTATAGATCGTCAATCTAAAAATAGAAGTGTCGATTATTATTAGCTCTTAATAATAATCTGACAATAAACAACAACTTATTCTCTTGGAGCACTTAATTTCAGTGTACAATTTTGTCAAATCAGTGGGTTAAAGGAATTACGCAATTCCTAGGGTTTACTCGTGGTTCATGCATGGAGGACTCAATTAGAACTGAAGTGGCAAATTTATGATAGAGTTGGAAGAGTAGTTCATGGAGTTGTTATTCATTTTAACTCAGTTAATGGAGTTAAACTTAGTTGAGCTAGTTGTATCTATTCTAACTGAACGATACACTAGTGAGAGTGGAGTGAATTAATTCACAAATAATAACTCATTAATCAGCTGAACAAATACAGTAGTTAAATATAGTGTATGTCAATTCCATTGGAGACCCAGTGGAGAGATAAGTGAAAGGGCAAGATGGACTATCTATTGTGACTATAGTGATGCATTGATTGCACCACACACACATTGGAGTTTCCAATGAGGATTGCACAGTGCAAGCAAGGGTAATTCGAATTCATTCAGGGCTATTCTTCAGCAAGGATTGCTCAGTGGAGGCAGACTATCAAGTGGCAAGAAATTGGTGCATGGATTTGCAGATTTCTTTTTATTAGTGTGTGACGATTGATTGTACTGAGAGCTTGATGTACTAAGATTTGTATGAGATTGTTACATGATCTCCATGATACATAATATATGATAGTTGTGGTTTTCAACTTTAGTATTTCCCATTAAAAAACTGTGTTATGTGCGATTGTTTTTATTGCTTCATGTGTTTGCAATTGATTTTAATTTCCGCAAAAGATTAACAGTGAAAGGATTTTGTATTTAGCAAGAAGATAAAATATTGTTAGATTAGGAGAATCTGGATATATACATGCATCTTGTATATAATTTCTACATGGTATCAGAGCAGTGTTAATTCTTAAAGATTTCAATTGTGAAGAATTGATGAGTTTGTGCTGGTGGACAATTCAATTTTGCTTCAGAAAATTCTTAGTGCGACAGTTGAGTATACATTGAAATGTCTTTCAATGGGTTGCGATTGGAGTATGCCCTTTATGGAAGCTAGAATTACATAGCCTGGAAGGATAGGATGGAGGTAGTGCTAGAGGATAATGGACTGAAGGAGTTCATCGATAGCGATGTTCCTAAGCTGGGGTCTAGCAAAGCTGCATTACTTTACGCATGGCTAAAGAAGATAGAAAAGACAAGAATAATTCTGTTGGAAGGTGTGCAGGACCATATGGTGTCCAGCCTTCACGGAAAATCCACTCCATTTGCAATGTGGAAGGCTTTGACAGATTTTTTCCAAAGCAAAAGTGACCAGAGGAAGTTGGTGTTGAAAGATAAGCTCAGAAAAATAAAAATGGAGAAGGGTCGACAGTATTCCAAAATATCTCATGAAGTTTATCCACTGTAGGGATGAACTGGGAAGTGTGGGGATTATTGTTGATGATGAAGACTTGGTGAGCTTGGCTCTCCTTGGGCTTCTGAAGAGTTGGCATAGCTACGAAGATTCTGTCAATGGACGGGAGAAACTGCCGAGATGGGAGCGACTTTGGTCGGATCTTGTGCAGGAGGAGATAAGGCGAAGTACTAGGGATGGCTCTTGATCGAAGAATGAAGATGAAGAGAATGGCACTTTGGCTGCCAAAGAAAGGAAGGGGAAGGGGAAGAAATCCCATCCAAAATCTGAAGCTAAAGGCAAGAAGCAGGATTTGTCCAAGGTGAAATGTTTTCACTGTCACGAACATGGGAATTTCGCCACTAACTGCCCACAGAAGAAGAAGAACAAGAAGGTTGTTGGAGTTGTAGCTAGAGAGGCCTTAGCCTCACAATTTGAACTTGATTTCTCTTTGATCACATGCTTAGTTTTAGGCTATATGGGATCATTCTGGTATCTTGATAGTGGTGGGTCTTTCCATATGACAAGAGATAAGGAGTTTTTTAGTGACTTGGAGGAGAAGGACCTTCAAATGCATATAGAGATGGGCGACAATGGTCGATACAATGCAACCGGAATTAGGACCATTACCTTTGAGAGGGATTTAGGTAATCCATTTTTGTTGAAATATTTTATGTATGTTCCAAGTCTGAAGAAGAACTTGGTCTCGGTCACAATGTTGGAAGACAGAGGTTATGACATTGTTTTTAGCGATGGAAAAGCTTTCCTACGACATAAAAAAATGGGTCAAACCAAGAGGATATGGATTCAAGTTAATTATATTTACAAGCTGGAGGTAGATGGCTGCGTTACAATGATGGGCAAAGTAGAAGAAGTGGTGAGCCAGGATAAGGGCGAATTATGACACAGGAGTTTGGGCCATCTTCACCATGGCGCTTTGAAGATTTTGCAGTAGATTTATACTGGACTTCCCAAGGGAACTCTTGCATAGTCAGATCAGTGCAAGGGATGTAATATGGGTATTTTTGTGAAGACCACCTTTCATGAGAAGGAGAACCGTGCTTCGGTGATCCTGGAGAGAATTCACACAGACGTGTGTGGACCTTTCTCGGTTGCTTCAACAGAAAAAAGAAGAAGAAGGTATTATGTTATTTTTGTTGATGACTATTCTCATAGATACTGGATATTCTTAATGTAGAAGAAGAGTGAAACATTCTCAAAGTTCTGTGAGTTTAAAGCATTGGTGGAGAAGGGGTCAGGGAAGCAAGTGAAAGATCTATGGATCGATAATGGTGGTGAATAAATCTCGAGCGAATTAAAAGAATTTTGTAGCAAAGAAGGAATTCGAGGAGAACTCATAGCGCCTCATAACCCACAGCAGAATGGGGTCACAGAGAGGAATAATAGAATGATCGTGGGTGCTGAACAATCTATGCTTGAGAGGGAGCTAGACTTGCATGTAGTGGAGGAATTTCCAGTTTTGAAAGATGATCCTCCAGATGTGGATCAGCCACATGAGGAGATTCATGGAGTGGAGGACTCCACTCATGCAAAACCAAACATCAGACAAGGTAGAAAGCATACCACAGAAGTTGAGAGACTAAAGCTTGATGCGACACATAATGTAGGAGTCCCTACATCACAGCGCAAATAGAGACAGTCACCTGACCGATTTACTAGATACATGGCTTTGATGAGCAAGTGTATCATGACAGAGCCATCTTCTTTTGAAGAAGTAGTGCAGGAGCCCACATGGGTAGATTCCATGGTGGAGGAGTATGACTCCATTGTCAGAAATAATGCTTGGGAGATTGTTCCAAGGCCAGTGGGTAAATCAGTTATAGGATTAAGATGGATCTACAAGGTAAAGCAAGCTATTGATGGGAGCTTCGAGAAGTTTAAGGCAAGATTTTTTTCCTGGGGATTCTCACAGATCGAGGGGATTGATTATGAAGAAACCTTTGCACTTGTTGCACGGTATTCTTCCATAAGGACCATCCTTGCTCTCTCAGCGCAGATGGATTGGCACATTCATCAGATGGATGTGAAGATTGTGTTCCTTAATGGGATCATTGAGGAAGAGGTGTACATTGAGTAGCCTAAAGGATTTGAGATCTTTAGCAGCGAGTCGCATGTGTGTAGACTCAAAAGAGAATTGTATGGGCTGAAGCAAGCACCACATGCTTGGTACACATGGATTGATAGCTATTTCATTGGACTTGGCTTCACCAAGAGTGAGGCGGATGAAAACCTGTACCAAATTGTGGTGGAGGGTAAGCTTTTACTCATTTTTCTTTGTGTTGATGATTTAATACCTATGAGGTGGTGGTGTGCCTGTAATCTGGGAGGTGGTAAAGCAAGGTTGCATCACCTGGAGTCTGAAACAGCGTGGCAGTGAACTGCGCCCAGCCGTATTGCGGGTTGATACCGCATTGCAGCTATCTTCTTCCAGGAAATTGGAGGAAATAGGATGCTACATCGGCAGAGGTAGTGGATTCCATTGTTTATCGACAGTTGGTGGGTTTGCTCATGTATTTAGTTAATACAAGACTAGACATATGCTATGCAGTGAACCAGATTTCACAAGCTATGGTTAAGCCTACCAAGCTCTTTTTGAAGCAGGCAAGCATGTCCTGAGGTATCTCAGGGGCACATCTGAGTATGGCTTATGGTACAGATAGAAGGATGAGGTGAAGTTGCATGGCTTCACTAATGTAGATTGGGCAGGCAGCCCAAAAGACAAAAGGAGCACATCAGGAGGGATTTTCAGTATCGGATCTACAACAGTTTCTTGGTACAATAGGAAAAAAAGATCTGTGGCACTCACTTCAGTGGAAGCAGAATCCATGGTAGCAATTCAAGCTTCATGTGAGGCTATCCGGATGAGGAATATCTGAGTCGGTTTGTTCGGTTTACATTTAGATCCTACTGTGATACATTGTGATAATAAAAGTTGCATTAAACTCTCGATTAATAATGTGTTTCATGATAGATATAAACATATTGATATCCAGTATCATCATATCAGAGATTGTGTGCAATGGAAGATCATGTTGCTTCAGTGCATTCCTATGGAAGATTAGGATGTAGATATTCTGACGAAGGCGCTCACCAGGAGAAAATTCGAATACCATAGAGGCGGGATCGGGGTGAAAGATAATCCCTATCTTGTTGAGTGGGAGTGTTGAGATTCAACAAGATGATGAGCTTAGTGAAAATGAGTCACCTTCACTAAGTGGGCCCGCAGGTTACTTTTAGGCACAAGTCTATTTTTGGACTATGTCTATTTTTGGACTATGTATATTTTTAGACATGGTGATCATATTTCAGAAGTTGCAGGATGCTATTTGTGGATGGTTGGTCAAGTTGTAAAAATAGATGAAATTATGTTTTTATAATATTGGGCGAAGTCTATTTATATATCGTCGATCTAAAAATAGTAGTGTCGATTATTAGCTCTTAATAATAATCCAACAATAAACAACAACTTATTCTCTTGGAGCACTTAATTTTAGTGTACAGATTTGTCAAATCAGTGGGCTGAAGGAACTATGCAATTCCTAGGGTTTACTCGTGGTTCATGCATGGAGGACTCAGTTAGAAGTGAAGTGGCAAATTTATGACAGAGTTGGAAGAGTAGTTCATGGAGTTGTTATTCAGTTTAACTTGGTTAATGGATTTAAACTCAGTTGAGCTAGTTGTATCTAGTCTAACTAAATGATACACTAGTGAGAGTGGATTGAATTAATTAGTTAATTAATTGACAAATAATGACTCATTAATCAACTGAAAAAATATAGCAGTTAACTATAGTGCATGTTAGTTACAGTGGAAACCCAGTGGAGATAGGTGAAAGGGCAAGATGGACTATCTGTTGTGACTATAGTGATGCATTGATTGCACCTCACACACATTGGAGTTTCCAATGAGGATTGCGCAGTGCAAGAAATGGTAATTCGAATTCATTCAAATCTATTCTTCAGCAGGGATTGTGCAGTGGAGGCAGGCTATCATGTGGCAAGAAATCGGTGCATCGATTTGCAGTTTTCTTCTGATTAGTGTGTGACAATAGATTGTACTGAGAGCTTAATGTACTAAGCTTTGTATGATATTGTTACATGATCTCCATGATACATAATATATGATAGTTGGGGTTTTCAGCTTCAGGCTTTCTCATTAAACAATTGTGTTATGTGCGATTTTTTTTATTGCTTCATGCGTTTGCAATTGATTTTAATTTTTGCAAAAGATTAACAGTGGAAGGATTTTGTATTTAGTAAGAAGATAAAATATTGTTAGATCGGGAGAATCTGGATATATACATGCATCTTGTATATAATTTCTACAAGACAAAGGTTTCAATGTGGCATTCATTGATGGGAAGGTACGCATCTGGAAGAAGAGCTTTAAGGAAGCTATCACGATTGGGCTTAGAGTCTATACACTCTACCAGGTTGGAGGAATTCCACTGGGAGCTATGACATGTGATACTATCCATCAAACCAAACTATTGCACTGGAGGTTTGGATACCTTCATTAAAAAGCCCGTCTCGAAGCAAGGAAGTTGGTGAAAGGGACGCCTGAGTTCAAAAATGATCATGAAGGTGTATGTTAGGGTTGTGCTGTAAGGAAATCATACAATGGGACATTTCCCCTCGAGTGTCACAAAGATATCTGATGTCTTGCAATTGATACATTTTGATTTGTATGGTATGTTAGCGATGACATCCTTAGGAGGATGTTCTTATTATATTACGTCAATAGATGACTTCTCTCGCAAAACCTGGATATACTTCTTGAAGAAGAAGGATGAGGCATTCATGTGGTTTTTTACTTTCAAAGCCTTGGTAGAAAATCAAATAGGGAAGAAGATCAAGATTTTGAGGACTGATAATTGCACTAAATATGAGACGAGCGAGTTTAATAACTTTTGCAGAGAAGCTGGCATCAAGATGGAGATCAAAACTGTATATACTCCTGAGTAAAATGGCGTTGTTGAAAGAAAGAGCATGATGATTATGGAAGCTTCCCATGCCATGCTATGTGACCAAGTTCTTTCGAAGTTTCTATGGGGAGAAGCTGTGAACATTGTTGTGTACATACAAAACCGATGCCCACATTCCACTCTGGACTCAAAAACTCTCAAAGAGGTTTTCTCTGGTAAGAAACATGACGTCTCACATTTTAGATTTTTTGGTTGTCCCATTTATTTTCATGTTCCAAAAGAGAAGAGGAGCAAGTTGGATGCTTCTGGGAAGAAGGGAATGTTTGTGGGATACAGTTAAACTTTGAAGGCTTATAGAGTCTATATACCTGATCAAAGAGAAGTGGAGATTTTCCACGATGTTACATTTGATGAATATGCTTCCCTTAGGAAAGTGATCAATCTTCTGAGCTCTAAGGAAGATCATGAAGTAAGGTCTGGAAATCTAGAAGAACGGAAGGATGAGACAACTCCCGGTGTTGAAGGACCGATGGACCCTATCGATCCACCTCCTTCAATTCAAAGAATACCATCATGGATTATGGATACTCTTGAGGATGCCGAGAGACATATGGCCCCAAGAGGGACATTCCATGAAGGCAAGAAGTCGAATAGATACCAAGGGTATCTAGCAGCCATGAGTACAATCGTACAATTTGAGTGAAGAAGCCGTAAAGAATCAAGTCTGGAAGGATGCTATGCACGAAGAGTACAAGTCCATTATGAAGAATGATGGCTGGGATGTGGTTCCAAGACTAGAGGATAAAGTAGTTGTCACCTCAAAATGGCTCTATAAGATCAAGCATGGATTTGATGGTAGTCCTGAAAATTTCAAGGCAAGGTTCATTGTCCGAGGCTTCTCTCAAAAGGAAGGAGTAGACTATGATGATATATTTACACCTGTGGCCTGATATACCACCATCTGATCTATCATAGTCCTTGCTGCTACGCAAGGATGGAATCTTCATTAGATGGATGTGAAGACTACCTTTCTGCATGGTGCGATAAAGGAAGAGGTGTATGTGGAGAAACCTCTGGGGTTCAAAGTCCAGGATAGAGACACTCTTGTTTGCAGGTTGAAGAAAGCCCTCTATTGGTTGAAGCAAGTCCCCAGGGCTTGGTATGAGAGGATATATAGCTACTTAATGAAGCTGGGCTTCACTCGTAGTAATGCTGATCTGAACATTTACTTCAAGGTTGATAGAGAAAAGCCTCTCATTCTGGTGTTTTATGTGGAATATCTCTTCCTGACAGGTGTTGACCCTCTCATTCATCAATGTAAGAGGGAGCTAGCTTCTGAGTTTGAGATGAAGGAAATAGGACTGATGCATTATTTCCTAGGCCTAGAGGTTTGGTAGAGACCTGGTGAGATTTTCCTTTCTCAAAGAAAATATATTGTGAAGTTACTGGAAATTTTTGGAATGGTGGACTATAAGTCTGTGTCAAAACCAATGGAGCTCAACTTTAAGTTTTTGAGTGGAAGCATTAATGGGCCTGTGCTAGAAAATCCTACTGAGTATCATGAACTCATAGGGGCCCTGATGTTCTTAGTGAACACCTATCGGATATATGTTTTGTAGTGAACACTTTGACTCAACACATGGTTGATCCTCATCACCTTCACTGGGTTGGTGCCAAGAATATGTTGAGATATCTTTGGGGCATGATAAACCATGGGTTGAGATACACTGTCGGGAGCATGACACTCCATGGATATACTAATTCCAATTGGGCTAGCAGTGTGGTGGATCGCAAGAGCACATGTGGATTATGCTTCACACTTGGGTCTGCTTCGATATCTTGGATGAGCAGGAAGAAAAATTTGATGGCTTTGAGCACCACTGAGGCTTAATACATTGCAGTGAATATGGCCTATTATGAAGCAGGTTGGTTGCACAATATCTTCAGTGAGTTGTTTAGGAATGTGCTAGATACCACAGTTATCCTTTGTGATAACCAGAGTGGGATTCGCTTCTCTGAGAATCATGTGTTCCATGATCGAACCAAGCATATTGATATCAAGTCCCACTTTATCCGTGATATGGTACAGTGAGGCATCATAAGGCTTGATCATATAGGAATTGATGAGTAGGTCACAGATATTATCAGAGAGCCCTTGGGGAAGTTCAAGTTCCTAACCTTTCATGAGAATCTTGGTATCGTGGAATGACCCTATGTTGAGGGCCCTGTTGGACGATGAGCTCTGGGAGCTCCAGGGGCCTTGAGGATAACTTCTTGGAGATATAAGCAACCACAAAGCTAGGCTTGCCAAACCTTGTTGGTGTGCTTCTGCCCCACCGTTATGATATTTAGTTGGTTAACCTCTCTTTGATCTGTGCCCCATATGCATCCTATCGATGGAGTCTCGGACTCATGGGAAGTACCTCTCATTTTTCCAATGAGGTGGGAAAGGCTAGATACCAGTAGCAAAGACCGATGGACATATCAGAGATTGTCGTACTCTCTATGTCTAGGATGGCATGTGTCCAACCACTTGATCTGGGATCAAGTATAGTGAGGTTTTAGACCTCCAACCACTAGTAAAAAATGGCTAATTATTTACTAAAAAAATGACTAAAAGTTGCATATAAACGACTATTTTTCGGTCGGTGAGCAATAGTAGCTAATTTATAGTATCTTATAACGTGATCAAATTTTTGTTGTTTTTAGCTTAGTTATTAATTGGTTATCTCAATTTTGTTGTCTAGTTTTATATTTGGTCATTAATTTGGTCATTAATTTAGTCACTCATTTATTCATTAATTTAATCATTGATTTTATCATTAATTTATTCATTGATTTGGTCATTAATTTGGACATTGATTTATTCATTGATTTAATCTTTGATTTGGTCATTATTTTTCACAATTAATGACCAAATATATTACTATATGATCACCTGAGAAAACCAATTAATGACCAAAAAAATATAACCAAAATTTTGGTTGTGTTATAAGATACTGTAAATTATCTACTAATAGTCATATATATGCAAATTTTAGTCATCGTTTGAAACCAATTAATGACTAAATAAATATGAATAAATTTTATTAGTGTTATAAGATATTGTAAATTAGCTACTAGTAGTTATATATATGCAAATTTTGGTTGTCATTTGTAGTCACAAAATTATCATTTGCAGTAGTCATTTATTCATTATATAAACGACTAATTTAGTAGTTTATATTCATTTCATTTACTTTCATTAATAATCATTATAAATGACTAATTTAGTCATATGTTCATTTTATTTGTGTTCATCATTAATCAATATAAACTATTAATTTAGTAGTTTTAAACTGATTTTGTGTTCATTATTAATCAACATAAATTAATTTGTATGATGTTAAAAATGTCATACAATGTGCATGTTCATTTAATATGAAAACACAAAGTTGCATATTTTAATTACAATACTAAACAATATCAAGTGCAACTATAAATAATTTCAACCACATAAATTATATTATATGAAATGTTAAAGTATTACAATATGATTTTCCAACTTAATATTGGTTGGACTACAATTTACACATGAAATGATTTTTCATCACTTCATACATTATCGTTGTGTTTTCAAGGCATTGCAAGTGAATTCACCAACTCTGAAAACTTGACCATCAGTCTTTATATGTGTGTCTTATGTGGGATATTCGCTCTAGGAGTATCACCAAACCAGTTCTCCTCTCTCTCTTTTTTTATTTTTCGCTCCAATGCTATTGCTCCCCTCTTTTTTCAATTCATACTTCTTACCATCAATACTGACTTCATTCTCTGAAAGCAAAAGAAAATACAATGCACAGTGTAAAACATGAAAAACAATGAACACTAGAATATAAACTAAATTAGACTATAAATAATTTATACAACATAAACCTCAACATCAGCAGTGCCAAAGCCATTTTTCTCCATAAAAGTAAAAAACTCAAACAAATTATCTTCATTGGGGTGATAATTTCCACTATAATGTTGCTAGATAACCTGTATAAACAAAGAAAATAAAATATCACTATATATAGAAAAGAACACCTTAGTGACTTAGTATTCAACTTTCAAGGAAACCTTAGGAACAATCATGTCAACTAAGTTATATGCTAAAAAGCTCAAGCTGTAGATAACTTGTGAAAACAAAGAATTTGAGGTGTGATGTTTAATCACAGTCGTTTTATTCACAAAAACATTTCATTTTCTAACGCATGAACTTAGTCAAGTATATAAACAACATGTACTCAAATAAAAACATGAAAGTAGCTTTTTTTGATAGTCATGAAAATATTTTAACACAAAATAGCTATAAGGATTCCAATAAATATAGTGTAATACTAATTTCATCTTCAAGCTTTGGTTGTTTTTTAAATGGACATGGTACTAAGTTTTTTCAATTTCATAGTTAAAAGACAAAAGAAAATCAAAATTAGCATCCAAAATACAATCAAACAATAAAGAGAGGATATCATGAAATGGAAAAAGCAATTATAAAATTTTTTTTTACCTATCCAACGATGTCGTGTCTGGCATTCCTAAAGCATTTTCTTGCCCAAAATAACCATGAAGTGAAATAATCACAACATTAAAAATCATAGGAATTCCTACTAGAAACATTTCCAAAGTCGATGGCTTAGGTGTCTAAGTGATCTCTAACAACGAATGAACCATATCCAAGACATGATATGCATCGTCTCCCCATCCATTTTCCAATCACATTTCCTATAACCTGCCCACTGCAAATTCAAGTAACAATAAAACAAATTTGAATCGGATTTGTTTCATGAGCATATTAATTCATATTTAAAGCCTTCTTGACATATGATAAAGTATCAATCAAATAGGACATCAGAAAAATCAACCTCAATGATGTCCTAAAACAATTTCTACAATATCAATATTTTTCTTGTTGTGATATCTTGGATAGAAAAAATAACATATCTACAAAAGAAAATTTCATATATTGCTTATAGTCAAACTTTGTATATGGTGTATTCTTAAGCATTTTTTTAATATGTCCCTCCACCTTTACTAAAGTGAATTGTAGCTTGGTTAAACTATGTATCCTTTCATTGAGCATCAATTTCTGCAAGATAAATGTCACACATTATTCTTTCCCATTTCTCAACATACTACATATGATAAATTGAAAGTCGCATAAAACCAAGAACAAACCCTATTCTAACCAAAACAAACAAACAAACAGTTTCTCTAATAAAACTTCATTATACTCTTAGAAAATGAAAAGAGAGTGGACATTTTTTGTTGTTTTACTTTGCCTATTTTTGTTATGAAAGTGCTTGAGCTTAAAGAACCAAGAAATGTGAGGGAAGTCGTAAATGTGAAAAAGAAATATGTTGACGTGATTTGTAGAATTCTTCAAAATGATGTGAATGATGCCATTTTCGAATGTGGTAAATCTCATAATAAGAAATGGCATGTATTCTAATAAATTAAATTGCAATGAGTACCATGGGCCTCCACGGGTTATAGGTCCTCAGTAGGTTAATCTTGATGATGAAAGAGAGATGGAAACGATAAGTATGGGTGGTCCTAGCTTTATGGTGGATATCTTCAAACCAAGGTCGTCATCTCAATGAACCTAGGTTCTGACATGATAAACATCGATCTGGTCTTCACCCCATTTCATTCCATCATACTTTGTCAAGACTCAAGAGGACATAATGGTCCTTCAACTTATAATATGGTTTCTTTTGAAGTTATAAATAAAGCTTATCCAAATCAAATGGATTTTTGGGCTCCAAAAGATATGGATAATTTAAATGATGACAATTATATGTTTTTTTCCCAAGATTCAAATGTAGGGATACATTTTGTGGATTTTACTAATAAATAAAATGAGAGAAATAATCCATGATGAGAATCTACTGGTCATTTTGATTAGGGAAATACCCAGAGATAATAAGACTATTTAGGTTCAAATCAAAGATAGTGTTGATTCTTGTAGATCCTCAGTTTTTGGTAGTTTTTAAGGTAGGAATTTTAGTTCTTCAAGGGTGGGGTCCTTCAACATAATTGCATCTACCTTGGTCATATCACCCAAAAGCAAAACATAATCAACAAAGAGTAAATATGTCAATTTTAGGGCAAATCCTATTTTTATATTTACCAAGCTTATAGTTCTTTTTGACTCTGTTATAACTCTGTTGAGGCCACCTACTCTACAGTAAAAAATGACAGAGGAGCCATTAGTCATACCTACCCATGGTCTCATGTAGGCATGATAGTCTAATAATAGATTGAGCCATTAACTGGAATTTCACATATACTGAGGAAAGGCAATTCATTATCTAGTTAACCAATTGTACATTGAACCCTATATGGATGAGTAGCCCTAAATAAAGCCATTTTTCTCTATCATATGCCTTGGAAAGACAAACTAACATTGCTTGTAATTTTTTTGGTTTCATGTTATAAATTCCTTCTTGGGAAACTCCTATTTTGTAATGGATTTTTTTCCCAGGAAGGATGAAATTTTTTTCTAATGAAATGGAATCAACTTAGTCAATTTTGACCCTACATGACCAAGGAACTTGAGAGCCTTGGGCGCATCAACAATAGCATCCTCCAATGAAAATAGTACAGTCTCCAACCTAGAAACATTAAAATAATATATAGTTATAGTTCATAATTGCAAATGACGATAGATTGTAGTATTCCTTAAATAAATTCAAACTTGAATAAGAAAAAACACAAAATTTCACATTACCCTTCAGTAAGATGTCCTTGATTTAGCAAGAAAGACTCAGACTTTCATAAATGTGTAAGTAGATTCCCCTGAAGGTCAATTTCAACATCTTTCCTGAAAAAAGAATATAATATCCAAAGCTATTGGGAGAGGACCTATGATGCCAATTACAAAATAGATAATCCTTTTAGTCATTAGCTAATTCTTGTGATGTAAGTTGGTCACGTTATAAGATACTGTAAATTAGCTACTATTGGTCACCGACTAAAAAATAGTCGTTTATATGAAAATTTTAGTCATTTTTTTAGTAACTAATTAGCTATTTTGTAATTTGTAAAAAAGAATTTTAGAATATAATATAATAGTCATTTAATTAGCTAGATGAAAGGGCTACTGGATTCTTCTCTTCTTACATCTGTCAATAAAATTAAAGAGTTCTGGCAAAACCACAATAATGTTCTTGTCATTGATGAAGTTAATCAGGAATGCATTGCAATAATCATTTCCTTTATCCTATCCTTAATCAAGTATTTTCACATAAATAGGCCTATTGTCATTATCACATCAACTCCTGGAATATATAGCTCAGAGTGGGAATTTTTGAGGTGGGATTCTTCTATAAATATGGTGGCTTATTGTGGTAATAGAGAGTCAAGAGATATTATCCGGAAGCTTGAATTTTCAAAAGAGAGTGGATGTGTGCTTGTTTATATTGTCTTATCAACCTTTGATGTTGTCACCATGGATCTAGACTCTTTAATATGCCTTGATTGGGAAGTAGTGATTGTAGATGAAGGGCAAAGCCTTAAACTTTCAAAAACATTCTAGCATCTAGAGCAACTAACTGCTGATTTTCAACTTGTGCTTTTCCATGAGCAGTTGAAGGATAATGCCCTTGACATTTCTCATCTTCTTGCCTTCCTCGATACTGAAAAGGAGAGTCAACATGTTGATGAGTTTGAAGAGCAGCAACATAACAGTAGTGAACATTTTGGTTTATTGAAGAGCAAGTTGTCAGAAAATATTGTATATGAGTGAAAATCAGACCCTTTGATGAGTGCCAATTTCAAAGAGTATTGGGTTCCTATAGAGCTGGCATATGTACAAGTGAAGTAGTACTACAACATTTGTATGAAAAATATAGATCTTTTGTGTTCAGTGGCGAATAAAAATGATTTGGAGCTCTTAGGGACATCCTTCTTTCATTAAGGAAGTGTTGCAATCATCCTTATCTTGTGGATGGTTCATTGCAAAGTTTGCATCGAAAGGTCCTTTCAGAAGTTGAATTCCTTGATGTTGATATAAATGCCAACAACAAGTTGCAACTGTTGGAAAATATACCATCAGAGCTAAGGCTAGAAGGCCAAAGGGTTGTGATTCTTTTCCATATGATTGAATGATCTGGGCCAATTTACATTGGTGATATTTTGGATGATCATATCAGGCAAAATTTTGGGATTTACTCCTATGAGTGTATTGATGGTTGCTTACTTGCAACCAAGAAACAGGCAGGGTTGCAGAATTTAATAGTAAGGATTCCGGGCGGTTTGTGTTTTTACTCAAAAAATGTGCTTGTGGAACAAGGATAAAGATTTTTTCAATTGACACTGTAATAATATTTGACAGTGACTTATGTGCCTTACAAAAGATACATATCGATAACCAAGTTGAGTACTTGAAAATTTTTCGGTTCTATTGCCCATACACAGTGGAGGAGAGAGTCCCAATTTATGCCAAGAAAGACTATTTACTAGATAACAGTTTGGAAAATTTCAGTATGACAATTTTCCATTTGCTCCTCAGTTGGGGTGTTGCACATCTTTTTGAGAAGTATGAGAAGCTTCATGATGTGAATGATTTTGATTTCAAATTGACATCTATTTCTAGAAATGAAAACTTGAAGTATTTATCTCAAGACATGTTAACCCATGCATGTGACATATCTGAGATTTATAATACACCAGAGAATGGTATTATTGCAAAAGTACCACGGGAAGGTAGGTATGGAAAAGGTGTCCAACTTCTTGGCAAGTCAAACGGCCAATTGAAAACAGAGAAGATACCTACTAATATTTTCTGGAAAAAGTTACTAAAAGCAAGGTGTATAAAAAAACATGGTACTACTGGACATATAGAGAGATGAAGAAGAAAGGTGTAGTACTATGAAGGATCACTCAATAAATCTGTGTCTGTTTATGATGATGTAGAATCAAAGAAGAATTGAAGACGTGTATGTGGAACACTTGATCCAAGCTCAATATACTCCTGGCTTAAGGATGCAAAAAAGACATTGGCTAGTGAAAAGGAAATAACTGAAAGCAACATTCAATTGCATGCAGATGGTGCCAAACAAACATCCAATGAATCTGTAAAAGATGATTATGGAAATTTTTCCCATCCCAAAAGCAGAAAGATCTGAAGCAGGATATTATCACTATTCCCAGGAAAAAAAACCATGAGACAGAAACAAAACCCTGAGATTGGTTATTTACGTAATTATTCTTTGGCAATTTAATTTTAATTTTTTTTAGCATCAAAGGAGGGTAATCCCAGCCAACCCCCTTCCTCAGGCCACTCGGGGATTATTTGTGCTCTAAAATAGGTCTTAACTCCTAAAGAAATTTCCTACTCCTATATAGAGCTCAGAGTGGCTATCTGAGGCAAGTATAGAGGAATTGATTTAGGACCGAAGTAGATCCAAGACTCTAATATGATGCAGTGGTATTGGATAGATTCTCGGAGAATTTTCTGAAGGAATTCCAAGGAAGAAGAAGATTTTTATCCTCTGTCTTGACCCCTGAAACCATTCGGATATTAGCCCTGATCATAATTCGCAAAGGTTTATTTAGGTCTATGGATTTCTGGCTAGAATACAGCTTTTTCCAATAAGAAATTATACTACAGTTGTTTGAAACTATAATAAACTATTAAATATGGAGAATATAGTGGTACTATGAAATTTTGTTGCATGGTTGAACTATAGTATTTTTTACTTTAATGTTGAGATAGCAATGTTATTTACTGAAGAATTAATTCATTTGTATTGGATGAATCTTCATGTCATTATCCAAAAAATAATTTGTTGAAATCCTAGGGTGAAATTTTCCCTAGGATCTCACAAAAACAAGCAAATCAAATTTACCAAGTAAATAATAAAGATCAGGATCTGCAATATCTATAGTAAATCTTGAACCTACCAATTATTCTTCAATCCTAAAGTATTGAGCATGTGATGCCAACTTCATCCCATAAAAATCCTCCTTCAATTTGCATACATGGATCTCTCACCCACACACCCAAAAGCCTCTCAACTGATTGATGTATATTGCCTCCTCGATTATACCATTAAGAAACAATGTTTTTACATCCATTTGATATAAATTCCAACCAAAAATTGATATGCTAAAGATATGACGAACCTTATGCAATTACACTACCAACTAGAGTAGATCCTAAAGGTGTCCTCATAGTCAAATCCTCTCTAGAGAATAGCCTCACTGTGAACTGAACCTTAGTATATTTTTATGGTATCTACTGCAAGCTTCACCTTAAAAACCCCTCTAGAATTAATCAAAAAATTCAGCACTTGTGTTGGCACAATCTCCCAAACAACATTCTTAATTATAGAGTTGTGATTGATCTATATTTCCTCCTTGATTAGACCATTAAGAAACAATGTTCTTACATCCATTTGATATCAATTCCAACCAAGAATTTATGCTAAATAAGTTAATGAACCTAATGCAAGTACACTAGCAACTAGAGTAAATGTGTCCTTATAGTCTAATCCTCTCTAGAGAATACTTTGACTATGAACTGAACCTTTGTACTTTTTTATCTGTTGCAAGCTTCACCTCAAACATCCACCTAGAATAAATCCCAAACTGCCCCACTTGTGCTGGCACAATCTCCCAAACATCATTCTTCAGTATATATTTGTCCACGTCCACCACAACATTCTGTCATACCTGCTAACCAACTACCTCCCCATAACTAAAAGGCTCTGCAAAACTGAAGGAAGACATCGGTGAAACATAATTCAGAAACTTTTTAGAAAGATAACTCACTACAAAGGATGGCTTTGGAGATCCAACATGCTCCCATGCATCCTACTATGTTTAGTACCACCTAGGTTGCCTTGTTGAACCAAAAATACTAAAGCATCACTTCCACCTCCAAAACCTTGCTAATCATCATTAGGACAGAAAAGGTTTCTCCCTCCTAAACCTCTACTAAAAGGCTCCTAAGACCTCGAGGGACCATGCATCATCACAAGGTTCACATCTTATTCCACTATTATTTTCCATTGTGACAGAATGTAAACTCCATAGGCCTTGTAGGACTCATTATATCCAACAAAAAAACCCTTCAAATTGAAGTGTTTCAATTTAGTTCATTTCTCCTCAAAAATATGAATATATACAAGACAAAAACACAAAAAGTGTGATACCTAATATTTCTCAGCGATGAAAGCTTCCTTCGGTGTTTTGTCCTTCAATATCTAGAGAGGAAACCTATTTAGGATGTAGAAAATTGTACCACATGCCTCTACCCAAAGGAACATAAGAAAATCTAGTTCATGAACCATAGCCTCAGTTGTCTTAGTTTGAAGCATTTGTTTTTGGAAAAAATTAATGCTAGATCACCAAAGAAGCACATGGGTAGATATTATCTACTGAATAACCAAAGAATAAAGTTAGAGATGCCGTGAGTGAGTGGGTAGCTACCAACAGAGATTTCAAATGGTATAGCTTATGTTCATGGTAGAGCCTCTTAATCAAAGTGATTAAGCCACCAAAAGAGAAGCCAACCCGTAGTAGAGGATAACGAAGAGCATTGATAGTTCCCATATAAATTTTAACTAGTCACCACCTAGAAAATTTGTGAAATTGAGCTGCCAAATAGAAGATTCACTTATTAGGCATTTAATATAGTATTAAATTTGGTTGCTATTAGTTAGGTATTTGGGAGATATGCAGTGTGCTCCTCGTTTCCTACTATGTAATGACTCAATGAGACATAGCATCATCTAATGAATTAATGAATCCACTCTTTCTCATTCTACTGTGTATTCATGCCCATGTACATGTGTGCAAAAAAATACATTTTATAAATGCAAGTGTGGATTTATGAAGACTGTTTCTAGGGAAAGGATGGATACTCATTTATGTTGAGTGTCGCAGCATGGGATGAGTGAGGATAAGCATACTAGGGAATGGGAACAATGTATCAATGGAAAAAGTGGAAGAGGATAGAGAATATTCAAGTATGTAGGCAGTCTCAGTGTTGTGATGACAGTGCATGCCATGCTTTGAATGCTACTTGTGCTGATTCACAGGAGGAAACTAAACAGGGTCTTTCTAATTCTTGTGTGCACATTGAACCAAATACAAATGTTGATGACCATGTGGAATCACGTGCTTGTTTTCAAAGAAATGAATCGTCTGCTAATATATGTGGAAATGTAGGAGTGGAGCAAGAATCTGCTAATGGAGATTCTGAGTCAGATGAGAATAACATAAGGAATGATTCTGAACCAAAGATGATTGTTTGGGCTGAGATAGAAAAGGGAAGATGGTGGCCTGCTTTGACTGTGCTAAAGTCTGATAGTATGCATAAAAAAATTTCATCTACACATTAGGGGTTGGCATTAACTCAACTCATTTACTCTGTGGATTCAAGGGAGGAACCCGAATTTGTTGAGGCAAGGTCTTTTCATCCGTTTTGGGAGAATTATGAATAAATTAAAAATATGTGTAAAGATAAGAAATTTTTTGTTACCAAAACTCATTATTTTTATCATAACTGTTTTCCAAATGACCCACCTATTTGTTCATTCGGCTCACAAAGAAGCTATTTGGATTCATCAGGACAAGTTGACGAACCATTTAGTTCTCTGCAGGAGGACAAAGCTATTGTAAATTCAGATAAAGATGGAGGAGATGACTCTGTTGTAACTCAAAAGGGGGAAAAAAGGTTGATTAAGAATGTTCCAAGGTTTGATAGTCGTCAAATCTGTTTAGTGGATTATGAAGATGAGGACACTTTGGACCTTAAGAGAATGGTTGGTGGAACAAAGGTAAGCAGAGAAGATGCTAACATTGAGGAACCATCTGTTGTGCATATAAGTGGTTATGTTGTGAAGTCTTCTACATATTTTTATAATAATGTGTGCCAATTTTGTAAAGAAGGTGGGGAGCTACTGTGTTATGATGGAAAATATTGAATGGTAACTTACCATATAGGTTGCCTTGACCCACCCTTGGTTGAAGTTCCTCCTAGTGACTAGTACTTCACAACTTATACTTACATGAGAATATCATGTGGTGTACACTCTTCCTGCAAAGGAGTCGAATCGATATGGGATGTCAAGCATGTTGAACCTGAACAATTTTCTGAATTGGATGCCTTTGTGGAAAAAAAATAGAAAGTGAACAACATTTTTGTGAGCGAAAATGGTGTTCATCCTGTTATAGGTTGTTCAATGTAGGCTTCAACTCAAAGAGATCACAATGGGCTAAAATAAAAAAAACATTTTTTAAATATAATAATGCCGGATATCATGAAATTACTATGAAGACTTCATACCAAGTGAAATAAGTTAAAGTAGTAGGACAACTCAAGAAAAAACAAAGAATATATTTTTTTAAGTATATAGTACTCTCTCATCTTCATAATTTCTGGGTCAGTGAAATTATGCTTGTCAAGGAAGCTCCCAAGCAGCTGGCTAATTTCAAGAAAAAACTGCAGCAAGGAAAGGCTCTTAAATGGAACTCTGAATGGGCTGAACCACAATGGCTTATTCAGAAGAGAGCATTGATCTTTCCTAAGCAACATGATAAAGAGTGCACAGATGCAATCAGTGAATTGTGCTGGAAAGAATGGTTCATCAAATGGAAAGGGTTAGGCTATGATTAATGTACATGGGAGTTAGAAGATAGAATTTTTCTTCACCTAACTTCAACTAGGGAACTAATGAAAGCATACGAACTTTGCTATGATGAGGCACACCAGCAAGCTAGTCCTACTCAAGCAATTAAGGAAAAAGAGTTGTAGAACAGTCCTTTTTTCAAGGTTGAAAAGACCTCCAAACTAGATGAAAAGGCTACTAGATTCTTCTATTCTTACATATGTCAATAAACTTCGAGAGTTCTAGCAAAACCACAAGAATGCTCTTGTCATTGATGAAGTTAATTAGGAATGCATTGCTATAATGATTGCCTTTAGGCTTTATCCTATCCTTAATCAATTATTTTCACATAAACAAACCTATTTTCATTATCACATGAACTACTAGAATATATAGCTGGGAGTCGAAATTTTTGAGGTGGGATTCTTCTATAAATATGGTGGCTTATTGTGGTAATAGAGAGTCAAGAGATATAATCCGGAAGCTTGAATTTTTAGAAGAAAGTGGATGTGTGCTTGTTCAGATTGTCTTGTCCACCTCTGATGTTGTCACCATGGATCTGGACTCTTTAATATGCCTAGATTGGTAAGCAGTGATTGTAGATGAAGGGCAATGCCTTAAACTTTAAAAAAATTTCAAGCATCTGGAGCAACTACCTGCTGATTTTCGACTTGTGATTTTCCATGAGTAGTTGAAGGATAATGCCCCTGACGTTTCTCATCTTCTTGCCTTCCTTGATACTAAAAAAGAGAGTCAACATGTTGATGATTTTGAAGAGCAACAACATGACAGTAGTGAACATCTTGGTTTATTGAAGAGAAAGTTGTCAGAAAACATTGTATATGAGAAAAAATCTAACCCTTTGAAAAGTGCCAATTTCAAAGAGTATTGGGTTCCTGTAGACCTGGCATATGTACAGGTGGAGCAGTACTGCAACATTTTTATGACAAATATAGATTTTTTGTGTTCAGTGGCAAAGAAAAATAATTCTGGAGCTCTCAGGGACATCCTTCTTTCATTAAGGAAGTTTTGCAATCATCCTTATCTTATGGATGGTTCATTGCAAATTTTGCATCGAAAGGTCCTTTCAGAAGTTGAATTCCTTGATTCTTATATAAATGCCAGCAACAAGTTGCAACTATTGGACAATATACTATCAGAGCTAAGGCTAGAAGGCCAAAGGGAGTTGATTCTTTTCCAGATGGTTGGATGATCTGGACCAACCATTGGGGATATTTTGGATGATCATATCAGCCAACATTTTGGGATTGAATCCTATGAGCGTATTAATGGTTGCTTACCTACTACAAAGAAACAGGCAGCCTTGCAGAATTTTAATAGTAAGGATTCTGGGTGGTTTGTGTTTTTACTCAAAAAGTGTGCTTGTGGAACAAGCATAAATATTTTTTCAATTGACACTGTAATAATATTTGACAATGATTAGAACCCAATCAGTGAATTATGGGCCTTATAGAAGATACATATTGATAACCAAGTTGAGTACTTGAAAAATTTTCGATTCTATTGCCCATACACAATGGAGGAGAGAAACCTAATTTATGCCAAGCAAGACTATTTACTAGATAACAGTTTGGAAATTTTCAGTGCAACAGTTTGCCATTTTCTCCTCAGGTGGGGTGTTGCACATATTTTTTAGAATTATGAGAAGCTTCATGATGTGAATGATCTTGATTTCAAATTGACATTTGTTTCTAGAAATGAAAACTTGAAGTCTTTATCTCAAGACATGTTAACCTGTGCAAGTGACATATCTGAGATTGATAATACACTAGAGAATGGTATTATTGCAAAAGTACCACGAGAAGGTAGATATGGAAAAGGTGTCCCCACTACTTGGTGAGTCAGATAACCAATTCACAACAAAGACGCTATTTGGTGTCATCAGGACAAGTTGAGGAGCCATTTATTTCTCTGCAGGAGGACAAAGCTATTGTAAATTTACATAAATATGGAGGAGATGACTCTGTTGTAACTCAAAAGGGGGAAAAAAGGTTGAGTAAGAATGTTCTAGGGTTTGATAGTCGTCAAATCTGTTTAGAGGATTATGAAGATGAGAACACTTTGGACCTTAAGAGAATGGTTGGTGGAACAGAGGTAAGCAGAGAAGATGCTAACAATGAGGAACCATCTATTGTGCATATAAGTGGTTCTGTTGTGAAGTCTTCTACAGATTTTTATAATAATGTGTGCCAAGTCTATAAAGAGGGCGGGGAGCTATTGTGTTGTGATGGAAAATATTGCCTCGTAACTTACCATATAGGTTGCCTTGACCCACCCTTGGTTCAAGTTCCTCCTAGTGACTAGTACTTCCCAAATTTTACTTACATGAGAATATCATGTGGTGTACACTCTGCCTGCAAAGGAGTCGAATCAATATGGGACGTCAAGCATGTTGAACCTGAACAATTTTCTGAATTGGATGTCTTTGTGGAAAAAAATAGAAAGTGAACAACATTTTTGAGAGCGAAAATGGTGTTCATCCTGTTATAGGTTGTTCAATGTCAGCTTCAACTCAAAGAGATCATGATGGGATAAAAGAAAAAAAACATTTTTTAAATCTAATAATGCCAGAGATTGTGAAATTACTGTGAAGACTTCATACCAAGTGAAATCAGATAAAGTAGTAGGACAACTCAAGAAAAAACAAAGGATATATTTTTTTAAGTATATAGGACTCTCTCATCTTCATAATTTCTGGGTCAGTGAAATTCTACTTGACAAGGAATCTCCCAAGAAGCTGGCTAATTTCAAGAAAAAACTGCAACAAGGAAAGGCTCTTAAATGGAACTCTGAATGGGCTGAACCACAATGGATTATTCAGAAGAGAGCACTGATCTTTCCTAAGCATCCCAATAAAGAGTGCACAGATGCAGTCAGTGAATTGGGCTGGCAAGAATGGTTCATCAAATGGAAAGGGTTAGGCTACGGTCAATTTACATGGGAGTTAGAAGATAGAAGTTTTCTTCACCTAACTTCAACTAGGGAACTAATGAAAGCATACGAACTTTCCTATGATGAGGCACACCAACAAGCTAGTCCTACTCAAGCAGTTAAGGAAAAATAGCTGTAGAATAGTCTTTTTTTCAAGGTTGAAAATACCTCCAGACTGGATGAAAGGGCTACTGGATTCTTCTCTTCTTACATCTGTCAATAAACTTCAAGAGTTTTGGAAAAACCACAAGAATTCTCTTGTCATTGATGAAGTTAATCAGGAATTCATTGCTATACTGATTGCCTTTATCCTATCCTTAATCAATTATTTTAACATAAAAAAACCTATTGTCATTATCACATCAACTACTGGAATATATAGCTAGGAGTCGGAATTTTTGAGGTGGGCTTCTTCTATAACTATGGTGGCTTATTGTGGTAATAGAGAGTCAAGAGATATTATCCGAAAGCTTGAATTTTCAGAAGAAAGAGGATGTGTGCTTGTTCAGATTGTCTTATCCACCTTTGATTTTGTCACCACGGATCTGGACTCTCTAATATGCCTAGATTGGGAGGCAGTGATTGTAGATGAAGGGTAATGCCTTAAAATTTCAAAATTTTTCCAACATCTGGAGCAACTACCTGTTGATTTTCGACTTGTGATTTTCCATGAGTAGCTGAAGGATAATTCCCCTAACGTTTCTCATCTTCTTGCCTTCCTCGATACTAAAAAAGAGTCAACATGTTGATTATTTTGAAGAGCAACAACGTAACAGTAGTGAACATCTTGGTTTATTAAAGAGAAAGTTGTCAAAAAGCATAGTATATGAGTGAAAATCAAACCCTTTGACAAGTGCCAATTTCAAAGAGTATTGGGTTCTTGTAGACCTGGCATATGTACAAGTGGAGCAATACTACATCATTTTTATGACAAATATAGATTTATTATGTTCAGTGGCGAAGAAAAATAATTCTGGAGCTCTCAAGGACATCCTTCTTTCATTAAGGAAGTGTTGCAATCATCCTTATCTTGTGGATGGTTCATTGCAAAGTTTCCATCGAAAGGTCCTTTCAGAAGTTGAATTCCTTGATGTTGATATAAATGCTAGCAACAAGTTGCAATTGTTGGACAATATACTATCGGAGCTAAGGCTAGAAGGCCAAAGGGTGTTGATTCTTTTCCAAATGATTGCACGATCTGGGTCTATTTCCATTGGTGATATTCTGGATGATCATATCAACCAATTTTTTTGAATTGACTCCTATGAGAATATTGATGGTTGCTTACCTGCTACCAAGAAACAGGCAGCCTTGCAGAATTTTAATAGTAAGGATTCTAGATAGATTGTGTTTTTACTCAAAAAATGTGCTTGTGGAACAAGCATAAATATTTTTTCAATTGACACTGTAATAATATTTAACAGTGACTGGAACCCAATAAATGACTTATGGACCTTACAGAAGATATATATCGATAACCAAGTTGAGTACTTGAAAAAATTATGGTTCTATTGCCCATACACAGTGGAGGAGAGAGTCCCGATTTATGCCAAGCAAGACTATTTACTAGATAACAGTTTGGAAAATTTCAGTGCAACAGTTTTCCATTTAATTTTTAGGTGGGGTGTTTCACATCTTTTTGAAAAGTATGAGAAGCTTCATGATGTGAATGATCTTGATTTCAAATTAACATCTGTTTCTAGAAATGAAAACTTGAAGTCTTTATCTCAAGACATGTTAACCCGTGCAAGTGACATATTTGAGATTGATAATACACCAGAGAATAGTATTATTGCAAAAGTACGATGGGAAGGTAGGTATGGAAAAGGTGTCCCACTGCTTGGTGAGTCAGAAAACCAATTTACAGCAAAGAAGATACCTACTAATATTTTCTGGAAAAAGTTACTAAAAGGAAGGTGTATAAAAAAACATGGTACTACTGGACAAATGTAGAGACCAAGAAGAAAGGTGTAGTACTATGAAGGATCACCCAATAAATCTGTGTCTCATTATGATGATGTAGAATCAAAGAAGAATCGAAGACATGTATGTGGAACACTTGATCCAATCTCAATATCAACCTGGCTTAAGGATGCAAAAAATTCATTGGCTAGTGAAAAGGAAATAACTAAAAACAACATTTAGTTACATGCAAATGGTGCCAAACAAACATCCAATGAATCTATAAAAGATGATTTTGGAAATTTTTCCCATCCAATAAGTAGAACGATCTGAGGCAAGATATTATCACAATTCCCAGGAAAACAAAACCCTGAGACTGAAACAAAACCCTAATACTGGTTATTTACATAATTATTCTGAGACAAATTAATCTAAATTTTTTTAGCATCAAAGGAGGCTAATCCCAGCCAACTCCCTTCCTTAGGCCACTCGGGGAGTATTTTTGCTCTACAATAGGTCTTAACTTTTGAAGAAATTTCCTACTCCTATATAGAACTCGAAGTGGCTATCTGAGGCAAGTATAGAGGAATTGATTTACAACCGAAGCATATCCAAGACTCTCTAATATGATGAAATGGTATTGGATAGATTCTCGAAGAATTTTATGAAGGAAGTCCAAGGAAGAAGAAGAGTTTTATCCTCCGTCTTGACCCCTGAAGCCATTCGAATACTAGCCATAAATAGAATTCGCAAAGGTTTATTCAAGTCTATGGATTTTTGGTTAGAATACAGCTTTGTCCAATACGAAATTATAATGCAACTGTTTGAAACTATACTAAAATATTAAATCAGGAGAATATAGTGGTATTATGAAATTCTATTGCATGGTTGAACTATCCTATTGTTTACTGTTATTTACTGAAGACTTCATTCATTTGTATTGGATGAGTCTTGGTGTCATTGTCTGAAAAATAATTTGTTGAAATCCTAGGGCGAAATTTTCCATAGGATCTCACAAAAACAAGAAAATCAAATTTACCAAATAAATAATAAAGATCAAGATTTGCAATAGCTATAGTAAATCTTGAACCTACCAATTATTCTTCAATCCTAGAGTACTGAGCATGTGATGCCAACTTCATCCCATAAAAGTCCTCCCTCAATTTGCATACATGGATTGTTGGAAATATTGTCATTGGTGGCAAAGGAATTGGAAAAGACAGGAGTAGCACCTAAACTATCCATAAGGCAAAAGAGATAGAGCAGTAGATTTGAATTAGGGGTTTAATACAGTTTTCAAAGGAGATGACAAAAAGGGAGAGCTGCTAGACAAGAGGATACCTACGGTGCCCGGAGAAGAATGAAATCATTGATAGGGATATGTGTATTATATGTGATCTTCTGAATCTCTGTATGAGTCTCTGCGAATGGAGTTAAAAGTGAAACCCTGTTAAGGAATCATGGTGGTAGGATTCGAATTCTAGGATGAGACCTTCTTGTAATGAAGATCTGGCTCAATTTGATATTTGCAGTCGTGGAACTATTTGGTTGAATATATAAGGGGCTCTCGAGGCATTCAATGTATCCATTGAAGAACTTAATGGTGGCAGAGATATGATGTTTTTGAATGTACAAGTAGAAGCGGAACTGTGACAGATAGAACTCCGAAATGGAAGGTTGACATGTTATATACATCATAGCAGAATTGAGGAATGACACTGAATTATCACGAGTTAATGTCTGTAAGGAAATATCGTCGGAAGAGCACTACATTTTTTCGTTGGTTATTGGAAATCCTGCCAAAGATAGACCAGAGTTATAGCGCAAACCCAGACTAACCCTTTGGAATCATGAACAGAACCTTGAGCGAAGGGCGGAACCTCGAAGGAGGAACAGTGAAGGCGGTTTATGGTTTTCATCGCACTACCTTCAACGGGCAAGTGATATTCAAGAGGTGGGGAGCGATTCCATAAAACGGGAGGCACACATCCCTGTACGATTCTACAAAACCACTTTTTACTATACACCATCGCGCGTTATAGTTTGACCCAGGATGCCTAGCGATATCATTGAGTGTCGTTGATCTGGGAAGGGGTCATCGGACAGTCGTCATTTGTTGAAGGTGCGCGAAGAATAACACAGGTACGGTGAGCCATCACACGTTAACGATCGGTATCAGAGATCGAGCGATATGCATATACGTCGTTGATCTGAAAGCTTTCTAATCTAACGGTGATCGGATGCTGGACTTGCACAGAGTTTACCTATGGTACCATGCGCGTATTTGATTGGTTATTGACTATATTTGTGGGCCCGGGGTCAAAGGTTTACCATATTATTTGGAAGGGTTAAAATGCGAAGGGTTAACTTTAATCCTAAAGTTTTGTTCAAAATTATAATATTTATTTATCAATTTCTTTAAATTGATAAAAAAAATTGAAAAGAGATCAAAAAGCCTCGTGGGGTAAATTAAAAGGAATACTGTCAGAGGAATACCATTAGCGGTTCGTGGTTTTGACTCATGGTTTTAATAAAGGGAAAACTATATAAGGAGAAGAAAAATAAAGAACAAGGTGTGCATTGTAAGAGTTGTGAACAAATTTTCTCAAAAGAATATCTGTATGGGCGAGCTTTGTTCTTAACTAATAAATCTGAGACTACGATGCACCCATGAATATGATGATCTGATGATGATGAATCTCTGGTTTGAATGACAGACGATATCATGAAGAACTGGTGTGAGTATACAGAAAATAAATAAATCTGGTGAACGGCAAGGTATGTCGTATGGAAACTGGTGGATCCAGTATGAAAATTGATGAAACGAGGTCCGCAGTAGTGCTGAGGGTCGAAGCCTTCAAAGAGGGGGTTGTAGCTCCCTTCCAGTGGTAGCTGGTAAACGAGAGAAGGTTGTAGCCTTCTGCAGGTGGGTGCTTGCGTGTTGGTATAAGTCTGCACCAGCATATATTGTAAGAAGTTTTCTCTATAATAAATATTGAAGACTGAGATTACAGCAGTGGTGGTTTTCTCCCAAATTGGGTTTCCACCTTAAATCCTGGTTTTCATATGAGTTGTATATGTTTAATGGTTTGTTCTATTCATGCTTAATGCTTATCTGATGCAATAATCTAAATAAAGACATATATCTGGACATACATGTTGGATGCAGTACTGTAACATAAGGTTTTAAGAGAAATAAAAGAAAAATAGTTCAGCCCTAAATACTGATTCACCCCCCCCCCCCCCTCTCAGTATTTTTCCCAACAATTGGTATTAGAGCAGGTCCTTCTGAAAAAGCTTAGCTACTAGAAGGAAGATCAAGCAAGATTAGCAATCAAGATGGAACAACATCTATCAGGCCTCCGCTCTTTAACAGAAACAATTTAATCTTCTGGAAAACAAAGATGAGATCCTATCTTCAGTCGCTGGGAGCAGAGGTATGGGTAATTGTTGAACAAGGATATCAATACCCAGCTGCAGTACCAACAGATCCGACGGAAAGAAAGAATTATGAAACAAATGCAAAGGTGGTCAATGCTTTATTGGGAAGTCTAACAGAATCAGAATTTGTCAAAGTCATGCAGCTGAATACAGCCAAGACAATATGGGACAAAATCATTCTAAGTTATGAAGGTGATGCAAAGGTAAAAAGTGTTAAACTCCAAACTCTCAAAATTCAATATGAGAATCTAAAAATGGATAATGAGGAGAGCATTGCCAATTTCTTTTTACGTCTTGATGATATTGTAAATCATATGAGAAATATGGGAGAAACAATAACAGAATCTACCTTGGTTGAGAAAGTCTTAAGATCACTAATGACAAAATTTTAGTCAAAAGTTTCTACTCTTGAAGAAAAGCAGGATCTTCAAAATCTTACTGTGGTGCAACTTCATGGCATATTAACTACATATGAAATGAGAAGAGGAGGACCATCAGAAGTCAAAGAAGCAGTCTTTAGAACTTCTACAAAAGGGAAGGAAGTACAAAAAACAGAAGGATCAGGATATATCTTTGAAGAAGATGAGATAAACTTTGTAAAGAAACTTCAACTTGGCACAGGACAGTTCAGAGGTAAGCTTCCTTTCAAATTTTTTGATTGTGGAAGAGTTGGTCATTATGCTGCTAAGTGTCCTTATAAAGAAACACATAAAAAGGGGAAGGAAGTAGAAAAAAGGAATAAGAATCATTTTAGCACTAGAAAGAGTTACTATACTCATGAAGATAGTGATGGGTTATCTGATAGTGAGGAAGAATGTGAACAAGATCTTAGACTTCTCATGGCATTTGAAAAAGAATCTAGAGAAGAAAAATATACTTTTGTGGATGCTCTAGAAGACAGTGATTTTCTTGATGAAAACAATAAACTCAAAATTTTCTTAGAAGAAAGTAAAATAACCATAGAAACTCTGAAAAATCAGCTTGAAGAAAAAGAGAAACACAATGAGAAATTAGAGTGTGAAGTAGTAAGTCTAAGAAAAGAACTTGAGAAAGGAAAAACTCTGAATCTTAGATTTGCTAAAGGATCTGAAACATTAGATGAGATTATCAAGGTACAACGTTCTCCTCTTATAAAGACAGATCTTGTATATATTGGAGAATCTTCTTAGGCTTCAGCACCAAATTATCTAAAAGCAGTTATAGCTGGCTTACAACATACTGCCACTCAGCAAGGGAATAAAGAATCTTTACAGATAAAGCATGATCATCTCAATTCAAAGAACACTAACAGGAATGTCTTTCGAAAAAACACCAATCAACAAGTAAATTCATATAGAATATTTTATGATCGCAGAAATTTCTTCTTCAATGGACAATGTTTCTCATGTCACAATTTTGGTCATAAAGTTGTTCAATGTGTTGCATATAAAACCATCATGACAAGAGAAGCAAGAAAGAAAAGGACTGATATTGAAACAAAGAAGAATACTTATAAAAATTTTCTCCTCTTCAAAATGAAGTTGAATGTGCTTATTGCAATAACTTTAGCCATGAAGAATCTGAATGCAGGAGCAAAGTTCAACCAAAAGAACATGTTCCTTCAAGCTCCAAAGTATGGAAAAAGAAGGAATTACAGGTTGAAAATTGTGGCATAGCGTTATTTGCAGAAGATGAAGAAAACCAATGGTACATTGATAGTGGATGTTCAAGACACATGAAATGTGATAAAGACAAACTTCTTGCATATAGTTCTCTAGAAAAATAAAAAAATGTCACATTTGGAAATGATACTCCTACAGTCATTAAGGGAAAAGGGTCTATTTTTCTAAAAGAAAAGGTGAAAGCTAATGAATTCATGTATGTGGATGGATTAAAGCATAACTTTTTAAGTGTAAGTCAAATGTGTGATCAAGGAACTGAAGTTGTCTTTACTTCAAAAGAATGTGTGGTACGTGATCTTGATTCAGGTAAAGCAATTATAAAATGAAAAAGAACTCCAAACAACCTATATATATTGAAGAACTCCAAAGAACAATGTTATTTGAGTAAATCTTCAGAAAATTGGTTATGGCATAGAAGGTTGGGGCATCTGAGCTTCTCTCAAATCAAAAAATCAAGCAGACTTAAAGCTATTCATGATCTTCCCAATATTACTCTACTTGAAAATATCATATGCAAACCTTGCCAATTCGGCAAGCAAACCAGGGTACAATTTAATGCCAAGGAAGGATCATCAAGTAAGCCTCTTGAACTCATTCATACTGACATATGTGGACCTATGAGGAAAAATTCACCACGTGGTGAAGAATACTATATCTTATTCATCGATGATTTCTCTAGAATGTGTTGGATTAGGTTGATCAAACACAAAGATGAAGCATTCGGGAGAAAATTTACCTTCAGCACTAGTTGAGAATGAATTAGATCTAAAAATCAAGTGTCTCAGATCTGATCAAGGAGGAGAATATACATCTAATGAATTCCTTGAATTCTGCGAACAACATGGCATAAAAAGACAGTTCTTTGTAGCTGGCACTCCACAACAGAATGGCATTGCAGAAAGAATGAACAGAACAGTTCAACAAATGGCTAGAGCTATGCTTGATGATTTCGGAACACCTGACACATTTTGGGGAGAAGCAGAACATACAGCAGTAAATATTCTCAATAAAGCACATGTTCGTGTAAATAGTGATAAAACTCCATATGAACTCTAGTATGGTAATCATCCCACTATAAAGCATTTTAGAATTTTTGGGAGTAAATGCTTTATCAAGAATAATGATGAAAAACTTGGCAAGTTTGAACCCAGAGCAGATGAAGGAATATTTCTTGGTTACTCCTCTAGGAGTAGGGCATATAAATGTTACAATAAAAGACTTCGGAAGATTGTTGAATGTATTGATGTTGTTATTGATGAGTCTCCTGCAGCTCCAAAAGAAGAAAAGCAAACAAAAAATGAAGATGATGATGACACATATCCTTCTACATCAAATAGTAATGATACAAACAGTGAACCCAGTGAAGAACCCGAAGAGGATTTGTCTGAAAAGGCTCCATCTAGATTTGTTCAAAAGAATCATCCAGAATCTCAAATTTTGGGAGAAAAGGGATCAGGTGTACAAACAAGAAGGACTCTTGTGGGATCTTCTAGCAATTTGGCATTTCTGTCCACTATTGAACCTCATAGTGTTAGTCAAGCTAGCAAAGATGAACGTTGGATTCAAGCCATGAATGAAGAGCTTAATCAAATTGAAAAGAATCACACTTGGGAATTAGTACCAAGACCTCATGACAAAAATGTCATTGGAACTAAATGGATATTCAAAAACAAGTTAAATGAGAATGGGAATGTTATAAGAAATAAAGCTAGACTTGTGTGCAAAGGGTATGCTCAACAAGAACGTATAGAATTTGAAGAAACCTTTGCTCCTGTAGCCAGACTTGAAGCCATAAGAATGTTTCTTGCCTTTTCAAGCTTCCAACAAATCAAAGTCTATCAAATGGATGTTAAATATGCTTTTCTCAATGGTTATCTAGAAGAAGAAGTCTATATAGAACAACCAGAAGGATTCATATTGGGAAATGATGAAAAACTTGTTTGTAGACTTAAAAAGGCTCTATATGGTCTCAAAAAAGCTCCAAGGGCATGGTACTATCGTCTTGACAAATATCTTCATCAACAAGGATTTTCAAAAGGGTCTGCTGATAGCAACTTATACACAAAAACTGAAAATGACAAACTATTGATTGTGGTTGTATATGTTGATGATATCATTTTTGGAAGTAACAAAGAGTCTATGAGTCAAAAAATTTCTTCTGATATGCAGAAAGAATTTGAAATGTCTTTGCTTGGGGAACTAACATTCTTTCTTGGCTTGCAAGTACAACAAGCAACAGATGTCATATTCTTATCACAAGAAAAATACCTCGAGCAAATCCTGAAGAAGTATGGCATGGAAGAATGCAAACTTGTAAGTACACCAATGATAACTGGATGTAATCTCAGTTCTAATGATGATTCCCCCACGGTGAATCAACTTGAATACAGATCTATGATAGGAAGTCTACTTTATCTCACTGGGACAAGACCAGACATCATGCATGCAGTTGGGATTGTTGGACGATTCCAAGCTAATCCAAAAGAGTCTCATCTTTAGGTTGTGAAAAGAATATTCAAATATCTACAAGGAACTCAAGACTTTGGACTATGGTATCCAAAGAATGTTGATCTTACTCTTCATGCATACACCGATGTAGATTGGGCTAGAAGTGTTGATGATCGGAAAAGCACTAGTGGTGGTGCATTCTATATGGGGCCCCGGTTAGTATCTTGGTTCAGCAAGAAGCAAAGCTCCATTGCCTTATCTACAGCAGAAGCAGAATATGTGGCTGTTGCATCATGTTGCACTCAACTTCTCTGGATGATGCAAACCCTACAAAACTTTCAAATCAAATGTTCACCTCCTATCTCCATTATGTGTGATAATACAAGTGCTATCAGTATCTCAAAGAATCATGTTATGCATTCCAAGACCAAGCATATTCCCATCAAATATCACTTCTTACGTGAACAAGTGCTTGAACAAAAGGTGAAATTGGAGTATGTTTCCTCCAAAGAACAAGTTGCTGATATATTTACCAAACCTCTACCCAGGGAAGCGTTCGAATATCTCAGACAGAAACTAGGAGTAGTCTCTGCCATGCAGAGGATCAGGTCTACTTAAATACAGAAGATTAAATTGGTTGTGAGGTGTTGTTAGGCATCTCTGAATGCACAGGCTCAGGGGGAGCATTGGTCATATGAAAAGGATGAATTGTTGGTCATATTATGTTTGAAGATGCAGCATGATCTCAGGGGGAGCATGGCATTATCGGTTCAGAGGATCTTGATCAAAATCTTTGCCATTGATGTCAAAGGGGGAGGAAAAGAGACAAGAGGGCTTCTGAAAGGAGGCTTCTATAAGGACATCAGAGGAAGAGTATTGCCATCAATGCCAAAGGGAGAGATTGTTGGAAATATTGTCATTGATGGAAAAGACAGGAGCAACACCTAAACTATCCATAAGGCAAAAGAGACAGATCAGTAGAGTTGAATTAGGGGTTTAATACAATTTGCAAAGGAGATGACAAAAAGGGAGAGCTGCTAGGAAGAGACAAGAGGATACCTATGGTGCCCGAAGAAGAATGAAATCATTGTTAGGGATACGTGTATTATATTTGTATTGACTGGTGTAATTCTTGTATGGAATCCCTTGAATCTCTGTATGAGTCTCTGCGAATGGAGTTAAAAGTGAAACCCTGTTGAGGAATCATGGTGGTAGGATTCGAATTCCAGGATGAGACCTTCTTGTAATGAAGATCTGGCTTAGTTTGATATTTGCAGTCATGGAACTATTTGGTTGAATTTATAGGGGGCTCTCGAGGCATTCGGTGTATCCATTGAAGAACTTAATGGTGACAAAGATATGATGTTTTTGAATATACAAGTAGAAGCAGAATTGTGACAGGATAGAACTCCGAAATGGAAGGTTGACATGTTATATATATCATAGTAGAATTGAGGAATGACATTGAATTATCACGAGTTAATGTCTGTAAGGAAATCCCGTCGGAAGAGAACTACATTTGTTCGTTGGTTATTGGAAATCCTGCCAAAGATAGACCAGAGATATAGCGCAAACCCAAACTAACCCTTTGGAATCATGAATGAAACCTTGAGCAAAGGGCGGAACCATGAAGGAGGAACAGTGAAGGCGGTTTATGGTTTTCATCGCACTACCTTCAACGGGCAAGTGGTATTCAAGAGGTGGGGAGCGATTCCATAAAACGGGCGACACGGGTCCCTGTACGATTCTACAAAACCACTTTTTACTGTGTGCCATCGCGCATTATAGTTCGACCCAGGATGCCCAGCGATATCATTCAGCACTGTTGATCTGGGAAGGGGTCATCGGACGACCATCATTTGTTGAAGGTGCGCGACAATTAACACAGGTACGGTGGGCCATCGCACGTTAATGATCGGTATCGGAGGTCGAGCGATATGCATATACGTCGTTGATCTGGAAGCTTGCTAATCTAACGATGATTGGACGCTGGACTTGCACAGAGTTTACCTATGGTACCATGCGCGTATTTGATTGGCTATTGACTATATTTTTGGGCCCGAGGTCAAAGGTTTACCATATTATTTGGAAGGGTTAAAATGCGAAGGGTTAACTTTAATCCTAAAGTTCTCGTTCAAAATTATAATACTTATTTATCAACTTCTTTAAATTGATAAATAAAAAATTAAAAAGAGATCAAAAAATCCCCTGTGATAAACTAAAAGGAATAATGTCGCAGGAATACCACTAGCGGTTCATGGTTTTGACTCATGGTTTTAATAAAGGGAAAAATATATAAGGAGAAGAAAAATAAAGAACAAGGTGTGCATTGTAAGGGTTGTGAATAAATTTTCTCAAAAGAATATCTGTATGGGCGAGCTCTGTTCTTAAATGATAAATATGAGACTACGATGCACCCGTGAATATGATGATCTGACGATGATGAATCTCTGGTTTGAATGACAAACGATGTCATGAAGAACTAGTGTGAGTATACAGAAAATAAATAAATATGGTGACCGGCAAGGTATGTCGTATGGAAACTGGTGGATCTAGTATGAAAATTGATGAAACGAGGTCCGCAATAGTGCTGAGGGTCGAAGCCTTCAGAGAGGGGATTGTAGCTCCCTTCCAGTGGTAGATGGTAAACAAGAGAAGGTTTTAGCCTTCTGCAGGTGGGTGCCTACGTGCTAGTATAAGTCTACACTAGCATATATTGTAAGAGGTTTTCTCTATAATAAATATTGAAGATTGAGATTACAGCAACAGTGGTTTTCTCCCAAATTGGGTTTCCACCTTAAATCCTGGTGTTCATATGAGTTGTGTATGTTTAATGGTTTGTTCTGTTCATGCTTAATGCTTATCTGATGCAATGCTCTAAGTAAAGACATATATCTGGACATACATGTTGGATGCAGTACTGTAACATAAGGTTTTAAGAGAAAGAAAAGAAAAATAGTTCAGCCCTAAATACTGATTCACCCCCCCCCCCTCTCAGTATTTTTCCCAACATGGATCTCTCACCCATGCACCCGAAAGCCTCTCAAATTATTGATGTATATTACCTCCTCGATTAGACCATTAAGAAACAATTTTTTTACATCCATTTGATATAAATGCCAACCAAAAATTGATGCTAAAGATATGACGAACCTGATGCAAATACACTAGCAACTAGAGTAAATCCTAAAGGTGTCCTCATAGTCAACTCCTCTCTGGAGAATAGTCTCACTGTGAACTAAAAATTAGTACATTTTTATGGTATCTGTTGCAAGCTTCACCTCAAAAACCCCCCTAGAATAAATAAAAAACTTCCCCACTTGTGTTGGCACAATCACCCAAACAAAATTCTTCATTATAGAGTTGTGATTGATCTATTTTTCCTCCTTGATTAGACCACTAAGAAACAATGTTCTTACATCCATTTCATATCAATGCCAACCAAGAATTGACGCTAAAGACATTAACGAACCTGATTCAAGTACACTAGCAACTAGAGTAAATGTGTCCTTATAGTCAACTCCTTTCTAGAGAATACTCCCACTATGAATTGAACCTTTGTACTTTTTTATCTGCTGCAAGATTCACCTCAAACATCCACCTAGAATAAATCACAAAATGCCCCACTTGTGTTTGCACAATCTCCCAAACATCATTCTTTAGTATAGAGTCGTCCACGTCCACCACAACATTTTTTCATACCTGCTAACCAACTACCTCCCCATAACTAAAGGGCTCTACAAAAATGATGGAAGACATTGGTGCAACACAATTCAGAAACTTTTTAGAAATATAACTTGCTACAAAGGATGGCTTTGGAGATCCAACATGCTCTTATGCATCCTACTATGTTTAGTACCACCTAGGTTGCCTTGTTGAACTGAAAAATACTAAATCATCACTTCGACCTCCAAAACCTTGCTAATCATCATTAGGACAGAAAAGGTTTCTCCCTCCTAAACCTCTAGTAAAAAGTTCCTGAGACCTCGAGGGACCATGAATCATCACAAGGTTCACATCTCAGTCCAATATTATTTTCCATTGTGACAGAATGTAAACTCCATAGGCCTTGCAAGACTCATTATATCCAACAAAAACACCCTTCAAATTGAAGTGTTTCAATTTAGTTCGTTTCTCCTAAAAAATATGAATATATATAGGAAAATAACACAAAAAGTGTGATACCTAGGATTTCTCACAGATGAAAGCTTCCTTCGGTGTTTTTTCCTTCAATATATAGAGAGGAAGCATGTTTAGGATGTAGAAAATTGTACCACATGCCTCTACCCAAAGGAGTATAAGAAAATCTAGGTCATGAACCATAGCCTCAGCTATCTCAGTCTGAAGCATTTGTTTTTGGAAAAAAATAATGCTAGATCACCAAAGAATCACATGGGTAGATACTATCTGTTGAATAACCAAAGAATCAAGTCAGAGATGTCATGAGTGAGTGGGTAGCTGCCAATGGATATGTCAAAAGGTATAATTGATGTTCTTGGTAGAGCCTCTGAATCAAAGTGATTAAGCCACCAAAAGAGAATCCAACCTGTAGCAGAGGATAACGAAGAGCTTTGATAGCTGCCATACAAATTTTAACTAGTCACCACCTAGAAAATTTGTGAAATTGAGCTGCCAAAGCTGCCAAATAGAAGATTCACTTATTATGCATTTAATATAGTATTAAATGTGGTTGCTATTAGTTAGGTATTTGGGAGATATGCAGTGTACTCCTCTTCTCCTACTCTGTAATGACTCAATGAGACATCCATCATCTAATGAATTAATGAATCCACTCTTTCTCATTCTATTGTGTATTCATGCCCATGTACATGTGTGCAAAAAAATACATTTTAGAAATGCAAGTATGGATTTATGTAGACTGTTTCTAGGGAAAGGATGGATACTCATTTATGTTGAGTGCAGTGATTCTTATAATATTTTGATATTTTCACTCCCACAAATAGACTTCATTGCTTTAACTAGTGATGGAGATGTTCATCACTGGAATCATGTTGTACCAAATCCTGCGGTTGGAGTATATAATGTGCCAACTACCCCATTGTATGGACATGGTCCTTGCATTCCACATGGTGATAAGTTGAGGCATGTGTAGCTTGGGGCTGGTATGTGTGCTAGAATTACAGATGGTGGTCAAGTGCATACTTGGAAGACTCTGATGAAAGGTGGTTTTATAGGCAGGTAGTTTGATAGAAGGAAGCTTTGACACCACTTTGCCATGAGGAAAGCCAAAGGATACTGTGATTGTTAATCTAGGTTTGTACCTTGGTTTCTACAAAGCACAATATTTGTATTAGATTTATTGGTTTTATATTTTTATTGGCTTATATTTTTAATGTATGTATACTTATTGTTATACTCTCTAAAGGAATTGTAAATGCTAAGACGTTTTTTCTTACCATTATCTCTGTGGGGTAGCATAGACAAAAGATGTTGGCTTCGCTGCAACTGTGTTTTCTATTTACTAGGGGTTTAGATAACAAGAATATTCATTCTGTTGCAGGTCCCAAGTCTACCACGAAATTAATATGTGTAGCGGGATCCTTGATAGTAGTTGTCAAGAAGAAACCAATGGTGCATCATCCTGGGGTTTTGATTTTTTCTTGTACTCCAGTGATAAAACCTTTGGAGCAGACTTGGTCTTCTATTCGAATGGGACTAAGGAAGAAAACAGTGGTGCATCATTCTGGGGTTTTGATTTTTTCTTGTATTCCAGAGATAAAACCTTTGGAGCAGACTCGGTCTTCTATTCAAGAAACACTATCATATTAATGAATATTTCTTTAAAAAGGAACAATTATTAGAAAATTTCACTAGAGATTTGGAAATAACAAACAAAATGAAATTTCGATGTCTTAAATAAACTGTATAGTCTCCTAAGGTAGATTTTCATGATACCGACTCCCTCCGGATTGATGACTGATGATGCTCTTGGGGCATATCTAACATACTCTTCCATTGCAGAAATGAATGATGCAGGTGGATGTTCATTCATTAATTTGATTCAAACCCTCTACCAGAAGCCGGGCCAAACCCTTCAAACCTTGCTACACCAGAGCTTCATGAATACTCTTCCATTGCAGAAATGATTGATGCAGGTGGAGGTTCATTCACTGATTTGATTCAAACCATCTGCCAGAAGTCAAGGCAAACCCTTCAAACCCTGCTCCACCAGAGGTTCGCAAAGCCATAGGGACAGATCCACAACTCCATCATTCTACTGCAGAACTCTGGACAAAAACCCTCAAAACCTCAGCAAATTCAATTCCATTTTAGTTCAAAACCCAAAGATAGAGATAAAATGGCTCCAAATCCAAGGGAACGCGTGGGTTTTTTATGCTGTATATTTACATTGACATGTAAAATGTGCTTCGCCCTCTCTGTTTGGTTTATTTCTGGCTTCTTTCCAATAATCGAATTGTGCGGTAGTCAGAGGAAAAGGCATTTGGAAATGTTGTAGGGTAATATACCAATTATCTTTCATTTTTTAAACTTTTTATTTTATTTTTCCCACTATCGTTTTGAATTTTTCCCTCCACCACTTTGATTTGGGTTTAGATATTGAATAATATTTAATTTTTTAAATATTTATGAAGTTATCAATTTGAACATAATTTTTTATTTTTCTTGCAAAATAAGAAAAAAAATATGTTTTTTAAAATAAGAAAATGAAAAATTAAATTAATTCATCTTTTAAGCTATTTTTAAGATACATAATGTTTGTATAAATTTTATAGAAGCTTTTCACCTTTCTTTTAAGTGAATAATATTATGATTATATTTTTAAACATTAGTTTTATTGAAAAGATTTTTAAACATACACTTTTATATCAAAGCATAAGAAAATATAGAAATATATTTATAATTAATTTGTAATTGAGTTGGTTATAATTCTTTTTAACATGTATCACGAATGTGGAAAAATATCTCTTGAGTATTTTCGCATGGAAAATAAGGGTCATCTAAACCATCTGCAACGTCAAAATTTAGTGAAATGTAACATTTTCATATCAAAATTGCAATGTTTCGTTTCTGTAGTGACTCAATTAAAAATGACTAACATAAATGATGAAATCATATACTTCTTGTACTTGCTAGTTGGTCATATTTTTATTCTTGGACTACATTATTCATTTACGTTAATTATTTTTAATTTTGTCACTTATTATCTAGTCATATATTTTAGACATGGACAAAATTAGTCTTTTAAGTTAGTCGTTTTTAGTTGGGTCACTTATTATCTAGTTGTTTATTTTATCCCTAGACTAAATTAGTTGTTTAAGTTAGTCGTTTTTAATTGGGTCACTTATCATCTAGTCGTTTATTTTATCCCTAGACTAAATTAGTCATTTAAGTTAGTAGTGATCTTCAGTTGGGTCACTTAAAATTGTTCAAATTTAGTATTAATTCACTTGAGATAGCTGTGGTGACTAACGTTTTTAGTCACCTAGTCACTAATTTCATCATTTTCTACTAGTGAACTCACTTTAGGTCAGTTAAACCAAATTCGGGTTGGTATGTGACTCCTTTGAGTCTTATAGAGGTTTCAGACCTCTGAGCTGATTTTGTCAGCCAAGAGTAATGTCTTTGTGACTCACCTCCTGCTCTAAAATAAAGAAGCCAGCAAAGCAAGTTACGGCGGGATGACGCACGATGTTTGGATGGCACAGGTGGATGGAGTTCCCCCTAATTGAGAGGGAGTGTTAATTTTGGACAACTAGGTCCAATATCCATGTTGTGATGCTCAGATGAAGATGCCAATTTTTTATTGGATTCCTCTTTCGGAGAGGTGCAATATTGATCTAAAGATAATCTTGATCCGATGAGCAGAACATTTATTTTGAATTAATTCCACTTATGTGCAAGGTCGGCCAAAATTGAAATGTAGGCTTGAAGCCCCAATAGATGTGTCACACACCTTCACTGATGGATATATATATATATAGGTCAACCTTGGAGGTCATTGTCAACATCACTCATCACACTTTATCTCTCATCATCTAATTGATTCGATCATCATCTTGGAGGCTTCTTCTCTCACACGTGGGAAAATGCAACAAAGGATTTTCTAGTTTTGACCTAGGGTTTTCAGCACAAATTTGACCAGTGTTGACTTTGGTCAACACATAGTCAACTTGAACTCAAACACTCCCAAAATTACGATTTCTTCAGTCTGCATTTTCTGGCACATAAATCAAGGCTCGATGTTGAATTTGACCTGGTTGTGTTGACTTTTTTGTTGTTGTTGTTTTGTGTTGATCGTTGACTGGACAACATTGACTTTTGTTGACTTTGGGTTGACTGTCATAGAGTTGTCCAAGAGGGTTGTGTGACACATTCTCATTGGCTAACTGTGTAGAGAATTTGATGGTTGAAGCATCCTATTGACGATCGTAACGCACCATAACACATATATTTTGTTGATCAAGTTAAGTGTATTTTTGGCTTCTAACTTGATTAGATCTTCCTCAGACTTAAATTTCATGGATTTTATCCCTAATGTTCTAGCTTATTGATGTATAAGTCATTATCGTGATCATTTTTTGGTTTCTGGAAAACCCTTTTTCCCAAAACATTTTGGGTTTGACTACGTTTCATATTTTAGAGGAAACAATTCCTCTGATCCTCTCAGTGGATTTACTGCGTTTCATATTGTTGTAGGATGCTTCCTCTATTCCATACAAAATTCCCTTCTTTAGTATGAAATTGTTCTGTTGGTAAGGCATTTTACAACTATTTGTGAGACTTGTGATTTCTTTGTTCCTTAATTGATTGGGATTGACTTAAGAACGTATTGCCTTGGGTTCTTCTAGAATTTTAAATTTGCTTAAGGTTTTGTATATTCAAGTAATTTATGGTTCTTAATACTCTTCTGTATTTAATCCATGTTGTTCGTATTGTTTCTAATGTACAATACTATTAATAGTAGCCCCCTCTATGTTATATCATCATGATTTATTTAGCTAGAAAATTTAAATTATGATGTTTATTACAACTGGTTTCCAATGTGGCTATTTGATGTCTAGTCTGCATGATTTTTAAAAGTCAGATTAACTAAAGTGGATATGGGTCAGCGTGAGCTACATTGCCACTTAGCTTCAAATCTTTGTTTATTTATTCATGCCATCCTTTTTTTTATGCCATTAATCTGCCTTTACTGTGTTAGGAATAGTAAATTTTAATTGTATATGATTTCATTCGCAATTGGGATTACTTGTTTACTCAAACTTAGTGTTTGTATTTTTAAATTCCAGAGTTACTTCTCAGTATTCATGATATGCTTTGTTTTTGTTAGTATGAATCTTAATTGCAAGTGTACAAAAAAAGACCATGCTAGTTGTGCATAACAAACAACCCTAACAACAAAGATGGCCGCCAATATCTTCAGATCTGAAATTAGTTGATCAAGATAAATGCTGCAAAAATCTAGATTTATGCATCAAAAGACATTAAGCAGTAAATAAAAACCAAGATTTACTCCATGCATCCAATAGACAAGACAAGAATATGTTGAATGAATTTTATATTAAGGGCACCTGGGAGGAAAACATAGAAGGATGTTACCAGTTCTCCTCAAAGGGATGGGTTCTTGTAAGTCCTCAGCACTTCAGATCTAAAATTCCTCTCTCTTGATGGTGTAGAAAACCCAGACAAAAATGGAACTCAAAAGGAGCTCACAAGCAAAAATATAGAAAAATATGACAATGATGGTGGATCAAATTCAAACCAAAAGTATAGATCCATAGTGATTTTTAAGCAACAAAAGGTGATGGATGAATGGAAAAAGCCTTCTATTTATAACAAAATATTGAGTTAGTCTAGATATTGGTGCATAGTTAAAATATTATTAACCAAATCAAGATCCAACTTTTATGGAATATTTTATTATATTTGTTGGAGGGAAAAAGAATTTGACTTGGGTCAAATCCCTTTATTTATAAACAATAAATAAATAAATGATTTATTTATCATTTTAAGGCTGTGGTTGAGTAATAATCAAATAAATAATTATTTATTTAATTATTAATGGATGATTTAGTCACATTTAACAAGGAATATTATTTAAATAAAGTTTAAATAATTATTCCTAGAAAATAATAAGATAAATAATAATTTATCTAATTAATTTTCCTGTTTTGGGTTAAATATGACCAGGAATATTAATTAAATTGTTGTTTAACTAATTATTCCTTGAGGAAAATCAAACAAATGTGGATTTATTTAATATTTCCTCATGGGGTTTCCTGTTTAGACCATAAACGACTTAATAATGGTGTTTTACTAAGTTATTTTTCATAGTGAAAGCAATTTTACTTGGTAAAATTGGTCTTACATGGTGTACTTAGGTCCATCTAATAGTAATAGGTTAGATGACCAAAAAATGGTGTAACAGTTTTTGCATAGCGTACTTTCCAGAATTTCTTATTTTTAATTATGTAATTCTATTTTTATTAGGATGGCTACAGGCCTATCCTTTGTTTTTCTCCATTCAATTCTATATAGTTTCCATATTATAATGGTACTCTTCCCATTTCTAAGTTTCATTCTCTAAGTTATATAATTGTAATTATAATATTTGGTTTATGAGTTTCACATGTTGAGTTATATAATTGTTTTAATTCCTCTTATGTTCATGATGATGGCTCATAAATGTTAACCATATATGATCTGTTACTATTTTAATATTTAGGAATGGCTTTCATATACCAATCATGAATTATTATTACTCACCTAGTTCAAGTTACTACATTGGTTCTTCTACGTTTTCTTCTTGTGATTTACGTTGCTTAGAAAGGATGTGTACCTACATTTGGGGTTACGTAGTCTGCTCAAGCATGCCTATTCCTAGATGAAGGTTTGGAACAATACTATTTCTATTTATCAGTACCTTCTTCTTTTTGCTGATTATATAATGTTAGTGTATTATTTCCATGTTCTATATCTGTTGTTAATTTAATTTGTGTTCTAATATGGGTAACTACTACCAAGGTTGCACCTCTTTCTTGAATTTGGACAAGTATTCCAGCACGCAGACATACTTACCTATTCAAGTTACCCAAAATTAATTAATTACTACCTAGTCCTTATTTATACTTCTTTAGTTTATATGTTGAACCAACCTTACTTAAAACATTCCCTAACTGTATGTACATGTGAAGAAAAAATTCATGGAAGAGTATACTCAGGTAATTTACCTCTCATTACCTGTATTCATATATTGATAGTCAGACTTCCTTTTATTAATTAGTCAATTGGTTTTCTAATTCTTGATTTGTCTTTTGCAGGTTTTCTCTCAAATCTTTTAGTTGAGTTACATGCTTTAATTTTCTCCTTTCTAGCGCAAGATGACAATTTTATTCTTTCCTTCTCAGTTCGGTTACCTATTGTACCCTAGTGACTCGTATGGCACTTAGATTAGTCTAGTTCTCCTAGGAATTATGTGTCAAGGCCATTCTTGGTCTTTAACCATAACTTATATGGATGTAACTTGTCTTTAAATTTCTCCTATACATTTAGAGATATAAATCCATATGACAGTGATATGATCACAATCTCTAAGAGTTTTGTAATTAGACAATTTATGTATAAAACATTTGGAATTTTTCATTCTCTTATGTCATGTACTTTCTCTTCTAGCTTTCATAATCGAATATATATATATATATATATATACTCGCTCTTTTCATATTTTTTCTCTAAGATGTAATATGTATCAGTTTCCACAGTTTCCATGCTTATGTAAATATTTTACCTTTACATATACTCATACTATTAGATATGTTAATATATTTTTAACTTCTATATGCATTAATACTCATTATTATGTACTGACTGTATTACTTTACAAAAACCTCCCATGCATTTCTACTTAATAATAATTATCAAAATATGACCCCTTCCCTGGGTTTATATTAATTATGATTTTTATCTACTATCAGTTCTTTAGTCTGTGTAACGTAACAGAGAATTCAATGTATTTAATTACAGAGAGGACACTGTAAAATACAAATGACAAAATGACACTATAAAATACACATAAGTACTTACTAAATATTTTAATAGACATTTACCTGTTAACAGTACACAACAGAACTTTGACCTTTTATCTAATATGACATGTAACAGATATCTACATGCCAAATAATGTCTCCCAGAAAGAATTTTGCCTATGATTTAAGACCAGTTCTAATATTCAAAACAATTCCATAACCCCATAAATTTATTAGAAAACCACAATAGGTACATACCAATGGGTAAAGACAAATTTTCCTCCCATCCACGAGCTTCTCCTCAGAGCTCTCCCCTAAGAAGAGACCACTATTCCCCAATGTAGACAACCCATTTTCATATTATTGATGGCTCTTTTAAGCCTTCTTTCCCTTAGCTTGTTTCCATAATGACCTCCCGTTATTATGGGATGTTTTTTCCCATAGGCTAGGCTTTTCTTTTGTTTTTTCCACAAAAGGTTTCCTTAAAACTTGTTTTTCCTTAGCACAATTTTACTTACCTCTTCTCAGTAACTTTCTGCTTTACGCTTTACTGAGGATTTTATTATATCTTTTTCTCCCATCTAATTTAAATATTTATTTAATTTTCTCCAATGATTTTGTGGATATTTTTGGGAAAGTTTGGAATTATAGTCCATCCTAATGGATAAGAATTTCCAGGTCTCCATTACTCTGTCTTTACCACATTCACATTTATTGAGACGAGAGGCTCATTCTACAATCCAGTATGAGGGATATGTGTAAGTATGTCACGTCCTAAAAGAGTGATAAAATTATTTTTTTCTCATGTCAGCCTAGGAAAAAAAAGAAAAATTAAATAACCATATAAATAAAAAATTAACTCGCTTGTTGATATTTCACTTTCACTCTTCAAGTAATAAAATACAGAGATAAAGCATCCAATGTGAGTTATGAATAAAATATTTTAGATGAATTAATATAAAATCGTTCAATACACATGGTATGTAATCTTTATAATAGTCAAAAGTGCAATTTAAACAATACACATTATTTTTTGCACTCTAAAATAAGTTTGTAACCAAATAAATTTGATCTCTCTCGACTCATGTTAGATACATGCTTCACATGGATCTATGCTAGTTTCATAATTAACTATTGATTTAAAAGTAAATGTGTTCATACATAATTGTTCCATAGGTCCACCTGGACCTTGGATCTATTTACACAACATAAAAATTGTAAATCAGGGGTATTACATAGTCGCCCCCTAAAACAAAAACATCGTCCTCGGTGTTTCAGATTACTCTTCTTATTCATTGAAAAACGTTGGATACACTTCCTCGATACTTTCTTCCCTCTCCCAGGTAGCTTCTTCGAGTGTGTTGACAGTTTTAATTAGTGATTAAATCTCTTAATATTTAATTGTTAATTTGGGAGTCATAAACACGAGTTGTACTTCTTTTTTGACTTAGATTAATGGTCATAGTATATAAGTTTCCTTAATAATTGTTGTTTAAAAGAGAATGAAATCTTAACGAAATTTAATTAACACACACTATTTATAAAACCAAATCTATGCTATTGTTCTGGAAATTGAACTAATTCTAAATTACCCTATGATATTCTAATGACTCGAATTAAATCACAATGGTAATTCCATTTTAATGACTTGAATTAAATCACACTAGTAATTCTATTTTAATGGCTTGAATTAAATCACACTAAAAATGCTTGAATTAAATCAGTCACTCTAATTATGCTATGAATTAAATTATTTAACTCAATCATTGCAATGGAAATTATAACACAATCTCCATTATTGGAATTAAACTACTTACTAGATCCTCTAACTAAATTGCCTCAAATGAAATTACTACAATTGAAGTTAAAACAAAACCATGCTCTTTAACTAAACCAATGAATTAATAGCAAACTCACTACAATTGAAATAACTATAAATTAAATCACTGCAAATGTCGACTTTCAATCAAACTATTCTAACCTATGGAAAAAAGTAAAGAAATATTCACACACACAGAAGTATCAAAAACTCAATCTAAAATGCAATAAAATACATAAGTTCACAATTAAATTGTAATCAAACTCAATCTAAAATGCAAATGATAACTCTTCAATCAAACACATAAGCTGATGCGAGTTCTTCAATTCGAATTCAAACAATCAAATTCCAACAATTCATGAATTAAATCTTCGATGCATTCAATCTTCATTTGTAATTAAATTAAATCTTTATTGTCTCAATTCACCAATTAAATATTCAATCTTCAGTTGTTTCATGCTCTGATTGAATGGTAGTGGTAATAAAATAGCAATCAAATGAATTTGTTGGCAATCAAATGGATTCGAATTTTAAGACAGACAGATCATAGCTCAAAACTCGCATTCGGCTATGTAACAAATGGTAACAACAATGCATAAAATGCAGAATTAAAATGTGCTTGTAAACATGTTGGAGTTACAAGAAAACTCTCCCACACTGCATCAAGATCTCATAAAATTCACATAGCAAGATGTCGAGCTACAACACAACACTTTAGGATCTGGACAAAAATGAATATATCAAACTATCCTACAGTAATCACGATTCATGCATTTAACTAAGAGTGATTCTATTTGAACGTATTACACAGTAATTGGCATTTAACTAAATGAAAATAAATTGAATATACAGAAATCATGAAAATGAATGAGAATGAATCGAATTATGGCAAACATAAATATAACTGAATAAGAATGAATCAAACTACAACAATTAATCTAAAATGAATAAGAAAGCTTGCTCCCAGATGATGGTAGGCCCTTGCCACACCTGGGGAAGCTTGAGCGACTTTCAGAAGAGGAAGCTCTTAAACCATTTGCATCAAAATTTCACAACAATCAAAACTCTAAGTGATCTGGATCAAATCTGAATCATGGTTTTAAATTAAACAAAGTCTATGATTACAACATCAAACAACAACTTAAAGGATTCACTACTCTAGTTGCTCCTTCCTACTCCATACATGCTCTCCTCTCCTCTCCTCTACATCTTCTCCTTGAGAGCTCTGGATTTTTATGCAGTGTTGTTGATGAAGCCAAGAATAAGAATTTGCCAAATAATTATAACAACAATCGAACAAATGCTATTCATAATTATTCTAGAGAGCCTTCAAAATGAGTTACGTTGGGCTGATCATTGCATGAATATTGGAACCATTTCCATTTTTCTCTCAATCAAAGCGTGCACAACAAAATCCGTATTGATGCGAAACTGCACTGGAATATTCCCCTAACCACAACTCCTTCACGAGGACAAATTTTGCCAAACAGTTTCTGGGTAACATGAATACAGGAACTTTGAACAAAACCCACATGTAGGAATTTTGATATTCCTTACCATTTGACCATAAAATCCATATTTTGACCTATAGCAATTTCGTATTTAACTTTGCAGTAACTAGTTAAAACTGACTTGTGGTGATTTCTAGCAGTAGAATTCTTTGAAAAATGAACTTAGTAAAACCATCATTAGTAAATCATGAATATAATCATATCTAATCATTAAAAATCTAATAAAGCTAATGATAATCAACCACGATGCATAGGATTTGATTTAGCGATAAATGATGGAATTATGACGTGAAATGAGTGTAAGGGTGTCGAAATTTAGGTTATGAATAATGGTACTATGTGATGGAAAAATGGGCATATACGAGTCTCAACAAGGTGCAAAGTGCTTCCACTACACTTTCATCGGAGCTAATGTCCTATTCCGAAGCACGGTTTCTTCCCATTCCAATATACGAAGTGGTTCTGGAAGAAAGTATGCTTATGTTACCACCTATATCAAAGTCTAGTCAACCACATGAGAAGGGTCATGCACATACTTCTTCAACAATTATACATGAAAAACATTATGAAATTTAATAATACTAGGTAGATCCAATTTGTAAGCTACTGGGCCAATTCATTCAAAACCCTCAAAGGGCCCGCAGTATCGAGGTGCTAACTTAGCACAACTACAGTATGAAAAGTACTTTTGTGAAGTTTGATCCTCAAGTACACATGACCTCCAATCCTAAATTCCCTATGAATTATTTTCTAATATGCACAAGTCTTATGGCGCTCTTGAGATGATTTGAAGCTCTGTTGGATTTTTTTTACTATCTGCTCCATCTCATATAGTGCGTCAGATCCAAGTACCAGTTTTTCCTCTGGTTGAATCCAACTAAGTGGAATTTGGCATTTTCTGTGATACAAAGATTCAAATGGACTCATTTTAATAGCGGTCTGGTAACTGTCGTTGTAACCAAATTCTTCTAAATGTAGAAAGTCTTCCCACTTTGTGAATCTATCCATTACATACATGCAATGCATGTCCTCTAATATTTGGTTTGTTTTTTCTGTCTTCCCATATATCTGAGGATGGTAAGTTGTGCTAAAATTCAACTTTGTTCCCATTCCTCCAAACAATTTTTTCCAAAATTCATAGGTAGACTTAGCATCCCTATCAGAGATAATCATCTTTGGTATTCCGTGAATTTTAAATATTTATTTCATGAAAACATTGGCCATTTATGCTATCCCAAAAGTGTAATGTACAGGAATAAAATGAGTTGTCTTGGTTAATGTGTCCACCACCACCATAATGGAGTCATGATCGTATTTAGTACGCGGCAGTCTAGTGATAAAATCCATTAATACCACTTCCCACTTCCATTATGGAATCAGAAGAGGGTTTATTAAACCTGTAGGATGTTGATGCTCTACCTTAACTTGTTGGCACTCCATACATATTGCTAAGTAATAAGCTATTTATTTGTTCATTCCTGGCCAAAACATGTTTTTCTGCAAGGTTGTCACCATATTTTGATAACTTGGATGACCTGAATAAGGTCTCTTATGGTATTCATATAAAATCACATATTTGAAGGTATATACATTTGGAACATACATTCTTTTATTATAAATTATTAATCCTTTCGGTTTCATGGTCTATCCTAGAATTTCAGCTTGCTGTAATTTTATTGCAATTTCAAATATTGGGGATCTTGCAACAACACTTCTTGGGTCTATTCTTCCACCTAAAATTTGACACTACTACCTGTATATGACAAAAAATTGATGAGAATGTCTACTTAAGGGATCAACAATTCAATTTTCCTTTCCTTTAATGTGTTTGATCTCCATATCAAATTCGTTAAGGAAAGCTAACCATATTTCTTTCTTTGCATTCAAACCTAACTAACTAAAGAAATATTTTAGATTGATATGATCAGTCATCAGTACAAATTTCTTACCTAATAGGTAGTGTCACTACATTTTTAATGCATGTACGACAGCAACTAATTCCAAGTCATACACTGCATAATTTTGTTCATGTTTCTTTAGTTTTCAGGATTCATAGGCTATTACTACATTATCTTGCAGCAATACTCCTCCCAAATATTCTATACAAGCATCGGTGCACACAAAAAACTCTTTTGTTGGATCAACAATTTTTAGGATAGGTATAGTAGTTATTTTTGTTTCAACTGCTCAAAGCTCTCTTGGCACTTGGCTATCCATTCAAACTTCACATTTTTTTTCTGCAAAGAGGTGATGGCATAAGTCAATGCAAAAAATCCTTCTACAAATCTACGGTAATATATAGCAATACTCATAAATTATCGTATTGCTGGTACATTGGTGGGTACGCGCCAATTTAAGATTTCTTGTACCTTTTCTGGATCTACCGCCAATCCTTCCTTGTAAATAATTTGTCCCAAATATTGAATCTTGGGTTTTTAAAACTCATACTTCTTGAGTTTTACATATAGTTGGTGTTCTCTGAGTGTTTGAAGCACTATTTGAAGATGATCCTGGTGTTCCTTTCTATTCTTAGAGTACACCAGAATATCATCTATGAATAATAACACAAACTTATCCAGGTGTTTGTGCATAACATTGTTCATGAGGAACATGAAATTAGTGAGGGCGTTGTGAGTCCAAAGGGTAAAACTACGAACTCGTAATGTGCATACCGAGTTCGAAAAGCTATTTTATGTATATCTTAATATTTGATGCGGAGCTGATGATAACTAGTTCTCAAGTAAAATTTTAAGAATACGGTTTCTCCCCTTACTTGACCATACAAATCATTTATTCATGGGAGGGGGTACCCATTCTTGATGGTTAACTTGTCTAAATTTCTATAATCTATGCACATCTGGAGGGTTCCATCCTTCTTCTTAAAAAAAAAAATCGACGCTCCCCATGGAGACACACTTGCTCTAATGTACCCTTTTTTTAGTAATTCTTGCAACTAAAGTTTTAGTTCTAACAGTTCAAGGGTGCTCATTCTATAAGGGGCTCGGGAAACCGAGGTGGCCCCTGGTACTAGCTCAATAGAAAAATCAATATCTCTCCAGGGGGAGGTTGAGGAATTTATTCAGGAAATACATCTTGGAAGTCCTTATTCACCGATAAATTTTCTATAAGTTCATTTTTTGCTTGTTGTTCCAAATATTCAATTTGGACAACATAAATTGGACAGTCTTTCGTTATTGTCTGCTTCAGCTGTAATGTAGAAATTTTCCTAACAGACATAGGTTTCAGTTTCCCCTTTACCACCACTAAATTTCCTATATCATTAGTACAATATACTGTTTTTTCTAAACAATTTACGACTTCTTTCTCTTGTTCCAGCCAATCCATTCCAAATAAGAGGTCATAAGATCCTAAGGGAAGGATATTCAAATTGAAGTTTGTGATGTACCCATTTAAGTTGACAGGATTTTTGTGCAATTTATGGGTGACCTTTCGTTTGGTTCCTGTAGCCCACTGCACCAGCCAAGAGTGCTAAATTCTTTTTTCAATTTACATTTTTCCACTGTGTGGACTAATATAAATTAAACTAGCTCTTGGATCAATTAAAACAGACACAGGTTGGTCGGAAATGATACCTTTGATTTCAATCATAGTTGATTGATACTCACCTTCTCTGTCTTCCAATGTTGCACTGATTCAGGGAATGTTCCGAGCAACATCATTCACTGTGGTTGTGTGGTAAGTCCCACAACATGTGAGGCTCACCGCACCCACATCATTTCAAAGTTTTCTTTTTATTTACCATGGTTTCTTGCTTGTTTTTCCCTTCCATAGGCTTGGAACCTATGTGGGAATGGGATGTCTGATTTTAACCACCTTTATTGAATCCTTTTGAACTTGCTTCAGCCTTCCCTTCTTCCTTATTCTGCCAATTTTTTAGCTGGTCATTCCTGCCTTTAAATTGTTGGTAGCACAGTTGTGCCTTCCGAACATCCTCATCTATAGCCTTTGGATTGTCAAACTCAATTATTTCTTTATAAATGGTGGGTAAAAAATTTAAAATTCGTTGTACCTTAGCTTTTTCTTCCCTTATATAAGGCATATAGCGAAGGATATTTGTGAACTTCGTCACAAATTCATCGATGGTGAGCTGTCCTAACCTTGTCTCATGAAATTATTTTTCTCTGTCATCATAATACCTCTCACTGAGGTATCAGGATTTAAATTTCTCTTGAAATTCTTCCCATGAAACAATATTTTTATCCAACAAGTGTATGATTTTAGTCTCTTCCCACCAACATGTGGCTTTACCTTGCAATTGGTAAACTTCCAGCCTTGCTTTCAGATTACTTGTGTACTCATATACTTGAAATTATTTGACCATATTTAGGAGCCAGACTTCTGCATCTTCTTCTGTCTCCCTGTCAAGGGTTGGAGGCTTGCCCTTGCGGAATTCCCCCTCCAACTCCTTTTTCTTTTTGGATTTGGAATCTGTTTTACCATACTCTTCCCCACTCTCAAAAATATCTGAGTTGGGTTTTTTTTCTTTCTTTTTTCTTTCTTGTTCTCCGTCTTCATGACTGGATCTAGAGGTTAGTTCTCCTATCAACCTCTCTTGCTCCTTGTTGGCTTGCAGTAACCATTCATTGTTAATTCTTTGCTAAATAATTTCCTGTTGTAAATTTTTGATAATTTCCAGAATCTAAGCATTTGGATCTGTTGGGGCATCCTCATCCCCCAATTCCACATACAACTCTTCTCTGTCATATATGAAAACAAATGCAATTATTTCTACACTCTAATCTGATGCACATAAAACAATTAACATTCATAAAATATAATATGAAATTAATTCATAATTCTTAATTCATAAATTAACTTTCTAACAATAGATTTTTCTACGTTGTGGCCCATAAGCCTAGTGTTTTAACTTGGGCTCTCATACCACTTGTAACATATCCCTTTTTTATATATATACACTTAATGATATTTCTAAATACCCTTTAGTCTTTTACTTCTTATCCCAATGGCATATCTACTATGTTTAAATCAAATTCCACATATTTTCCTTCCATTTCTTCATTTTGATAATACCCAAGTCTTCCCCTTTTTACTACCCATGGTTAATAACCTAACCCTCTACACAATAGTTTTCATCTTAACTTAACACCCCTCATCCCTATTCCTATAGTATTCTTACCATATATTCCCACTTTACCTTTAATACATATATTGAACCTATTCCTATAGTCTTCTTACCATATATATTTCCACATTACCTTTAATACATATGTTCAACACTATATTCATTAAAGTATACACCTACATTTTCACAACTTAGCATGCATATTAAACTTTATGTAAATTATTTCACATTTCACTACTTTTGATACCATGTATTAATTCCCAAGGTAGGTACGATGGTGAATATAGTTTTATGTCAATATTAATTTAGCCTACCTCACTAGTTGACCTGACCCATTCACTGATCTCCAAGTGGAAAATCACATGGCCTTCACATGGCCCTCGTGCCTCTTTCAAGGTGCCACATGTATGCAAGGGATCCCTTGGGTAAGATCGATTGTCTATATGTGTTGGAGAACCATAAGGGTTTAGACCTACCCAACTGGGGATTAATTTCGTCATTCCGTTGTTTGGAGTCGATCATCTCTGGCTGTGGACCTCTTTCCCCATGACCAACCTGTAATGTCGTTCCCCACTATTTGCATTCGATTCCTCGACCATTATCATGGCTGGAATGGTGCCTTCAATATCAACCACCAAGGGAAATATCTCAACGTTGTTGTGCATAAGTTCCGTTAGGGTTTTTGAATGGATTTGGGTGTTCATTCACCACCATTGCAAGCTCTATCTCTACACATACTCAATTATATCTTCTGTCTTTGATTTTGCTCATGCATTGAAGGTTAATTTATTAGTTTTTTTGCTAACCGTCTCTTATTTTCTTCTTAAGGATGTATGTGTGATTAGTTCAAATGGTTAATCGACTTCGCTTAGGTACACCCCATCTATTTATATCTATGTTTTGTTTTATAGTTATCATTATTTTCCAAATGGAATGATATGGTTTCATTTGTGTTGTTATAGGTAATGTCCTCTGGTCTTTGTACCTAGCTATGTCTTCCCCATTATCTTCATGGTGATGGAATTCCCTCACCAAACCATGACGCTCATCTGGCATAAAAGAGAGGTAAGCCCTTCTTTCAAACTACTCCAATTTTCAGTAAAGGATCTTTGTTTTCATTTTATAACACATGGGTTCTGTAAAAATTGACCAGATCTTCCTTAGATTTAAAATTTGGGGATTTTATTCCCAATATTCTAGGTTATTAATGTACAATCCATTATCATGATCATTTTTGGGTTGTTGGAAAACCCCTTTTCCCAAAATTGTTTTGGTTTTTATTATGTTTCATATTTTAGAGGAAACAATTCCTCTGCTCCACTCATTGGATTTACTGTGTTTCATATTTATGTAGGATGCTTCCTCTATTCCATACATAATTCCCTTCTTTAGTATGAAATTGTTCTATTAGTAAGCCATTTTACAACTGTTTGTGAGAATTTTGATTTCTCTCTTCCTTAATTGATGAGGCTTGACTGAAAAACGTATTGTATTTGGTTCTTCTGGAATTATAAATCTGGCTTAAATTTTTGTATATTCAAGTAATTTATGGTTCTTTGTACTCTTCTGTATTATATCCATGTCGTTTGTATTGTTTCTAATGTGCACAACTATAAATAACAACCCCATCTCTGTTATATCTTCATGATTTATTTAGCTACAACATTTAAATTATGATCTTTATTACAGCTAGTTTCCAATGTGGCTATCTGATGTTTGATCTGCGTGATTTTTAAAATTCAGCTTAAATAAAGTGGATCGGGGTCAGCGTGAGCTACATTTCCACTTAGCTTCAGATATTTGTTTATTTATTCATGCCATCCTTTGTGTTACACCATTAATATGGCTACATTGTGTTAGGACTAGCAACGTTTAATTGTATATGCTTTCATTTGCAACTGGGATTATTCTATTTACTCAGACTTAGTGTTTGTATTTTTAAATTCTAGAGTTAATTTTCAGTATTCATGATAAACTTTGTTTCTTTGTAGCGTACTTTCCATAGTTCCTTATTTCTAATTTTGTAATGTTATTTGTATTAGGATGGCTACATGCCTATCCTCTGTTTTTCTCCATTCAATTCTATATAGCTTCCATATTATAATGGTACTTTTCCCATTTCTCAGTTTCATGTGCTGAGTTATTTAATTGTAATTATAATATTTGGCTTATGAGTTTCACATGTTGAGTTATATAATTGTTTTAATTCCTCTTATGTTCATGATGTTGGCTCATAGGCCTTAACCCTCTATGATATGTTACTCTTTTAATATTTAGGAATGGCTTTCATATACAAGTCATGAATTATTCTTACTCACCTAGTTCATATTACTGCATTAGTTCTTCTGCACTTTCTTCTTGTTATTTGCGTTGATTTGAAAGAATGTGTGCCTACATTTTTGGGGTTACGCAGTCTGCTCACACAGGCCTATTCCTAGATGAAGGTTTGTCACAATACTCTTTCTATTTATCAGTCCCTTCTTCTTTCTATTGATCATATAATGGTAATGTATTATTTCCATGTTCTATATCCGTTTTTAATTTAATTTATGTGTTCTAATATGGGTGACAACTACCCAAGTTTCTCATCTTTCTCGAATTTGGACAAGTATTCTAGCACGTGAACATACTTACCTATTCAAGTTAGTCCAAATTAATTAATTACTACCTAGTCCTTATTTATACTTCTTCAGTTTATATGTCAAACGAACTTTACTTAAAACATCCTCTAATTGTATGTACATGTGAAGAATAATGTCATGGAAGAGTATACTGATGTAATTTACCTCTCATTACCTGTGTTCATATATTGACAATGTTACTTATTTTTATTAATTAGTAAATTGGTTTTCTAATTCTTGACTTTTCATTTGCAGGTTTGCTCTCAATTCTTTTAGTTGAGTTACATGCTTCAACTGTCTCCTTTCCAGCGCAAGCTGACAGTTTTACTCTTTCCTTCTTAGGTCGGTTACCTGTTGTACCCTGGTGACTCGTATGGCACTTAGATCAGTGCATTTCTCTTAGGAATTATGTGTCACAACCATTCTTGGCCTTTGGCCATAACTTATCTGGATGTAACTTATTTTTCAATTTCTCCTAGACATTTATAGATATAAATCCATATGACACTGATATGATCACAATCCCTTAGAGTTCTGTAATTAGATAGTTTATGTATTGAACATTTGGAAATCTGCATTATTTTATGTCATGTATTTTCTCTTCTAACTTTCATATATATATATATATCATTTTTTCATATTTTTTCTCTAAGATGTAATATGTATTAGTTTCCACAGTTTCTATGTTTATGTAAATCTTTTACCTTTACATATACTCATATTGTTGCATACGTAAGTTTATCATTAACTTCTATATGCATTAATACTCATTAGTATTTACTGACTGTATTACTTTATAGAAACCTCCCATGCATTTCTACTTAATAATAATTATTAGAATATGACCCCTTCCCTCGGTTTATATTAATTTTGATTTTTATCTCCTATCAATTCTTTAGTCTGTGTGACATAATATAGACTTCGTTGTATTTAATTACGGATAGGACACTCTACAATACACATGATAAAAGGAAATTTTACAATACACATAAGTACTTACTGAATATTTTAATAAACATTTACCTGTTAACAGTACACGAAAGAACTTTGACCTTTTGTCTAATATGACATGTAACAGATATCTACATGCCAAATCATGTCTCCCAGACATAATTCTTCCTGTGATTTAAGACAAGTTCTAATATATACAAGAATTCTATAACACCATAAATTTATTAGAAAACCACAGGAGGTACATACCAATGGGTAAAGATGAATTTTCCTCCCAACCATGAGCTTCTCCTGAGAGCTCTCCTCCAAGCAGAGACCAATGTTCCCTAGTGTAGACAACCCCCTTTCCACACTATTGATGGCTCTTTTAAGCCTTCTTTCCCTCAACGTGTTTCCATAACAACGTCCCGTTATTATGGGATGTTGTTTCCCATAGGCTAGGATTTTCTTTTGTTTTTTTCTACAAAAGATTTCTTTAAAACTTGTTTTTCCTCAGCACATTTTTTCTTACCTCTTCTCAGTAACTTTCCGCTTTACTAAGGATTTTATTAGATATTTTTCTCCCATCTAATTTAATTTTTTATTTAATTTTCTCCAAGGATTTTCTACAAAGTTTTGGGAAAGTTTGGAATTCTAGTCCATCCTCATGGATAAGAATTTTCTAGTCTCCATTACTATGTCTTTACCACATTAACATTTATTTCATAATTAATTATTAATTTAAAAATAATTATGTTCATACATAATTTTTCCATAGGTATGCCTAGACCTTGGGTTTATTTACACAACATAAAAGTTGCAAATTAGGGGTATTACATGTTTCTACCTCTTTCTCTTTATTCTGATCTTCTTCCTCATGACATAGACACCTAAAATTTGAATGAATTTTCCAAGGATTCCTTGTGCCTGCTTATTTTTTATTCATGGGATAACAAGGTTGGAACACATTTGACCATGGATGACCATGGTTTTTACAATGTGACAATGGACCAAGAGACAATCTTTATAACAATGTGACCATGGTTATTAACGATGGTTTATTTTCATCCTTTGGGTTTATAATTCTTTGGATTTTAGTTCTAATCCCTTGGGTTTATTGTTCTCTTGGTTTTATAATATTTATCGTAAAATATTTATATTCCTTGGGTTTATAATATTAATCCCTTGGGTTTATAATATTAATACCTTGGGTTTAATTTTATTTTGTTGGGTTTATAATACATTAGAGTTTTAGAATTAGTCTCTTGGGATTATAATATCAATCCCTTCGGTTTATCAATCTAAGGGTTCATATTAATTGGGCATAATATTATTCATAAGGTTTATAATATTAATCCTAGGGTTTAATATAAATCCCTTGGGTTTATAATCATGGTTAATCGCGCACAACCACGGTCCAATGGTACATTATGACAAATTTTGTCTCACTATTAAAATCAACCATGGTAAACCACGGTCAAATGCTACATTGTGGCAAAGATTGTATGAATATGAAAATATACCATGGTAAGACATGGTCAACTAAGTTTATTTTAGTGTTTGTAGTATTTATCTTAGGCATTTGTATACCTAGGGTTTATAAAGATAATTTCTTGAGTTTAATATTACTCCCTTCGGTTTATAATCCCTTGGGTTTTTAGTATTCATCCCATGTGTTTATTATTCCACTTGTTTTATAATATTTATCCATTGGTTTTATTAATCTATGGGTTCATTTTCCTAGGGTTAATATTATTCCCTTGGGTTTATAATGCCTTAGGGTTTTAAAATTAATTCCTTCGATTTATAATATCAAACCTTTGGGTTTATCAATCTAAGGGTTCATACCCCTTGGGTTTATCAATCTCTTCATCCAACGTCACATTGTGACAACCATGTTCATCCATGGTCAACTATGGTTCAATGTCGGATTGTGACAAAGATTGCCTCAATATGAAAATCAACCAAGGTCAATCATGGCCAATCATTTTTTAGTGCCGCATTGTGCCAAAGGTTGTGTCAATATGAAAATCAATCATGGTTAACCATATTCCAACATTGCAGTGTGACAAAGATTGTGTCAATATGAAAATCAATCATTGTCAACTGTGTTTATTTTAGGGTTTGCAATATTTATCTTAGGGTTTATATACCTTGGGTTTATAATATTTATCCCGTAGGTTTAATATTATTCCCTTTGAGTTTATAGTATTGATATTTTGGGTTTATTATTCTCTTAGGTTTATAATATTGATCTTACGGTTTATATACAGTAGGACTATAATATTAATTCCTTGGGTTTAATATTATTCTCTTCAATTTATAATACTTTAGGTTTTTAAAATTAATCCCTTCACTTAATAATTATTAACACATAATAAAATTTGTTAATAAATAATAATTAATTCATACTAATTACCATTAATAAATAATAATAATTAGTTAATTATTATTATTAATTATTAATATTGAATGAATTAATTTTGAATTTTTTTAAAATTTGATTTAAAAATTTCAAATATAAATATAATTATAATTTAAAGGCCATAAAGTAACATCACTCTTCTTTTCTTTTATTTTATTTTCTTAACTTTCAATTTAAATAAATATCACTAAAAATTAATCTAAAATTTAAATAAATATGTTTTTATCTTCAAAAATTAAAATAATTATTATATAAATAAATTTAAAAAAAAAAAAAAAATTAATAAAAATAGTTATGTATTTTGTCTTATTTTGAACCATAAAAACTAATTGTTTTCTGTACATTTTAATATTAAAAATTAATTACTACATACCTAAGATTTATGAAAAATGAAATAAACATCACAAAATAGTTGAAATTTATAAAGTGCTATAATCATATAGTATTAATTATTACTATTTATTGATTACTGAATAGAGATATAATTATAATTTAAATATTTGTATAAAGTAATATCACTTTTTTTTTAAACTTGAAATATAAATAAAAATCACTAAAAAGTTAATTTAAAATTCAAATAAATTTTTTTATTCACATCTTTAAAAATTAAAATAAATATTACATAAATAATATAAAAAATAATTTTACTTTTAAACTAATAAAATAGCTATATCTTTTGGCTTATTTTAAATCATAACAACTCATTTTCTTTATACATTTGAATATTAAAAAAATTTACCACATACCTCAAATTTACGAAAAATAAAATAAACATCATAAAATAAGTGAATTTATAAAGTGCTATGCTAAACATAAAAAGGTTATCTGTGCTTTAAATCAATAGAGTATTAAAAAACACACATTATTTATGTCAATGGAAGATGAGGAAACTTGCCTTATCAATGTGATTTTCAAAATAAACCTTGAAAGACGCAATACCTAGAAAAGTAAGCATCCACGGGTTTCTGGAAACTATGCCGTTGTTATCCATTAAGTGAACAATACTGATGGTGTTCAAAAAGTGCAGCAAAGGCTGTGGGGTATCAGATTAAAGAGGTTGGCCTTCCTTTGATTTCCAAATCTTTTGACACTTTTATTTTTATGCAATGTATTTTATGTGATGTGACAGGACATTTGAGAGGCTATTTTTTTATAAGTATCTAGCTTTTATATTAAGTCATTTTTAGCATTTATATCTTAGGAAGGAATGAAGAACATTGTTCTTTCTGTTTGGGCTACACAGGACATTTGAGCAGTAGTGTAGCATTTATACTGTTACTACTGATCTGTTTATGACCTATTTGTAGATGGTTGGATTGTGCTACAACACCTGAAAAAAATGATTTACATTTTCATTAAAATTGATATTATGGTTTTTTTTGGGAAAAAAAGGCATTTTGATGCATTAAGAAAGTGAAGGGAAAGCGGCCCAAGTATATTTTATTGTAAAGGTATTAAAAACCAAAGCGAAATTAAATTGGAATAATAGTTTATTCAATCATCCGGATATCACTTAGTGATACATTATTGGGTAACTCACTAATTCAAACAAAGGTAACAATTCTTCCACGAAGATCTGTTATTCAGGATAATATCAAATATGGGAATCACTAATGAACTACAGCCATTTTTTCTAATTTTTATTCCACACTGACATTTTTCAATTTATCACTATTTTTAACCTAATTTTTCCACTCACTGGAATATGAAGAAATAGTATAATGTTGTAACCCAACCATCATTCGATTTCTGAAGGAAGTGAACTGTGTACTCACACATCTAAGATGAGTATATTTAAGCACAAACTTCATAACCACTTTGTTGTCTTTCACAATTTTGATTTCTTCATGACATAGCCTAGTTATTATAGTCGACTACTTTTGTAAGTACTTTTTCTCTTAAGGCCCTTTACTTTCGTTATGGATTATTGTACAGGGTAGAAAAGTAAAATCTCTAGGCCAATTGGTTTTCAAGAGAGTCAATAAAAAAAACCTTAAAAACCCGTCTCACTACACCAGAAAATAACATTATGATTTTGTTACAACATGAAAATATAAATCAAGTCCTAGCCTTAATGGGATTTTTATATGCTACAATAAACTGATTAGGCTTTCCCTAAGGATCAAGAAAAAAGAATCCAAAACTGCCTAATTGTACCATATATGTTTTAAATAATGAAACTTAAAATGAAAATAACTAAATTAAACAAGCAACTTAGTGATCATCGTCAAAACCCCATGGAGGAAAAAAGTTTGAAGGTTCACATATGAAAAGATCTGGACCTAACAGCAGATTTAGACCCTTACCCAGGGTTTAGAGTTTTAGTGTTTTGGTCATAATATTTCATTCAGTCTATGTAATCATATGGTTAAAATTCCATTAAATACATATGACAACCACTCATTTATGAACACATCAAATTATTACACCTAAATTATAATTAAATGTTTAACTCTTTCCGCTATATTTCATAAAACATAATCATATCTAATTACATCAAAATTTCATAAAAGATAACAGTAACATAATACAACATTTAACAGAATGTGCATACTAATCTGGTAAAGACTATTTTCCACCCAACTTTGAGTTTTATCCACAGCTCTCCCAAGCAGAGACCAATTCTTCCACAGTGTAGACAACCTCTTGTATAACTAAGAATAAATTATTCTTTTCTCTCAACATGTTTCCATAACTATGTCTACTTAATTTTCGATGTTGTTTCCCTTAGCCTAGGCTTTACTTTTGTTTCTTCCACAAAAGCTTCTTTAAAACTAGCTTTTCCACTTTCTAGTTTTATTCTTACCTCTTCTCAATAACTTTCCACTTTACTGAGGCTTTTATTAGATGTTTTTCTCACATCTAATAAAATTCAATTTATTTTATTTTTCTCCAAGGCTTTTTGGAGAATTTTGGGAAATTCTTAGCATCTAGTCCATCCTCATGGATTTTGACTTCCTGGTCTCAATTTACTCTGTCTTTACATCATGGTACTATTTCCACATTTATATATTAATTTCCACAATTAATATATTTACATATTTTATTTTTGAGGTCCTCCTAACGTTCTATGTGTATTTTCTATTTATAAAACATCGAAAATAGGGATATTACAGTATCAAAGCTTGAAAATTATGTGCCCATTTCATGAGGAAACTATGTGTGTGATAGAGGAATCTAGAAGTCAAGGGGATTGGTAGAAGGCGACCCAAGGGTAATTTGATTATGAGGACTTAGTGGTAGAGGGGGTTATATTTTTTGTTCCACAAATTGTGAATGTTTTTTATATTTCTTTAAATCATGCACATGTTTTGTATTTCTTTAAATTCTACAAGCGATTTTAAAGAACAATTTTTTTATGGGAGATATAAATGAAGGAAATTTAAATTTTAATGCAACATGAACGTGTTTCATAACACCTAAACCATTTTTCATCGTAAATGTATGTGTCACCTCTAATCCAGCTAGGTGTCTTCTTTGGAATTAACTTCGTTGAAAACAAACCTAGATGTTAGAGCCTAGCTAACTAAGCTAGCACTCTAAATAGTTAGTGATTTTATTTAAAATCAACACTACCAACTAACTTTAACTAACCCTCTATCTTGAAACTCATGTGATACCAAAAGGTGTTCCTTGTTCAATGAGAGTGCACTAAATCAATATGTATTGCAGATTGCATTGGGATGTGTGCTAGTATTTATGTGTATTCTCCTTAGAGAGATCATTTTATCTTCCCAACTCTCTCTCTCTCTCTCTCTACACGTCTATATTCTCATACCCATTTGCTTCCCCCTCTCTCTCCACCCTTTCCCCTTTTATTTTCCTCACACTATCTCCATATCTCCGTCACTCTCCCTTCCCCCCTTCCTTTATTCATCAATCCCTGTCTCTTTCCATCAAAATCCTTCCCTCCATTCCTACCTCCCTATCAGACCCTCTCCCTCAGTCTATTTTTCCATCACTCTCATTCCCTCTCTCTCTCCTCCCAATTTTTCTCTCAAAACCCCTCTCTTGCTATATATAATATATAGTAATATATATTATACAATAAATAAAATACAAATGTATTATCAACACTATAAATGTAGAAAATTAATAACAATAACAAATTCTAAAAATAAATTCATGTAATTAAATAATAAAAAATATACTAAGTATAATACAAAAATTAAAACCATACTATACCATGTGAATTACTATTGGCTTCTCAATGCCATGAGCTAATAAAATACTATGATTAAGTTGAAGAAAAATTTAATAGCACATGTACATATTATAGCTCTAGCAAGCTATGTGCCTCCATCAATATCCATATCACGATGGAGCTATGTATTTTAATTGATGGTTTTATTTATCCCTAGATGGACCTTTTATAATCTTGATGGAAGGCTTAAAAAATACCCTCAAAAAGCTACGTTTTCAACCTTTGGAGCACAATTTCTTACAAAAAAGAGTAACCTACCTCCATGTATTCGCCCTTATTTTATTAATTTTAAATGACAATAATATAAAAAATAAATAATTAAAATAAAATAGTTAGAAAATAATTACTTTGAATTAGTTGTATTTAAATGAATTTTAGTTTTACATGTAAACATGAAAAAAAAATAAAAACATGAATATTATAAAATAAATATTTGTGAGTTTAGTTCTAATTTATATATTCATAAAATAAATATTTCTAATTTTTTTTATGTTTATGGTGGAAATTCACATAAATAAATCCACTTGTACATGTCAACATAGAAAACACAAATTTAGCTATCCTACTTTATAGAACTTTCCAACATAGGATACACCACTTCTTTAAATATATGGTGATATACTCCACTTTCAACAAGATCAATAGAAATTTACTCCACTTTCACACCACATTGTAAGAATGGTGTTAACTTGTCCATCAAATATAGTGATATGCTTCATTTTTAATATGATACATAAACATTTGCACCACATTAGCACCACATAACATAAGTGGGGCTAACTTATGGTGCTAAAAGAAGGTTTTTCTTGTTGTGATTCCATCCCTACCTAGGAATATGAACCCTTAGATTCAAAAACCCAAGGGATTGATATTATAAACCCAAGGGATTAATTTTAAAACAACGAGGTATTATAAAAGCAAGGGAATAAAATTAAACCGAGAGGATCAATATTATAAATCTAAGGTATAGAGACCATAAGATAAATATTACAAACCCAAGAGAATAATAAACCCAAGTGAATAATACTAAAAGCCCAAGGGAATAATAGTAAACCCAATGGATAAATATTATAAACCCAAGGTGTATAAACCCTAATATAAAAACTATAAACCATAAAATAAACATAGTTGACCATGTTTGACCATGGTTTGTTTTCATATTGAAAAAAACTGTCATAATGGGAAGTTGGAATATGGTTGACCATGATTGATTTTCATATTGAGACAACCTTTCTCACATTGCAACATTGGACTATGGTTGAAAATGATTGATTCTTATATTGAGACCATTTTTCTCACAATACAACATTTGATTATGGTTGACCACGGTTGATTTTCATATTGAGAAAATATTTGGGTTTAATATCATTCCCTTGTCTTTATAATCCCTTGGGTTTTTAGTATTAATCTGTTGGGTTTATTACTCCCTTGGATTTATACTATTTATCATCCATATTTTTAATTATGCTTTGGTTCCCTGTCATATGATTTCTACACTCTCTATCTATAAACCATATAAAACATATTTCATTAGATAATTCTTGAGAAATATTACATGTAAGCAATAAATATTCTTCCCCCTTTTCAAAGGTATACCTTCCACATTTTTTGTTAAGATAAAATTTGTTATTTATGCATTCATGTACATAATAACCCATCTTATTATAAGAATAACACTTAATTTTTTATTTCTCATTTCTTTGATATGATTATAAACTTCTATTGTTTCTCCCCCTTAACTTATGAGAATTTTGATCAGATATGCTCCTTCCTTGTTGTGAATCTTCTCTCTCATTTTTGCTTTTATTGTTCCCACCTCTTTCTCTCTATTTTGATCTTCTTCCTCCTGACATAGACACCTATAATTTGAGTGAAGTTTCCAAAGATTCCCCACACCTGTTTATTTCTAATTCATGGGGTAACAAGGTTGGAACATGGTTGACCATGGATGACCATGGTTTTTACAATGTGACAGTGGACCAAGAGACGGTCTTTATAACAATATGGCCATGGTTTATTTTCATCTTTTGGGTTTATAATTCATTGGGCTTTATTTCTAATCCCTTGGGCTTATTGTTCCCTTGATTTTATAATATTTTTACTAAAAGATTTATATACCTTGGGTTTATAATATTAATCCCTTGGGTTTAATATTATTTCCTTGGGTCTATAATACATTGAAGTTTTAGAATTAGTCACTTTTGTTTATAATATTAATCCCTTCAATTTATCAATCTAACGGTTCATATTACTTGGGCGTAATATTATTCATAATATTTATAATATTAATCTTAGTGTTTAATATAAATCCATTGGGTTTATAATTATGGTCAACTGCGTGCAATCATGGTCAAATGGTACATTGTGACAAAGATTTTCTCACTATGAAAATAAACCATGATCAACCATGGTAAAACATGGTAAACTAAGTTTATTTTAGTATTTATATTATTTATCTTAGGGTTTAGATACCTAGGGTTTATAAAGATAATCCCTTGAGTTTAATATTACTCCCTTCGGTCTATAATCCCTTAGGTTTTTAGTATTCATCCCATGTGTTTATTATTCTCTTTGTTTTATAATATTTATCCATTGGTTTTATTAATCTAAGGGTGCATTTTCCTAGAGTTAATATTATTCCCTTGGGTTTATAATGCTTTCGGCTTTTAAAATTAATTCCTTCGGTTTATAATATCAAACCCTTATGTTTATCAATCTAAGGGTTCATATTCCTTGGGTTTATCAATCTCTTGGTCCAACATCACATTGTCACAACCATGGTCATCCATGGTCAACTATGGTCCAACATCACATTGTGACAAAGATTGTCTCAATATGAAAATAAACCAAGGTCAACCATGGCCAATCATTTTCCAATGCCGCATTGTGCTAAATGTTGTGTCAATATGAAAACCATTCATGGTTAACCATATTCCAACATTGCATTGTGAAAAAGAATGTGTCAATATGAAAATCAATTGTTGTCAATTGTGTTTATTTTAGGGTTTGAAATATTTATCTTAGGGTTTATATATCTTGGGTTTATAATATTTATCCCTTGAATTCATATTATCCCCTTTGGATTTATAGTATTGATATGTTAGGTTAAACATTCTCTTGGGTTTATAATATTTATCTTAAGGTTTATATACATTGGGTTTATAATATTAATCTCTTGTGTTTAACATTATTTCCTTGAGTTTATAATACTTTGGGTTTTTAGAATTAATCTCTTTGGTTAATAATTATTATTAATACATAATAAATAATTAATATTAATTACTATTAATAAATAATAATTATTATTATTATTAGTTAATTATTATTATTATTTATTAATTAATTAATTAATTAATAATGTTGAATGAATTAATTTTATAAATTTTATAAATTTGATTTATAAATTTCAAATATAAATATAATTTAAATGTGTATAAATAACATTATTTTTTTATTTTCTTAAAGAAAGATAACAAAAAATGATTTTAACTTTAAATTAATAAAAATAGTTATATATTTTGTCTTATTTTGAAGCATAAAAACTAATTGTTTTATTTATACATTTTAAATATTAAAAAATAATTACTACATACCTCAAATTTATGAAAAATAAAATGAATGACACAAAATAGGTGAAATTTATAAAGTGATATAATAATAGGGTATTAATAATTAGTTAATTATTACTATTAATTAATTAATTAATTAATAGAGATATAATTATAATTTAAATGTGTGTATAAAGTAATATCATTTTTTTAACTTTAAATTTAAATAAAAATCATTAAAAAGTTAATTTAAAATTCAAATAAATATATTTTTTCATTTACATCTTAAAAAATCAAAATGATGATGATGATAATGATGATTATTGTGCTACAACACCTGAATCTGTAATTTACACTTTAACTGAAATAGATATTATGGATTTTCCATGGAAAAAAATGCATTTCGATGTGTTAAAAAAGTGAAGGGAAAGTGGCCCAAGTATACTTTAATTTAAAGGTACTAAAAATACAAAGTGAAAAGTAAATTATAATAATAGTTTATTCAATCATCCAAATGTCGCTCAGTGTGTTATGGTGATACATTATTGAGTAACTCACTAATTCAAATAAAGGTAACAATTCTTCCACGAAGATCATGTGTTATTCAGGATAATATCAAAGATGGGAATCGCCAATGAACTACAGCCATTTTTTCCAATTTTTATTCCACACTAACATTTTACAATTTATCACTATTTTTATCCTATTTTTTGCTACTCACTAGAATATGAAGAAACAGGTTGTCGAGAGCAATATAGTGTTGTAACCTAACCATCGTTTGATTTCTGAAGGAAGTGAACTACACACTCACACATCTAAGATGAGTATGTTTAAGCATAAACTTCATAACCATTTTGTTGTTTTTCACGATTTTTATTTTTTTAGGCTAGTTATTATAGTTTACTATTTTTTTAACTACTTTTTCTCTGAAGGCCCTTTACTTTTGTTATGGATTACTGTACAGGGTAGAAAAGTAAAATCTCTAGGGAAATTGGTTATAGAGAGAGTCAATAAAAACCTTAATACTCGTCTCACTACATTTGAAAAGAACATTATGATTTTGTTACAACATGAAAAAATACATCAAGTCCTAGTCTTAACGAGATTTTTGTACACTGACAATAAATTGATTACTCTTGCCCTAACGATCAAGAAAAGAGAGCCCAAACCCACCCAATTATAGCATACATGTTCTAAATAATGAAACTTAAAATGAAAACCCATGGAGGACAAAAGATCGAAGCTTCACATATGCACAGATTTGGGGAAAAAGAAATGTTAGAAACTGGTTGTCTGTATCAAAAATAAAATCCTCAGAATATATAAGCCAGAGAGGAATATTAATCCATAAACCAAATCCATCAATATTACACCAAAAATCATGAATTCATAATCCATAAACCAAAACCATCAATATTATACCAGAAAACATGAACTAATGACCACTGTAATTAGATTTAAAAAAATAAACAAAGGACCTGAGGCTCAGGGCATCTGATACGATCACTAAGAAGACCAATCTGCATCGTTAAACCTTTAGGAGGTAGGGCATCTGATACCATCACCAAGATGGGTAATCCACAGCACTGGACCTTTGAGGCACAGAACATCTCATAAAATAAAAAAAACGGCCAATCCGTAGCTCTAGACTATTAAGAGGCAAGATATTTGATATAGTCGCTAAAATGGTCGGTCCTCCACACTACAGCACTGCACCTTTGAGGCACAAACTTCCAAATACAATCATTGATACAATCACTTGATACAATTGGCAGAGATTGTGAAGGAGAGCATTGATACAAAATAAACATGATTTGTAATGTTATTGATTCACATAATTAATAGAGCTGATTAAATGTGTAACATTCCCTGGGTATTTAAACTCCATGATTGTCACAATTTGGTCTTTAAATTATTTTTTATAAATTAACTTTAAAACTTAATTTTTACCATCCCTTCACCCTCTCTCACGTGTCAGCCATGGATATGTAACTAGAAGAAGCATATTCTAGATATATTCCACCCAGATTTAATCTTCATTGTCCAAATATCTTTACAAAAAGTAGTCAGTTAAGTCTCTTCCTCTTAAGGTTGATAAATAAAAGCCTTTTGCTAATAATATTTTTTTCCCAAGGAAAAATTCTTAATTTTCATTAATTTTAAAGAAAATTACATGTTGTATGAACTCCATATTGGATCATGCAGATTCTGTATTTTGTCCATACTTTAGCATAATCTATGTAACAAATCAGAAAATTAAATAAAAATTTACAAAGTACTACGCATATCCAGCTAAACATAAATAGCAACAAAAATAAATAGTCAAAAAGAAAAAATTGTAGAATCGAAAGCCTCTAATCAGTAGGACTGATCAACAAGCTCCAGTAGCCCAGAATCCTCTACAAATGACATGTGGTAATGTTGATGTAGTGTTTCTAAATTTCCATACCATTGTGTTCAGTGATATTCCATTGCCCCCATGTCAGGTGTGTGGCTTCTTTGGATAGGTGGTCAGCAGTCTGATTCCTTTGCCTATAAATATGGGTGACAGTAATGGAGTCAAATTGTGTTTTTAGTGTCAAAACTTCATCCAACAGACTCTTAAGTTTCTGTATGTGACATCTTGCATTATTATTGAACCATCTTATAATAATCTTTGAGTCCCCAAATATTTGTATCATGTTGAATCTTTTTTCGAGGGAAAAGATAAGGAGTAGTCTGAGGCATTGAGTTCTGAGTAATTGTTTGTGCCCGGGCCTAATCCCATCTTGAGATTATAAAAGTGTGAGTTAGTGAGATGTAGTATAGCCACCCCACCACAACCAGTGATACCAACAACACCATCAAAGTATGTGCAGGGGTATGCTTTGTCGATAATTTCAGGCACAATGATCCTATCATGCTTCGAGGAGACCTCTTTAGGGATTAAATGATAAAGGGAAACAATCGATTTATAGATGGTAGGTCAGTAGATTGGCATTTTTCAACGTGATATGGTTACGGACTAGCCAAATTCCCAAATATATTAAGAGGGGAAAGTTTCGCTCCTTTTTTGAAGCACCAGAGTGCCACCAGTTATGTCAATCCATAGAAATTTACTCCCCTTGCCAATTATATGTAATGCCTAATTCCAGTGTAATAAACTGCCAAATTTTTCACATTATGGGGCAGTTGAGGAAAAGATGGCCAATGTCCTCACCCTGTTCTTTACATAATCCACACCTGCAGGGGCCATGAAAGGATATCTTTGCAATATTTCCATCGTAGGCGCACGATTTGTGAGCAGGCACCACATAAATAGTCGGGCCTTTGGGAAAGCTTTCAACTTCGAGAGATATCTACACCACCAGATTTGTTCATGGGTTTCTTGATCTGCAATTATAGTGGAGTGGCCATCTTTGGGACTCTAAAAACCATTTCAAGATATTGCCCAAATCAACTCATCCTCTCCTTCTAATATTCTAACATGGGATGTCATAAGAGCCATGACATATCTATTCCATTCCCTCCACCCATTCTCCAGAATATTCAGGGCTTGTGGAGATTTACAAGCCTATGTTTGCCAATTTGAATCGTCTCCATCTGCTACTTGACTAATTTGTGTAATCACAGAGTCCCTGAGGTGTTTTCTGATATCCATGGGGAGCAGATGTTCCCTCCCACAGCCAGACCAAGCATCCAATCCAATCCTAACATGTTTTTTAGAACCAATGCACCAAGCATGACCACGTTTGATAATTGCTATTGATTTTGATATTCAATTCCAAATTATAGATGAACTTGTCATGTGTCTAATGGATCCTCTTATCCAATCAAGGATGGATATTGGTGCAATATATTTTGTATATGTAACCTCTTCCCAAAGGTTGTTGGAGAGCAAGAGTTTCCAACCAATTTTGGCTTCCAATGCAGTGGGTGAAGAGATTTAAATCCTTGAATCCCCAACCACCCCAATGTTTGGGCTTGGCAATTTTGTCCTAGTTGACCCAAGAAAAGGTGTCTCCATCCTTCTTTCCTCTCTAGAGCAAGTGCCAATAGGTTTGCTAAATTATGTTAGTAACACCTTTGGGAATCCAAGCAAGAGCCATCCAGTACACCGTGATTGCCTCCAAAACCAACTTGATGAGAACAAGGTGCCCCACCGTAGAGAGCCATTTTTTTTGCCAGATATTGATTCTTCGTTCTATTTTTTCAATGAGCCAATTCCAATCTATGATTCTATAGTCCTTGGGATTGAGTTTAAACCCCAGGTATTTGAGTCCCTCCTCGATGTTCCTATGTTCAAATTGGAATTGTTGGAGAGCATGTCTACTCTCATGGATGGAGCATCTTGTCAGATAATGGTAGATTTGTTTATATTGGGCAGCATTCTAATGGTAGTACAAAAGTTAGACAATATCTTCTTGAAGCAGTTGGAGTCACGAAAGGATCCATCTAAAAATATGAGAACATCATCAACAAATAGAAAATGAGTCAAATGAATAGTTTGAGTAATTTTGACTCCCAAGAGATTCCCCTCAGCCCTAGCAGAGGCTATAAGCTTTGTTAGCCCCTCCATGATTAGGAGGAAAAGTAGAGGGGATAAGGGACATCCTTACCGGAGACCGCAACTCTCATGGAAAAAATCAGATGTCACCCCATTGATGAGGATGTTGAACGAGGCATTAGTAATACAACACATGATCCATTTAATGAAAGAGTGGGGGAAGAAATTATGGGTGAGGATCAGATGGAGGTAGTTCCAGCAAGAGAAGTCAAAAGCTTTGGCTAGATCAATCTTAAGAATGGTACAGTTGAGGCTTCTGAGCTTGCTAGAGTGATGGGCTTCTTGAGTTGTGCATATGGCCTCATGAATTTTCCTTTTATGAAGGAAAGCAAATTGCTCCTTAGAAATGTTACGAGATAAGATAGGCTTAATATGATTAGCAGTGATTTTGGAAATGATTTTGTAGAGACGGTTGCATAAGGAGATGGGTTGATAGCAACTAAAATAAAGAGTCTTGTCGACCTTGGGAATAAGAGAAATGAAGGTGGAGTTGAATTTTTCATACATACTGCCTAATAATCTGCATTCCTCAATGGCTATAAGGAGGTCCTTAACAATTATGTCAAAGAAGGATAGATAGAATTTAATAGGCCATCCATCTGGACCAAGGTTCTTGTATTTTTTGAACCACTTTAGGACAGCTTCAATATCTCCTAAGGTCACTTCATCATTGAGGTTTTCAGTGTCCTCTTCCTCCACATAACTAGGCATATTCCTGGCGATGTTGAGCACCTCAGATATGTTGGAAACCTTTGGATCTCTATATGTTTGGGAGAAATGTCGAATTCCCATGTCCAAAATTTGTTGATGAGTCTTTGCACCCTACCATCCTAATTGCTCAATTCCCAAATGGTATTGATGCTCTTCCTTCCTTTTACACATCACTAAAAAAACTCGGTGTTGTTATCACCCGTCTCAAGCCAGATAGCCTTACTCTTGAGTCTCCAAGTTTCCTCTTTTTTTCTTAGAAGTTTTATTCTTTCCATTTCTAGGTGTGTAAGCTTTTCCTTATCCTCCAAACAGGGGTAACCCAGACAATCTTCATCATTAATAAGGGTTATCTCCCTTTCGATCCTCCTCAGCTCCTCCTCATCTCAGATCCTTTTTTCCCTTTCCCACTTGATAGTATTATCCTTGATCCTGGATAGATTATTGGCAATGAATCTTGCTAGAAGAATATTATTCTCCTGTTGACAATGATTCCAGGTCTCCAATACAATATTTTTTTATAGATTACTATTAATCAATATTGATTTATGGTAAAAATTACTTTTAAATCTCTTATTATCACTTTTATAATTAGACCCGTTTTTCTCTTTTATTAAATCTTTATAGAATTTTCTCAATTTCAATCATACTAAGAAATTTTAATTTTAAATCATTTCTTTACACTAGTACAAAATGGCTAATTAGTTACTAAAAAAATGACTAAAATTTTCATATAAATGACTATTTTTCAATCGGTGACCAATAGTAGCTAATTTACAGTGTCTTATAACACGACCAACTTTTAGTTGTTTTTAGCTTAGTCATTAATTGGTTGTCTGAATTTTATTGTATAGTAGCATATTTAGTCATAAATTTGGTCATTAACTTAGTCATTTATTTAGTCATTAATTTCCACAATTAATGACCAATATACAACAAAATATATTACTAAATGATCACCCGAGAAAACCAATTAATGACCAAAGAAATATTACCAAAATGTTGTTCATGTTATAAGATATTGTAAATTAGCTACTAATAGTCACATATATGAAAATTTTAGTCACCGTTTGAAACCAATTAATGACCAATAAATATGACTAAATTTTGGTTGTGTTATAAGATACTGTAAATTAGCTACTAATAGTTGTATATATGCAAAATTTAGTCATAATTTGTAATCACAAATGTATCATTTGCAGCAACAATTTATCTTTTTTTGGTAGTTTCATGTTCATTATATAAATGACAACTTTAGTAGTTTATATTCATTTCATTTACTTTCATTAATAATCATTATAAACAACTAATTTAGTCATATATTCATTTTATTTTTGTTCATCATTAATCAGCATAAACTACTAATTTAGTAGTTTTAAATTGAATTTTTGTGTTCATTATTAATCAACATAAATTAATTAGTATGATTTTGCAACTAAATTAAAAAATAAGTGTCATATCAAGTGCAACTATAAATAATTTCAGCCACATACCTTATATTATATAAAATCTCAAGTATTACAATATGAGTTTCCAACTTAATATTGATTGGAATATAATTTACACATGAAACATTGTTTCATAACTTCAAAACATTATCGTTGGGTTGTCAAGGCATTGTAGGTGAATTCATCAACTCTGAAGACTTGACCATCAATATCTATGTGTGTGTCTTATGCAAGTATTGGATCTACAAGTACCACTAGACCAATTCTCTTCTCTCTCTTTAATTTGCATTTTTTCGCTCCAGTGTTATTTTTCTCCTCTTTATTCAATTCCCGCTTCTTACCATCAATACTGAGATCCTTTTCTAAAAAATAAAGAAGATACAATGCGGAGTATAATACATGAAAGATGATTAACACTAGAATATAAAGTAAAGTAGACTATAAGGGATTTATATGGTATATACCTCAACATCAACAATATTGTCGATGCCATTTTTCCCCATAAAAGCAAGAAACTCGAATAAGTTTTCTTCAGTTGGGAAATAGTGGCCACTATGTGGCTAGATGATTTGTATAAACAAAGAAAAAAAACATCACCATAGAAAATAAAACCTTAGTAAAATTTGTAATCAGCTTTCAAGGAAATATTAGACACAATCATACTGACTAATTTACATGCTAAAAAATCTCAAGTTGTACATTACTTATACAACGTGGGAGTGGAAACAAAACTCCTAGAAAATTTCAAAGCTAAGTCTAGAATAAAATGAAATGAAGTAAAAAGGATACAATAATAGGATAGCCTCGTATACATGTATATAACCAGATAATGTATAAGGCTAAATGAATAAGTCCATGTCTAGAGGTCGATGATGTCAAGATTGTCCAACTTTGATGAGCATTTCTTCAAATAAGAACTACTATTTGGGTCCATTATCACATATGAATAATCTAACTAGTCTGTATTAAAATAATAAATTTTTTTTTTATTACTTATGGATCACTATTGTATAATTGGATAAATTGTGAAGACAATTCCCTTCCCATTATGTTCATGACCTATGGTACAATATATTAGTTGTGATTTGGAGAAAAATTCCAATATTGAAAATATGTATCAATCACCACTAATAATCCCCAAAATAGGATTATTTTGGAATGTAACTTTTAGATTCCAGTTGCTATATGATTATTGAATGGAAAATCCACACTGAATTCCAACACTAAACATCCAATTTGAGGTAATGCTTGTGGTCATCTTCAATTACTCAAACTCAAAAAATTAGTGATCATTATAATGAAAATATAAAATTAGAGTAGTTTTCATATGTTTTACATATTTACATGCAAAGCACCAATAATTTTCCCATAATTACCATACTTGTAATTTCTAAGATATAACACATTGATTGATCTTTTACAGCAAATACTTAATTCAATACAACAAGAATTTAACATATTACAACAATACCACCAATGTTTGATCATCAATTAGTTCAAACTAGTTATCACAAAAACTTCCAGAAAGAGCAACAAATAGAAATAACAAATCCTTCGATTAATAATCAATCAAAAAAGGATAAGTTTTGTGTTGAAGCTTGATAAACAACTATAGATATTTACAAACCACTAAAACTAGTGGTGTTATTCAAATATCAATACTACCTAGAGAACTCATCTTCCAAATTATTTTCTCTATCTATGAATCTTTATGCTATCCTCAAACAAAATTTGCATTCAATATTTTAGGTGTCTAAAGTTGCCCAAAGGCCCTGACAAATTAAGCAATGAATTTCATTGATTTTCATAAAATGCTTTTGGTAGTAAAAAATATATATTTTAACCATGTGATAGACAATTCAAACAAGTACGTAAAAAATTTTGTACAATATTTCTTAGGAGACTTCATGTTAAAAGAAAAACTTTCATATTTCAGATAGAAAAAGAAGCTTAATAGAGATGGTAAATAGTACAAAAAAATTTACTGGATATAAAACCACAGGCAGAACTAACAAAATCCTAATTGTAATACAATTTATTGCTTATTCTAATTGAAGCCAACTAGATACATACAGGTTTTCATTTTTCAACTTTCTTTCCCATATCTTTATTGGAGGTAGAAGCTAAATTGCATGCATCTCGCAAGGTTGTTTTAGCAAGAGTATATCTTGCATTCACATATTCCACACTTTATTTTCTATGAACAATAGCAACAGGTTTTGGAGGAATTAGTTGCTACATCAATTGAGTTATCAAATTTAACCTTCCCTTTACTCGAGGTACTAATCCTTCCCCTTCTTCTTGATTATTAATCTCATCTCTCCTATATTAGCCAACATAGGAATAATTTGGGAAGAATAAATATATTCATATGATGTCTTCAAATTTAAAAGGAAGCAATTTTAATATTAAACTACTAGTAAAAAATTGGCAGGAAGACCTTAAATATAACCATACCTTTCTGTGAAGTGGTTTGTTGCATATGCCCATGCTAGCACAACATCATTGAAAATAAATTGTCAACAATAATTAAAACCTTTCCCATAGCATGAGCATTGGCTTAGTCGTCATAAATAAACATAAACCATTTCAAACTACAAGGAATAAACAAAAAGAATGCCATTGATATAAATTCACAGAATACCGACAGCAAAAAAAGAAGTGAATTTTCTAGGTATTAGTTCAAAAACCTTGTAGTGGGAAGATGGCCTCAAGCTTGAGTAATATCTACATGTCAGGGAATGAGTTGTGACACTTATTTCTTACGCCTAATAGGAATAATTTCAACTAGAGCTCCAATGTTTAATTTAGATAAATAGTATTGGTGTTGATCATATGCAATGTGGCCCTCCATCATTAGAAATAACACAACTATTGGGGTCCACACAATTACTGCAGATTCAACATCTTTCATGTCTGGCTGACTAGTGTGGGTAGTAATTATTGGTGCTAATCCTAACCCAGGGAACAAATGCTCAAAATTTCTCCTCGAATGAATCTGTTGAGAGTTTAAAGTTCCATACCTTCCATATTCACCCAAACTCTTATCCATGGTAGCATATTTCAAGGCTAAGATTCTCTCACTAGTATGACGCCAAAAATACATTAATCTGGAATTCAAATTTTTTTGATTAAAATGATTTCTATCACCCACCCCTAAAGACAACTAAATCATTCTGATAATGCATTCAACCAAAATGTCAAGTTGAGCGGGTGAGAGAGACCTATGTCTTAGTTTCCCTTTCTATAACAGAATTTAAGGAAGGAATTATAGACAGTGTCATTGAATGGTAACTTAGTATTATTTTCCCTACAACGGCTACATCCTCTGAGCCTTGAAGTTGATGAGTGGTGATCATGTTACCCTGCATGTTCGCCTATATTTCGGTGACTACACATGGAACTTTTGATTGAGGAATTCCATATCCACATCTCTCACTCATGCAAACTTCTCTTTGATCTACAAAGAAGCATATACCTTTTGGTTTTTCTCCTTAACTTTTGTTTCCATCTTTCCGTTGATATCATGTAGCACAAAATTTGTACTGAGTACATATCCTACATCCCTCATCTTGTTATAAAACCTCTCCAACATTTTGTATGTATTATATCTATGGATGTGAACTACTATCTAAATTGAATTCATATAGGATGTTATTTGAATTATTTACATCAGTTTAGTTTTTCCCAAGCTCCTTTTTCAAGCCCTAGTATTTCATCACTTTCTTTACCCTTGCTACATATTCCCACATGTTAGCTACCACATAGATGTTTGAAAGTGGTACATATGCGGAGAATTCATGGGGTTACAACTCAACAAAATATTCTATTATGTATTTCTCTAATTCTATATTCCCACGTATTATATAGGCCCTAAAAAACTGTGCTACATTGAATCACTTGGCTCAAATAGCATTTTATGAATGACGTCCATTCCCTTGGTCAAGTATCGTCCATGGTTTAGAAATCAAGTCTCGTATGATATCATAGAGTGTGAGTGAAACTTCTCCCTTAATTCTGCAAGAAAAAACTATACCAAAAGGAACATAAGAAGGAAAATAACGAACCCTATGCTACCATTTGGATTCTCTAGTATGTGTTTCTCTGTTTGAGTCCTTTGATTGTTCCTCATTTACCATTGTTGACATTTTATCTACATCAAAAGCAGCCACAAGGAATATTCCATCTGCACTCTCTTAAATTTCAAGGGATTGTGTTGATATTTCTCTTGCATCCATTGTTGAGGTCATGATAAAATTTTCCTCTATTACGTGTGTACCATTTTTCCCTTCCTCTAAACAAGTTGAAGTGCTTAGTGATATCTAATATAGGTACAAATCTAGAAAACATGTGAAGAGACATATGAACATGACCTAGCCCTAATACCAAGTGTTCCTCTTCATTAGGCTTTAGATTTATTTGCACTAGAATGTCACCATTAAATCCATTACTAGAATGCATTGAAGAAGATTTGTATAAATATCCAGAAAAATAACGTTTTGATTATTGTGCATGATAATGTTGAAAAGAAGTTGGTGATAATTTGTGAGGAACCATATCTTCTAGTATTTAATATGTCCTGAAATGATGTTGCCATTGTTTCTTATGGACATAATCTCCAACAACAACATTCCAACTGGAGGCTGTGAAGAGGTAATACATTTGATATAAAAACTTCTCGCCGTCTTTTGATGATAAATATGATCCAAGGAACCTCAAAATTATAAGAGTTTCCAACATCGCAATTGCACCACCTAATGAATATCCTTTATTTTGTGCAAGTTTGTATAACTCTAGTGTAGGAATACCCATAGAACAAGCTAAGAAACCTTGTGTGTAGTAGGTTTATTTCCACCTTTTTGTACTTTGTATTTTAATGAATGAAAACTATTGTGTTTGGATCCTTCTTAATCGCAATTTTGTACCATACTTCCCTCATTAAAAGTGGCATAATTGGTTTCATAATGAAATACAGTTCCACGTGAGGCACATGCCCTAACAAAGGATGAATATGTTCCAAAGATATTACTTGTCCACGAAAATCTACAATGAACTTATTAATTGGTCGGATCGTCTCATATGCAAGTTTATTATAAATTCACTCAAATGGCACCATAGCACAAAGAATGTCCTACAGATTAGTGTCGGTCCATGCCTTCACAATATTACTGTAATATTCCTAATTAACTGACAACTAATTAGAAATATTAATTTTTTCCAATTTTGTTTTTCTTAAGGTCAGTAGGTAAATAAAAGGGTGAAGGGACCCATAAACCTGGCAGTTAGAATTACACCACTTTTCTAGAGCTAATGTGGACAGTGCAGCTCTTGTGATGCCAAGAAGGCAGTGCAACAAGTGTGAAAGTCAATGGGCCAAGTAGAAACACAGTTAATGAGTGGGCCCATTGATGTAGGGTTTCACAATAATAAGAAGGGGGTGAGGGCAGCCATGGAAATCGTTCTTGCATATTCTTATTTTTTGGTCTTTGTGATTTGAGCGCGCTTGACCTGTTTAGTTGAGTGTACAGTGTTGTTAAGCACACTGGTGTATTTGATTGGAGATCTAAACCTCATCCTCGGGGGCCTTTGAGTGCCCACTCAAGAGAGGAGTTTTATTGTTTGACGGGAGCAGATTTAGTATCTTGGAATAAGGCCACATGCAGTCCCTCCTATAGTAGCGCAGTCACCCAGTGATTTATGCAGTCCAGCAGTAGAGGGGTTCTAGAAAGGGAGAAATTCCAACCCATTTCCGCTTGGAATCTAGTGAGGGGATTAGCCCTTCAATATTTGAGCTTTGGGGACTAGTTGTAGCCAATTTATCTATCAGTTCAGCCCATAGCTCTGCATACCCAACAGTTGTGTGTTTTCAAACCCTAGGAGGGTGATTTTTCGAGGTCAACATTTCTGGAAATTCTTTCTGGGTTTTTCTGGGTTTTTTGAGTCAAGTCTGTGGTTAAAATCCCAATATTTTTTTAGGACTATATCAAACTCATCTACACAACCCTATTCGGCTGGAAAAAGCATTTCCAATAGGGCAGCGTAAAGGGAGAGTCTAGCAAAGCAACAGTGGGGCAGTGTTTTGGGTGGGAGAATCTGAGGGCGATTCCAACAAGATTAGATGGCTAGAGTGCTATCTATTTTAGCAATGTTGTATTTATTTTTCATCTCCAGTATTTTAATAAAATTTCTCAGTAGCTCTGTCTCTTTTCATGGTGTTTTTAATGTGTTTTCCATATTGTTGTATATTTAGTCTTCGAATGCTTTGTATTGCTCTCATTTTCCTATTTGGAATATTATAGTGGTATCAGAGCTCATAGACTTGGCTCAGCATGTGGAGCAACTGGTTTGTGACACCCAAAGATAGAGAATACATTTCAGACCGAGCAAGGTGGTACAAAGACAAAGAACTTAGGCTTGAGATCACATGCACAAAGGAAATTGTGTTCTAGTGGAGGAGGATAAATGGAAGGCACCAATGGTAGAAGAGGATGACGGGAAGGAGTTTGGAAACCTCCTCCTCAAATATGTGCAGGAGATCACCAAGAAAATAGAAGATATGGGGCAGAGAGTTGCTAGAGAAAGAAGACATAGGCCTAATCCCAAGGGGGTTTCATACTAGAGAAGGATCGGGCACCTCTCACCATTGGCCTGAGAAAATGGTAGTGCCACATACCTCACAATGCTCTACCATGCCCACTTTCTTAGCAATAGAGACAGGAGTAGGAGGACCTTGGGGGTTGGGGCTAGATCATTAAATCAATTATTTTGCAGAGTACATGACTCATGGGCAAGAGTTCAGAGATCAATTGACCTTCAACGAATTTTTTCATATGAGGGATAGCCATATACCCTGCGGATATAACAAAGGAGGTGGGTACACGCAGGGAAATGACCTGCAACACACAGCAAATAGAATTTTTTTGCCTACTTCTGATGGGTCATCAAAGAGTACAACAAATGTTTGGGTGGAGAAGCTAGACATCTATTTCCTGTTGAACTAAATGGCTGAGGTAGAGGCCATCAAGGTTGAATCACTGTACCTTGAAGGGGAAGCTCATGATTGGTGGTTCCATGGGATGACCACATTGGGTCATGCAGGGGTGATTGCATATGCATAATTCACCTGAAGACTAGTAGATAATTTTGACCAGAAGGACCCATAAGAACATTTTTTTCAAGTTTTCCAAGCTCAAATAGACAAGGCTCCCAAAGACTTATATCTCTGATTTCCTAAAGCTCTCACTAATGGCTCCAGATCTGTCTGTGGCCAAGAGGGTGTATATGTTTATCGAAAGACTAGAATATCCTCTGCATGGGATAGTTAGATCCACTAGACCGGCTACACTTCAAGATGTAGTTGGGAGGGCCATGGATCTACAGGATTCCTTGCCAAGGACGAGAGCTCCATTCCCCAAAAAACTATCATTCCAGGCAAGGGTAAAATACATAAGGGTTCCACCCCCAAAGGGGAACTAAGGTTGAGGGCCTTAGATGATGATACCTGGAGGGATTTGAGACAAAGGAATTCATGCTTCACTTTCTAGGAGCCATGGGCATCGGGTCATCATTGTGTCGCGGGGAAGGCACACTACATTGATGTATTCTCCAACATTGAGGGAGACGAAGAGGCATATGAGGAGTTAGAAGGAGATGCCAATGCTGATGCACCAGGAGCAGAACCACCACCACCACCACTAGGAGAATTTTCACCAACAGAAGGAGTCCTTGCATCCTTGCGAGGATTTCCCGTGTATCTGACACTAAGAGTCCGAGGCACAGTTGAAGGACAAGGTGTTACGATATTGGTGGATAGTGGGTCCACACATAATTTCATCGATACTCAGCTAGTGCAGAGGAGGGGCATACCAACCAAGATTTTTTATGGTTTCTCTGTATTGGTTCCAGGTGCCAGGACCATGCAGTGCGCGAGATATGTTCCAGCATTAGCGGTAACCATGGGAACATATATGGTGATGGATCATTTTTTTTGGTTGACATCCTAGAAACTAATGTGATATTGGGTGTGCAGTGGCTGATTACGCTAGGAAAGGTCACTACATATTTGGAGTGGACAGAAAGAAGAGCAAGAAGCGCTATATGATCAGAGGCATGCACACATATCCACCCAAGATAGTCTCGTCACACCGGATGGAGGCAGATTTCTAGAAGGGGGACATAGAGTGGGCAGTGGAGCTACATATTTCAGAGTCAGTAGTCACAAGGCAGTCTGTACACCTTAATGTGCAGTCTATATTGGACCGCTACCCCACAGTATTTGGGGACATACCACCAAGGTGACCACCAGACTGAGGGTTCGAGCACACTATTGAGTTGGATCGAGGGATCCAGGTAGTGATCACCACTCCCTATAGGCACCCTAAGGGCTACAAGGATGATATTGAGAGATTCATCCATGAGCTCTTAGCATTAGGACACATCTGGCCTAGCACTAGCCCCTTTGCTTCTTCTGTAGTGTTGGTGAAGAAGAAGGACGACACCTTACAAATGTGCATCGACTACAGGGATCTGAATAAGAAAAACATGAAGAATCAATACCCCAATCCTAGTATTGATGAACTAATGGATGAATTCAGGGAGATTTAAGTTCTTTTCCAAGATCGATCTAAGGTCAAGGTACCATCAGATCAAGGTGAGGGAACAGGATGTCCCAAGATTGCGTTCAGATGCCACTATGGCCACTTCAAGTTCTTAGTAATTCCCTTTGGGATGACCAATGCTTCGGCCACTTTGCATTCTTGTACGAACAACATATTTCTTGGCCAACTAAGGAATTTTGTGCTTATTATTCTTCGACAACATTATCATCTATAGCCACACATGGGATTAACACTTGCAGCATATTGAGGTTGTATTATGTATCTTGGTGGAGTAACATTTCTATGCCAAGCTATCCAAGTTCAAATTTGGACTTATAGAGACGCTCTACCTAGCGCATATCATTGGAGTGGATGGAGTAAGGGTCCATGAGCAGAAGATCTGGGCCATTCAAGGTTGGCCAGAACCAAAGAATGTGACAGAACTTTGAGGATTCAAGGCATTTGCACCTACTATATGAAGTTTTTCAAGGGGTTTTAAGAGCTTGCAGCACCCCTCATGAACCTCACCAAGAAAGGGGCCTTTTGTTGGATAGACACTATGCAAAGGGCCTTTGATAGGCTCAAGGAGGTGATGAGAAATTGTTTAGTGTTGGCATTGCTAGATTTGACACATCCCTTTGTATTGGAATGTGATGCTTCAAGAGAGGGAGTTGGCGCAATAGGCTGATGCAGGGGAGGCATCCTATAGATTTCGAGAGTCGGAAGCTATTGCTGCATGAGAGGCTGTATTAAATATACGAAAAAGAGATTATGGATATCATGTATGCATTGGAAAAGTTTTAGTAGTATTTGGTGGGTAATATATTTCAGGTAAGGATGGACCACAATAGTCTATGGCTCTTCCTTGAGCATAAATAGTTGCAGGAGAGACAACATAAGTGGGTCAGAAAAATCCAGGCCTATGATTTTGAAATTGAGTATGTTAAAGGGAAGAATAATGTGGTGGCAGATGCCTTATCTCAGAGGCCAGCAGCGTTGTCTTTGATGAGACTTGATGCAGATTGGAGGGCTCTGTTATTGGTAGATTATTCTAAGGACCACTTCGCTTGTGAGGTATTGGATGGACAAGTGACCAATGATCGGTATTGAGTGATGGATGAGGTCATCAATTACAGGAACATGATTTTCTTAACAGGGGCCTCTCGGCTCAACGATAAGATCTTGCACGCAGCACATGATTCACTGCTTTCAGGGCATCAAGGGTTCACCAAAACATACCAAGCCAAGGGAGAGGTTATCATGGATAGGCCTCAAAGAAGATGTTCTCTGACATGTCAGGGAGTGAGAATTTTGTCAGAACAACAAAGGGGAGTTGAGAAATCCTACGGGGTTGTTACATTTGCTTCCCATTCCTAAGGGGAAGTGGGAGAGAATTTCCATGGATTTCATCATGGGTTTTCCTATGGTGCACGGCAAGGATTGTATCGATGTGGTTGATGATTGGATGACGAACTATTCACACTTCTTCACCATCTCTGCACGGTACACTACTTCATAGGTGGTAGAATCATTTTTCCTAGATATCTTCAGGCTTCATGGTCTTCCCAAGACCATATTCAGTGATAGGGATAGTCGTTTCGTGGGTGGATTTTGGTAGGAGATTTTCTATTTGGTGGGTACCAAGTTGACACCCAGTACCAGTTATCACCCACAAACAGATGGACAAACAGAGATAGTAAATAGGTGGTTGGAAGGCTACTTGCGGAACTATGTCTCAAGGCAGCAGAAGGCATGGTTGTGTTGGCTTCACTTGGGATAATATTTCTACAACACGACATTTTACATGTCAACCAGTATGTCTCTATTTTATGCTTTATATGGTTATGATTCTTTAATCTTTGCTGATGTGATTTTTGGAGCGAGAAAGGTGCCTAGGGCCAAGGACTGGATCTAGGAGATCTAGGACATAATTTGTGCTCTCAAGGACAATCTTGCTACAACGCAAAACCATCAAAAATTATATGCAGATCTAGACTGCGTGGAGAGGCAGTTTGAGGTGGATTCTTTCGTCTAACTTTGTCTTCAGCCATACAAGTAGTCTACGCTAAAGTAGAAGGGATCTGAGAAGCTCAAAACTAACTTTTATGGGCCATACAGAGTGATCTGACATGTTTGGGAGGTAGCATATGAGTTGGAGCTGCCAACTGGGAGCAGGATCCACAACAATTTTCACATCTCATGCCTGAAAAAGGCTCTTGGGCAGCAAGTGGTTGCCGCTAGGAAAATCCGACCTATTGATGATGAGGGGCATTTTCTTTTATAGCTGGAGGCCATTTTAGACACTAGAGAGAGGCAACTAAGGAGCAGGGAAGTCAAAGAATATCTGATCATATGGAGGAACCTTCCAGATGAGGATGCCACTTGGGAGGGGGAGAAAATTCTGTAGCATCCATATTTGCAGATGCTTGAGGACAAGCATCATTTTGGTGGGGAGGATTGTAATATTCCTAATTAGCTGACAGCTAATAAGAAATATTAATTTTTGCCAATTTTTTTTTTCTTAAGTTCAGTAGGTAAATAAAAGGGTGAAGGTACCCATAAACCCAAGAATTAGAATAAAACCATTTTTCTAGAGCTAATGTGGACAACACAACTCTTGTGGGGCTAAGAAGGAAGCACAACAAGTGTGAAATTCAAGGGTCCAAGTAGCAGCACAGTTATTGGGTGGAGCTAATGATGTAGGGTTTCACAAGAATAAGAAGGGGGTGAGGGTAGCCATGGAAATCATTCTTGCATATTCTAATTTTCTAGTCTTTACGACTTGAGCACGCTTGAGTTGTTTAGCCGAGTATGCAGTGTTGTTTAGCACACGTGTGTCTACGAGTAGAGATCCCAACCTAATCCTCGGGGGACTTAAAGTCCCCACTTAGGATAGGAGTTTTATTATTCGATGGGAACAGATCCAGTATCTTGGCATCATGCCACATACAGTCCCTCTTATAGTAGTGTAGTCACCCAATGATTTACACAATCTAGCACCAGAGGGGTTCTGGAGAGAGAGAAATTCCATGTAATTTCCGCTTGGAATCTAGTGAGGGGATCAACCCTTCAATATTTGAGCTTTGGTGAGCATTTTCAACCATATTATCTATCATTTCAACCCATAGCTCTACATACCTAGCAGTTGTGTGTTTTCAAACCCTAGGAGGGTGATTTTCCGGGGTCAACCTTTCTAGAAATCCTTTCTGAGTTTTTCTAGGTTTTTTTAGTAGATTCCATGGTTAAAATCCCAAAATTTTATGAGAACTATATCACCCTCATCTATGCATCCCTATTCAGGCAACAACAACATTTCCAGTAAGACAGCGCAGAGGGAGAGTCTAGCAGAGCAGCAGTAGAGTAGCATTTTGGGTGGGAGAATATAAGAGCCATTCCAGCCAGCTTATCCGGCTATAGTGCTATATTTTTTATCATTGTTGTGCTTATTTTTCGTATCCATTATTTTAATGAAATGGCTCAACAATTTTGTCTCTTTTCATGCTATTTTTAATGTGTTTTCCATACTTCGGTAGATTCAGTCTTTGTATGCTTTGTATTTTTGTCATTTTCCTATTTGGAATATTACAATTACAAACGACCCAAAGTTGATATCTCCTATGATGGTACCCTTCTTTTAATTTATGATTATATTATTTATCATCCTCCCATTTCCCTTTCAACATCAGTTTCCACTTCAAACACAACCATTTCATTCCCTGCTTTTGCCACTAAATTTAGGCATCCAATCTTTGTTGCATGGAATCCATCCACGCAACCCAAACCAAGCCAAAGCTAAAGTATCATTCGATATTTATTTAATAATAAAGAGCAAGCAATGTAGACAACAAAAAATGGAAAAAATGCTCCATCATTAAAATAAAATTGCATGGCTTCCTAAGGAAGCCTTTTCTCTTGTTTTCTTTCTTACTAAATGGCATTAGTAGATTGACAAGCTTTTTTTCTCAGAAAAATAACGTTTGGTTCGAATGAATTTTTCATCATGTGGGCATGCGATCCCTTTCCCTCTGCATCGTTGTCCCCCTAAATGTAGTCGTGTAATATGCAATAATATGTGTAGGATTCTGTCCAAATGCCTCTTTGATTACCATTATATGAAACATTAAAATTTCCATTCATTGGCACCTCTTCAAGCTACATGTTATCATTTATATCAATACTAGTTTCATCATGGCTACCTCGCAGTTGTTTGCTAAAATTTCCCAATGTTTTGGAGTTAATATAAGGCCAGTAGTGGTAGTTGAAATTGCAGAGGGATTACTTTCTTGATGCAATTTCTTGGAGAAATATCTCATTTTCTTTTGTCTTGAATGCCATAGAGATGATATAAAATCCAATCTTCATGTAAACTAAAGTAGTGAATATGTAGTTAAACCTATAGTTAAAGGTATTTATAATAGAGAATTGTGGACCACCAGAACATAAAAAAGATACTTTGGAATCTAGATTATTGGAGGGAGTATCAATCACTAAAAGAGGGCACTCGAGTAGCCCTGACCTTTCAAAAATTCTATGACATTAAATATAAAATTAGGGGCACACAGATGAAAGAAGTCATGAGGAATTATAATGATTGTTAAACTAACCCTATTGGTGACCTTCATCAATGTCCATATGAAACAACTTTCGAAGGATCCACTGAAAGGGATATTCCCTTCAAATATCTGGGGTAGTAAGAGCAATCATGACTTTAAAAGAAGCAAAGAAAATATACAAAATAGCATTAACGATGAATCAAAGGAAAATAAATATAATGCTAAGGTAACTCAACCCCTATTCCCAACAAAGGTGGACAAATGGGTAAATAACATCGATGAAGATGAAGATTCTCATTATAAAGGTAGTAGTCTTGAAGCTTTTGGCTCCATTATACATCAACACCAGAATTAAAGAAAGAATGAATTACCATCAAAGATGTAATGGCTTATTCTTAGTGGAATGAAACATATTTTTGACCAAATGTAATCCTTTCATGGTGCAATGAACTCTGTCCAAACTATTGTAAATTTGATAATAGGTTCAGTAAAATATGTTGAAGTGAAGTTTTTTGATGAAGATAGGGAATCCCAAGAGAAATTTTATAATATTTTAGGAAGCTCAAAGGGCCCCCAAGAGAAAATAGCCAAAGACAGTAAGGGGGACCATACTATGTTGTGGCTTGAGGCAGTTGTTGCAGCAACAACTACACTTGAGAAGGTTTCTTCTAAGAGTTCGAGATATGAAAGCACACAACGGTACATCATAACATATAGACTCATGATACAATATTCCCATGTTTTTAAATAGAAGAAATGAAAAAAACTTATTTTAGATGGGGTTCACCTGATTGAAAATTGGAAGTCCACTTCAGAGTGATCTTATGGAACTTTGGTCCTCACTGCATTTTTTGATGCATCCTCTCTCTCAGCCATAGCAAGATTTAAAGACTTGTTTTGCAACCCAATATCTGGCATAGGGTAGAAGAAAGAATTAATAAATAAAGAAGTTTATAATTTACACAATGTATTGTAGCCTTGCATATTACATCCCCTGAAATAAGGTGTGGAGAAACAACTTCCAAATAAACATGAACATGTAATATACTGCAAGTTGTCAAAAAGATAGTGAAACTTTTATGAGGATTTTATTACAAGTTCAAAAACATAGACAACGTGGGATAATGTCAACTTTCTTGATCAAATTATGTTTTGATGCAACTACGTAAGTTGTGTAAACATTTAGATGTGTTTGAAGGCAGGTCACATATATGCTCATTTGATTTGTTGGGACTTGAGCAACAAGTATGTTTAGGTAATTGCTCCATACTCAAATGTGTACCATTCTAATTTATTGATTTAGTGGGAATGAATTTGGTTTTCTCCTAGCTAGAATTTGTGATGAACTCATAGGAATATGATCACATGATAAAGATTGCAACTCTCTCCTCGCTAATTCAGGAGATTGGTAATTTAACAGATGAATAATTAGCCCACCCTATTCATAGGCAAGAACCAAGGCACTGAAGAAACATCTTTGGGGAGATCCAACATGCTCTTAAATAATAGATATTAAGGCAAGCAAGAGGAAGGGTTGTAACCATAGCATGGTTGAACACATTGTGTTGCAAGAGGAAACCTGTGTATGGAATGGATTTAAGGAGAGTTCTAACTATTGAGCATCATATTTATGAGAAAAGGAACAATCCATAATGCTATCTAGAGTCTTCATCAAGACTTATTAATATTTCTTTGTTACATTCATAGTGGTAAGGTTGTTGAACTTAATTAAATCTTTTGTCTTTGCAATTCTGGCCGCAGGAGCACCTCTACCAATTTTGTGGTGTAGTAAATACAAATACTTTGTTCTGAGCCATTGAATCCTATAATATAATGCTAGCAAATAGGTCAGTGTGCTTCTTGAACCTCTTACACTAGTACAAAATGGCTAATTAGTTACTAAAAAATGACTAAAATTTGCATATAAACGACTAGTTTTCAATCAGTGACCAGTAATAGCTAATTTACAGTGTCTTATAACACGACCAAATTTTAGTCATTTTTTGCTTAGTCGTTAATTGGTTGTCTCAATTTTATCTTCTAGTAGTATATTTAGTCATAAATTTGGTAATTAATTTAGTCATTGATTTAGTCATTAATTGTCACAATTAATGACGAAATATACAACAAAATATATTACCGTATGATGACTTGAGAACACCAATTAATGAACAAACAAATTTGACCAAAATATTGGTCGTGTTATAAGATACTGTAAATTAGCTACTAATAGTCATTTATATGCAAATTTTAGTCATCATTTGAAACCAGTTAATGACCAAAGAAATATGACTAGATTTTGGTCGTGTTATAAGATACTGTAAATTAGCTACTAATAGTCATATATATGCAATTTTTAGTCATAATTTGAAACCAATTAATCACCAAAGAAATATGACTAAATTTTGGTCATGTTATAAGACATTGTAAATTAGCTAGTAGTAGTCGTATATATGAAAAATTTAGTTGTCATTTGTAATCACAAATTTATCATTTGCAGTAGTCATTTATCTTTTTTTGGTAGTTTCATATTCATTATATAAACGACTAATTTAATAGCTTATATTCATTTCATTTATTTTCATTAATAATCATTATAAACGAATAATTTAGTCGTATATTCATTTTATTTTCATTAATCATTATAAACTACTAAATTAGTAGTTTTAGATCGATTTTATTTGTTCATTATTAATTAACATAAATTAATTAATATGATTTTGCGGCTAAATTAAAAAATTGTTATACAATGTGCATGTTAATCTAATATAAAAACACAAAGTTACACATATTAATTACAATACTAAACAATATCAAGTGCAATTATAAATAATTTCAACCACATAAATTATATTATATGAAGTGTCAAGTATTACAATATGAGTTTCCAACTTAATATTTGTTGGACTACAATTTACACGAAATATTCTTTCATCACTTCAAAACATTATCGTTGTGTTTCCAAGAAATTGTGAGACATGAATTCACCAACTCTGAATACTTGACCAACAGTCTCTATGTGTGTGTCTTATGCAGGATATTGACTCTAATGGTGTCACTAGACCAGTTCTCTTCTCTCTCTCTCTTTTCATTTGTCGCTCCAATGTTATTGCTCTCCTCTTTCTTCAATTCTTTCTTCTTACCATCAATACTGAGTCCCATTTCTGAAAATAAAATAAGTTACAATGCAATGTAAGACATGAAATATGATGAACATTAGAATATAAACTAAAGTAGACTATAAAATATTTGTATGACATATACCTCAACATCCGCAATGTCAAATCCATTTTTCCCCATAAAATCAAGAAACTTGAACAAGTTTTTTTCAGTTGGGCGATGGTGGTCGTATGGGGTGAGATGACCTGTATAAAAAAAGAAAATAAAACATCACCATTGAAAAAATCACCTTAGTAACTTAGTATTCAACCTTCAAGTAATGCTTAGACACAATCATGCCAACCAAGTTACATGCTAAAAAACTCAAGTTGTAGATAACTTGTGAAAATAAATAATCTAATTCATGATGTCTAATCCTTGACGCTTTATTCGCAATAAAATTTCATTCTCTAATGCATGAACTTGGTCAAGTATATAAACAACGTGCTCAATAACAACATAGTCATGACAATTTTTTAACACAAAACAACTAAAAGGATTTCAATCAATATCGTGTAAAACTAATTTCATATTAAAGATTTGGTGGTTGTTTAAATGGACATGATACCAAGTATTTTCAATTTCATAGTTAAAAGACAAAACAAAATAAAATAAACGTTCAAAATACTATCAAAAAATAAAGAGAGGATATCATGGAATGGACATTGCAATTATATAAAAAAATATTTACCTGTCCACCAATGTCTTGCCTGGAATTCCTAAAACATTTTCTGGCCCAAAATAACCATGAGGTGAAAGAATATCAACATTATAAACCATAGGAATTCATAGTAGAAACATTTCCAAAGTCGATGGCTAAAGTGCCCGAAGGATCTCCAACATCAAATGAATCATACCCAAGGCATGCTCTGCATTGTCTTACCATCATTTTTCCAATCACATTTCATGTAACCTGCCCACACCAGATTCAAGTAACAATCAATCGAAGGCGTTGACATTTATTTTTATCTTTTATATCTATGAACTTTGAATCTGATTTTTTGTTCCTCGTTGTTTCTACAGAGTCTATCCCTCACCTTATGAACACCACCACAAGGCCTTGCTATATTTTGTGGCAATAGGGAACAATTAGGAAACATGATGGAAAATGTTTTCCCAAGGTGGGGGCATGTTTCCCCAAAACGAGGGATTTTGGGCTTACTCTCCCAAAAAAGAGGTACTTCCTGGCATCCCCCTCAATATTTTTCATATAAAGGCTTAAAAAATGAAAAAATAAAAAGAAACATATAAAAAAACCCCACCTCACTTTAAATTTTCTTTATCTTTTATACACTTTCACTCATTAATCCTCATTTTATTTTCAATGTTCATTGCCCATTGTTATTTTTTAGTTTTAAACTTTTAGCATTGACTCTAGATACTAATGACCTCATATTAGTATTTACTAATTATCAATGTAAATTACTTAATTATATTCTAGAATGATGGATTTAAATCAATGGATTTACAAATTATGATCCATTTATAGTTTACGAATCAATTATTCAATTATTAATTATGAATCTGAATCATGTTTATATAATAAACAAATTTGAATTAAGTACTATTTTATTGTTTACTATTTAGTATTTACAATGCACAATGATAAATTTGCATGGGAATAATTTTTTTGGGGATTTTTCCATTATTATTTTTATTTTTATAGTTTGAGAGATAAGGACCCCTATGTTAGGGACCGTGACATCCCCACATCTCCCCCCACATGTGTCTCCCTGCTCCCACACTCCCTCGGCCCATAAACTTAGTAGAACATTGATTATAGCTCAGATTCCATACACCTATGGTCAAACGTATTGGTCACTTATTTTCTTGTATTACTTATACTTTATGGATGCCTCTTGACTTGCTTAAGCTCTAAAGGAGTTCCCCATGTTTTGAATTGGTTTGATTGAATGATGTATGCTTAATTTAACATAGATTTTTTTAAACAAGAATCCTCTTATCATGATTAATACTATTGCACCAAAATTTTGCATTACAAGGGATCCCTTAGCACAAATAACCATGGTTTCTCTTCAAGAGAAAAATTTGGTGGGGAGTATATATTTAACTAAATTCCTCAGTACTTGCGCCTAGCAACAAGAATTGTTCTGTGAACAAGCGCGTACACTAGCATGTTGTTACTGTTTGATCCAGGTGGATTAAACAGGTACACATACAAGTGGCTTAAGTACAAAGGCTCAAAAATCAAAGTGTTCTAAAATATCTCAAACTAGGTTCAAGTTGTATATCTCATGATTTTGACTCCAACGGTGCAGACGACACTCAATTCTGAGTCTGTATGAAGGAGTTAGGAGCAGTCAAAGTTTGAAGGTTGACCTGGTGATGTGGCAGCTTACAGAGGCGACAATTTGGAAGAGATCCGTCCACCAGATTCCGGCCAACCTGGTCGAATTCTGGGTGAATTTGTGGGACAGTTAATTTGTCTCCTTCGGTCAAAATCGAGAAGATTAAAAACGATGTGGTGGTTTTAATAAATAAATAAAAAAAATAAAAAAAATGGGTAAGGCGGGCCATAACCCCTGCCTTAGTCCCCTACGGATCCGCATTTGAAAAAATAAAAGGTTTAATTAAGGGGGTCGACGGCCATGACCCCGCCGCCCCCACACCACACTGTTAGGCAGTGAAAGAGGTATGAAATTATCGTTTATTTACTCATTCTTTATCATAAATATACTCCTGTTTGCCTTGAAAAGGTAATCTATCATAGGAATTACAATAGAATTGGAAAGGTTTATGATTACTATGAAAAGATGACCAAAAACTACTTTTTTGTTGACAAACAGGAATTCAGAGAGGTGAACAGCTGTACCAGAGGCGTGGTTGAGAACAATCTAACTGCTGCTCCATCAACATCGAATCATATCCAACCAAAGGCAAGGAGATCTGAACAAATAGCCCAGAAAAGGCAGGGAACAACTTGGCCTCAGTCAACACAAACAGAACGATGACTAAACACAGAGGATCGAATCCCTTAGGATCTTTCGATCCTAAGGGATCGTTGTTCAAACTTATCTTGTTCTTTGATTGGTCTGTCGAAGAGTTGATATATAATACCACGTCCTTTAGTGATGGGGGGGATCGTTATGGTTATTGGGAATCGGTCAAAATACTTTACATTTTCTCTGTTATATTAACTCTCTGTTTGAGAGAAAACCTCTCTGTAAGACTTTATGTTGGTTTAGTACAAAGCACGTGTTTTATTTACCTTCTGCAACTCTGAATTAGCCCAGTGGTATTTCACTGGCGCTAAGGGCCTGGCTCTGGTGGAATTACTTCGCTCTGTGTATTCTAATCTTTGTTTATTGTCATGTGGAGTGTGTTTAATGTTTGAATTGGTTTATTGTTGATCAGATCAAATATAGAGTCATCGTTGTTTCGTTTCTTTACAATAAACATAATTCGATGTTCTATTATTTCGCTGTTACCATAAAAGCTTTACTGACTCGTATCTTATTTGAATTGTTGTTCCTTTAGCTTATAATCTGTTGTAATTGATGGTTGTGTGGTGAGAAGCTGTCGACATAATTGAAACATAGGAATCTAGTGCTTTGAATATGTTAGAATTGTAATTGTTGTTCAAATCGCGTTGTTGTTCCATTTCTGTTCATCGCTTATTTATAATCTTCGACTAGTAGACAGAATAGTTGTAGTCATACATTGTTGTTCCTTTTCAGATTGTGTTTTGTTTAAGTTTCTTTCATCAAATCTGCTTTCAATTTGATTTCTTTAAGATCTCCAACTGTAGAGGATAGAGGCTTTAGCTTCCCAGTCCCCAGATTGGTCATCTTGTATCAATTTCTAAGGGAAAGAGTTACTACTACTGCATCCCTGATCGATGTTATGAAAATATTGGAGTATTTTAATCTTTTCATTCATGTCACTATAATTAGGTCTCTTTTCAAGCATTGGTTACGTTTGATTTCGTTATCATATACTAAATCTTCTCAGCATTGCTCTAGACAATTGCAAGCCTCAGACAGAGTACACTCTTGGAATAAAATGATGCTCCCAGATTGATGATTAATGTGGGCTAATTAGGTGTTCAAAAGATACCTTTTTTTGACTTGACACACACGACCCTAGACACCCATATAACAATGTGCCACCATATGACACATACGGTGGGAGTTAATGGAGCGGGCCGCCCAATGCGGACCCGACCCCAACTTACTGTCCCTAAAATTAATGTGCAGACCTTTCAAAAAAAATATGCGGTGGATTTTTAATATGACAGGCGTAGTTTAAAACAAGTTTTCTCCTAATCACGGAGGGGTCAGGGTTTGACCACCCAGCCTCCTCTCACCTAATCCTGTTCTCAACCATCCGCCCAACAGATCTCTTTGGAAAGTCTGCCAACCCTTTTGTATATAAACCTCCATTTCATTTGTGCGACCAGGATAGATAGGAGTGGGCACGGAAAACAAGGTGTGGAACCCTGAGCAGTGTGCAGGAGGGGGCGGAACCATGATCTGAGCCATTTTTCGAAAGGGGACATATTTTCACTTTTTCAGATTGGGGCAAGTATTATATGGATTCTGAACTACTTGATGCCACAAATCCAATAGTTCTACCCATTTTGTCATCAGAGGTCTACAATTTTTGGCCAATTTTAGATTGGGCAGGTATAAGGGTGTAATTCCTCATTTTGTACTTGTACTTTCATTTTTCCATTTAATGAAAGCAGGGCCTCCCCACTATTTTAGTAGGGCCCGGAGACGTATGCCCTCCTAGATGAACTCCAATATCAAATTTGTGTCTTCGTGCATGATGTTAATTAATTCTCTCTTTTTCCGCTTAGGCCTTTAAATTTTTCTTGTTTAAAGCTACAATTTTCACATGTTAATTCTTTTATACATCTCAAGAAAAATATTTTGGATCAAGTGGTATCAGAGCAAGTGTTAGTATATGTGAATTACATGCTTGTATGCTAACAATAAATAGGCTAAGAAGAGGTGACAAGACGCTACAGGCTTTTGATCCTGAAGCAGGACGTGCACGTCAGAGAAGGAACATGGGTGACAAAGATCAGAATGAGGAGTTAAATTTCCGCAAAACCTTCTATACCATGGCAGATCGAGTACAGAAGCTATTCTCTAGACTTGAGAAGTTAAATAAATCAGGATATCATGCTTCATAGGAGCAAGGTTGAGCACATGGAGATGGTGGAGGAGATCCACCTCCTTCAGCAAATGAAATTCCTTCCTCCTCTTCTAACCATCAAAACAAAAATTTTGGAAATACGTCTAACAAGCCTTTCTTTAAGTTAGATGTTAAATTTGATCTATCAGTATATAATGGTGAAAGTAATGCCGAGAAGCTTAAAAATTGCATTAGGCGGCTTGAACTCTATTACAGGATCCATTAGATTGTGGAGGATGAGCTGAAAATCCAATTGGCTTCTCTTTGGTTGAGTGGCACAGCTCTTATCTGGTGGGAGAGAAAACTTCAAGGCAGCAGTAATTTGGGTAACCTACTTTCCTCATGGTCAAATTTCATTACTGCACTTAAAGACCAATTCTATCCCTTGGGTTATAAGAAAAAAGCCTTAATGGAGTGGCAGTACTTAAGGCAAGGTAAAGGACAAAACGTACAAATCTTTACCAAGGAATTTAGAAAACAATCACTAAGTTTGGGCATTTCATTAGATTCTCCTAAATTTGTAACTAAGTAAATTGGTTCATTACATAGTTACATAAAACATTCATTACTATTGTTTGAGCCTCCTACCATCGATGAGGCCAGTGTGAAGGGCATGCACATAGAAAATAGGGGGGCGCATGAACAAAGTGACTACCCAAAAATTACTGTCGCAACCAAAAGAAGGGGAGCAAAGCCCTCTCGCACATATTGTGAAAAAAGAGAGACATGACGAAGAAAATTGTTGGAAGCTGCACCATGAGCTGAGACTTGAGAGAAATGACAAAAAGGGGAGGCAGAAAACCGCCACCACCATACAACAAAACTAAGATTCTAAAGATTCTAGATCTGAGGAAGATGAAAAGGTCGCAGCTGCAGGATTTGCAGGAGGTTGACCAATTGACCTGGGGTCTAATTTAGCGATGAAATGAAGCTTGTAGCCTTTGGGATCATGACAGAAGGACCCACAGACTTGGGTTCTGATTCAGGCCATGAAATGAAGATATCAATAGATAATGTACCAAGGTAAAAAGGGACACTTACTGTGGCGAAGTTCCAAGAACTTGAAGAAATTAACCAAGGCATCGAAGAAGAAAATTTTGAGCTAAGAAAGATCCTATAGGAAGCTGTTGAGCAGTGGAAAAGGTATGAATTCACTATGTGTTTTCTCATTATTTTACTTTAAACATAATTATTTTTACCCTAGAAAGATGATTTATTACAAGAATTGTGGTAGAATTGTAAAGATTTATGTTTATTGTAAAAATATGACTAAATATTTCTTTTTGTTTCTAAAAACAAGAATTAGGCGAGGTGAACAACTATATCAGAGTCGAGGCTGAGATAAATGCAACTCTTGTTCCTCCAATGTTAGACCAAATCCTGCCAAGGACAAGGAAATTTGAACACGTCGCTAAGAAAAGGCAAGGGACAGCTCGACTTCGGTCAAAGTAAATCATGTGATAACTAAAAGAAGGGAAGCGAATCCCTCAGGATCCTTCGATCCTGAGGGATCGTTGTTCAAACCTCATCCTATTCCTTGTCTTGTCTGTCAGAGTCTGTTGTATAAGGCAACGCCTTTAGTGATTAGGAGAGATCCCTGGATTCAAAAAATTTCTTTTGTAATATTATGTTTTATTGACTCTCGGCTTAGAAAGAGATATCTGTAATACTCTATGCTCAATTAATATAAAGGCGCATTTCATTTCATCTTTCAAGTTCTGAAGTAACCCAATAGTGTTTCACTGGTACTAAGGGCCCGGACCTGGTGGAATTACTCTGTTTTTTGTATTTCTATCCTTTGTTTACTGTCATGTGATAATTGCGTTTAGATTCATTACGATTACAGAGTTGTTTGATTGTTGTCGGATTGAATTTGGATTTGCTGTGAGCGTTAATGAATTGCACTGCTCTTCTATCTTAGCAAGAATCGTATTTACTATCTTATTCATCTTTCTATCTTTTATAAAGCTTTGTTGTTCTACACTTAATTCTAGTTGTTGTTCCATTGGTTTAGTGTTGGTTGTCGACAGGGTTGAAGTATTAAGAAGATTTGTTCCCTGATTGCGTTAAGTTTATATTTGTTATTCAATTAATGTTTTCTATTCCATTCCTGTTTATTGTTCATTTCTGATTTGTAGGTTCAGATTAGCAGAGAGAGTGTTTATAGTTGCTATGTACACATAGGAATTACGAGTTTTTGTTCCTTTCCAACTCTTGTTATTAGAAGAAGTTCTTTTCAGTTATTTTCATCAGCAAGTAGTTCAAGTTTGATTTCATTTTGATTGCTTAAAGGATAGGACCATCAACTATAGAGGACATTGGTTACTACTTCCAAATTCCCAGATTGATTGCCTTGTCTCAGTGTGATTTCAGTTGCATCGATTTCTAAGAGAATGAGTTATTGTTACTGTATCCCTGATTGATGTTTTGCAAAATGAGAGTTAATATTTCAGAGTATTTTCATTCATGTTCCTGTAATTATATTTCTTTACAAGCATCTGTTTACTCTTGTATCTAGCATATTGTACTACATCTTTCACAGCATTACTCTTAGTTAATTGCAGTCTCAGACAGAGTGCACTCTTGAAATAAAAAGTCACTCCCGGATTGATAATTAATGTAGGATAATTAGGTGTTTAAAAGATACCATTTATGCCTCAACATTTTGGCGCCTTTTTCGGGGAGAATGTATGCCATTTTGAAGGAGTGATGCACAATTGATTTTCTTCTGCTCGCGAAAAATTGGGTATTAAAGACAGAAGGTAAGAACATGCGCACTGGGCAAGGAACACACTTGCTCACAGCCTGCTTCACAGCAGAATTAGGTAAGCTTCTTTTTTTAGGTAGGAATGAAGGCTTGTTTTCTTGAATGAATAAAACAGCTAGGCAAAACAAAATTCCTCCTAAACCTGAAAAACCTAAGGGACCGGTGACCATTGGGTGAACAAATTTTATTGACGAAATCCTTAAAAATACTAAACCTCAGCCATCAGTAGGACCTAGGAAAGTTATCTCTAGATAACCTACTAGTTCCCTTCAGGCCACAGAGTCACCATCTGAAGCCTTTATTGAGATACATAGTCAAACAGTGGGAATTGAGCAAGATTCCCAAGAAATTGAGAATCCCTGCCTAATTTCCCCTCAAGAAGGGAACTCTAGTAATCTCCGTGAAGGATAAGGGGAAACAAGAGAAGCAGAAGAACCAATCTCCTCTTGAAATAGTCCAAATAGTAAGCAATCCAGATAAGGGAAGTGTTGTTAAACTCGTTCAAAACCAAGGTCCTAAATCACCTCAAATAGTAGGTCAACAAGGAATACTTATTGTCCCAAACCAGGGAAGTGTTTTCAAGGCCATTCCTACCCCTTCCAGTCAGCCTAGGAATTCCCTTGAGATCACAGAAGGATATTGGCACATTTTTGACCAAATGGCCCAGAACCAAAACCAGAACCAGCAAACCCCCCAGCAAACCTCTACACTACAATATCCTATAGTAGATATTGCAGTTATTGCACCTATGAAAGCCATTCCTCTTCAACATATTCCCAAATTTCATGGCTTAACATCTGAAGATCCAGATTCATTCCTGTTCGAATTCGATGTGTTATGCAAGGGGTATGACTATACCACCGATCCTTAAAAATTAAAACTATTTCCTTCCACATTAAAAGGAGCAGCCTTTCGATGGTTTATGGGGTTAGGTAGGGGTGTCATAACTGATTGGGATCAAATGAAAGTTGCGTTTTTAAAGAAATATCAAGATTATTGTAGGTCTCAGGAGCTAAAAGACGAAATATTCCAAATGACAGCAAAACCAAATGAAACCATCGAAGAATATGTGGAACGGTTTCAATACAATCTTCAGAGATCTCCTTATGCATGATTCCTTACCCTTACCTGATAATGTGCTAAAAACTACATTAATTATGGGAATGAAAGATCAATGGGTTGAAACATTGAATATTATGGGAAAAGGTGATATATATCAGGAAAGCTATGCTAACATCATTGATTTGTGTATCAGAAGTGTTAGCCACCTATAAATTTGTTATAGCAAAAGGTGGCTAAAACATTTTGAGCCTTCAAGGAAAAAATGTTGTTGCTAAAAAGTGTTGGCTCTTGAAGACTCTTGAAGGCCTCATGCCTCTGTCCATAATCTTCACTATTGTGCCTATTCTACATTCAGAAATCCTGCAGATTTCCAAGACAGATTACTGCTGCAAGCACCATTTTTCTTTTTTCCCTTCTTCCAAAACTGACCTCATTTTTAACCCCTTCATCCTCCATGAAAAACACTCACTTTCACGTTTCTCCCTTTTCCCTTATTCAAAATCCATTGATAAGGTTTAAAGACTTCTTCTTTGCCTTATCGAAACCCCTCTAAACCTTTGAAAACCATTAAAAATCCATGAAAACCCACATTTGGACGCATATGGGTCTTAGCCCCCTTCGGCCAACTCCCTCGACCTTTTCCCCACGTGACCCGGGCACCGAAACTAAGCACTAGCCCAAAAAGTGCTTAGCGCGTTTGGTTATCGGGAGCATTCCTCACCATTGATTTCCCCGCAGATCCGATGGTCTTCGCAATCCCATTACACTCGTGTTCCCCACTCCTGTTCACCGCGTGATCGCATCACAGCCGTCCGTTTAAACCGCATATATGACGGTCTATTTTTCATCCACCCGGTGGTCCCAACCATGGCTACTGTGCAGAAACCGGTGGTTTCCATCGCACCGCCTCCGAGCGCAGGGCGTTTTTCTCCCAATCGGCAGTAATTCCACTCACCAATTGATGCGTGCCCTGGGCACTGTTCACCAAACCGCTGTCCATCGCACGTTAAACATCGGACGTAGACCCCACGTGATATTGACGTGCATCGTCCGATCTGAGGCCGCTCATCGGACGGTGGTCACTCGCTGGATATGCACAGACAATAACGCAAGGTCCGGCACAGTGGTAACAGCATCTCCATCATCGATATGATCTGCAGATCGACGGCCCAAAATTCATCACCCGTTTTCTCCGTTTTGACTTTCCACCTGCTTTCCCGACCGTTGATCTTTGCGCGATCGACAGCTCTGATTTAATTTTCTTTTCCACCTTGCCTTTGACTCCTCTCGATCAATCTCAACCGTTGGATGATGCCATCCAATGACCATGCTCTCCCCACATGTCCTCCCACAGCATTAAACCTATATATGCAGGATTTTATAATGTTTTTTGTATTTTGCAGGGTTTTTAATGGTTTTTCCCCCATGTCTGAAGAAAATTCAGAAGCTGAGGGTGACGATCCTCCCTCTTCTGATCCATCAAATAAAATCAATCGCAGGGTTTAAACTTCACGTTTCATCGATGTTTCATGAGGCATTGATGCCATATCACCCCTGCGCGGCCCTGCACATTAGAAAAACACAACAAGTCAATCACAAATCAAAGAGTATCAATGTCGACAACAAAAACATACCAGAGCAAAGGATTAAAGACAGGTTTTGTGGGGTTTACGGCTAAGAATGATTATCAAAAGCCTAATCCTCGATTAAAAACACAGTTAGAGAAGAAAATCTTAAGTGTTTTATCGACGGAAAGCCTCTACCGCCACCTCTGAGGCAAATTGATTCCTCCCAGCTACCGAAATGCCACCTGTGCCTCAAAGTATTCAATTAGAGGCTGAAGTTATTGATCAAATGAAGATATTCGCCTCAGCGCATCTAAAGAGTTACTTATGCAGGGAAAATTAATGCAAACAATCTCTGTCGAGTAACCCTGACATCACACAGAACCTCCAAGGTCAACAAAAGCTCCCACCGAGCTTAAAACTTTATGTAAATCATTTAATACAGAAGACACCTATTTTAAGTTTATTCATTGAGCCCCCCAAAGGCCAAGAAGCCATTAAGTTTGTATTAATTGTAATTGGGGATCTTTTATCAGATCTCACCTCCTCATTCTTCTATATATACTTCTGCAGAAGATGAGAGAGGGTTTGGTTGAGTTGGTTGCAGAACTTTGAAATACATTTGAGCTTAAGCTTATGATTGTAGATAGTGTTCACTGGCCCTTGAAGCTCTATTTGTGTTAGACTTGTTAGGCTGGATAGTGAAGATGATTGTTGAACTGAAACATTGGACCTGAGTACTGTAACTGGTTTGACATCAATAACAAGTTGTTTCTTGGGATCCTGGTCTATATCACTGGTGAAGTGCCTTTTTCTTTGTTATTTTTTTCCTTCTATGTATGTCATATTGTTCATTATTCTATGATAAAAAACAACATTTATAGAGTTAGGATTTACTGTTTACCAGTACCCTTCTCTGACTGATAAAATTTATCTCAATGTTTTCCTCCAATTTTTTTATTTAAGAATGATTCAATACAATCCAAACAGTTAGGAATGTTGGTGTTCCCTCGTCCTACTGTTTGCTTTAAACATTTTTCTTGAAAGTTATTTTCCTTATTTTCTTATTGAAGTTAGACTAGAAAAGTGATGGTTTGCCCTATTTCTAGCTTCTATTCTCCAAAGGCAGATTCTGAAGGTTTCCCTTGGTGTTGGCTGAAAGCAGACTAGGTTTAAAAGTACCTTATCTGATATTGGGTTACATTTTGTTTCTCTTATATGTTTTCATACTTTATAAAGGTAATTATGTGGATTACTGGATTGTTTGTCAATTAAGCTGCTTTAATACAAACTTTCCCAAGAAGTCAATGGTTAGCCCTGTCCTTGGTTGGTTTTAAACAGTTACTTAAGAGGCTTTTCTTGTTTGGATTGACTATAAATCCTTTGTGAAATTATTATCAGTTTCCACCCCTCCAAGACTTTATTGTTTCCATCCCATCACTCTAATCTCAATAATCTTGTGATATAGATGACTTGCCCCTTGGATCACTCTTGATGTTGTTGCTCAATTAAAGCCCTGTTATGACTCCATAGCCCAATGGACTAAAAACCAGCGTTATATCTATCTTTTCAGCCAAAGCTGTTCTATTCGCTTACAACTTCTCACCTTTGAAACTTTTTGCACTTATAACTTTCCCCTCAAGTAATTTTCATGCTCAACCATCCAAAAAACAAAAAAAACCCTTGGCCTTCATAACTACCCTAATATCATTACCCAAAACTCCAAAGACAAATCCATCTTTGCACTTATTGGAGAGATCCCTCTCCGGATTCAGGAGGGCTAGATCCTAGAATCCCAAAGTGGTTGAAATAATGTTGCTTCTACAGTTTTAGTCTCATCAATGTGCTAAAATTACAGATTCCTAACATTTATGGCGACTCCACTGGGGACGAAACCCAGAAACATTTTCATTTGAGGGTAACCATAGGATATCAGGGATTTGGTTCAAGAACATTGCTATATTAACTAGCTGAGCCACCAGCATCTAACTTTTCTGGCGACTCCGCTGGGGATCTCAGCTGAATTTTCACCTTAGGTTCCCTTAAGAACTTCATAAAAATTGTGAGTAAAAGTAGCCTTTTCAAGCACTACCGAGGAATGGTAATCATGATGAAACTTGTTCGAATCAGTGACAAACTAGGTAAACCATAGGATTCTCATAAGACTTTATCTAACCTGGGAAAATCAACTGGCTTAGCCATAAGAGTAGATTGTCTTTGTCTCATAACCATAGCTAAGTTTTGAAACAAAGTTAGTACATTCTTAGAAACCGCACAACTGAAAAATAACCCAGAAAACCTAAAATATTTCAGATTGGTATCAAATAAACATGGTGGTGGACCATAAAACCTTTTACCTCTGAAAAGAGCTGAAAAATTCCACTTGGCGACTCCACAATCCTGAACAGACCTTAAGACTCCACTGGGAAGAACCCTTATCATCATAACATTAGTCAAACTCAATTAGAGGACCGTAGGATTGAAATTTGTGTAAAACAGATAAGTTAACCTTTTAAAGACTGTCATACCTGGTTGAACTTTTCTTGTTTATCTTGGTCTAAAAAGCACAGCATAGTGGCTCCTAGAAAGATTCACACTAGAGCCTATCCTGACCTTGATCCACCTAAGTTAGTTGATAACCCAGAAAGTATCCTTAGGAAGTCTCCAAGGATTAAATTATCGACTGTTTTCAGATCACCCTTGAGAGCTAATTCAGTTCTCGACAATCTTATAGCTCTACAACAATCACAAGATGACTTAGTAAATCCATTTAGAACTAGGTCATTTGATGATATATTCCAGCTAGACTCTGAGTCTTCACTTCCATCCCTGGAGACAAGTGAACATCCTGGTAGCAGAGAAACAACACCTCCTAATTTACATTTCCTTCACAACTTAGGTGTCTCTCATCCAAGATCAGCTCAACAATCTATTTCTGGTCCATCCACTTTTGCTCACCCTACATCCACTGTTCCAACCACTCCACTTCAGCTCACTTTCCCTGTTGTTAATCCACCTCTTGTAAATCCACCTCCATCACATATCATGGCGACATGGTATGCTCCCTTAGTCCTTCCTGCACCATTAGTCAATCTTCCATAGGACTATCAGTCCAAGATTCCATTATATGATGCTAGCAATGCTACAACTGCATCACAACATGTGGATAAGATGAATGACTACTTTGACAGAAATGAAATTGATGATGATTCTGTCAAACTTAGATTATTTGCTCAAATTTTAGGGGGGGGAGTAAGAAAATGGTTTAAAGGATTAACCCCCCATAGTATCAATGATCTCTAAGCCTTCCATCAAACTTTCTTAAACAAATGGGAAGTAAAGAAGAATCCTCTCCAAGTCCTTTCTAATTACAAGAACCTCCACAGAAACAATGGGGAAAGTGTGCAAGCTTATTGTACCAGATTTAATAGTGTATATAATGCACTTTCCCCAGATCTAAAACCTCCACAAGGCTCAGCTTTAAACAAGTTTCCTGAAGGGTTTGACCCCGAGATGGCCTATCAGCTAAGGGAAAGAGATTTTGCAACTCTTGAAGAGATGCAAAAGGGTGCTCTTTCTGTGGAAGTCAACTTGATGGAGAAAAGAGCAAGAATGAAAACTGTGAGAGAGTGTCCTTTAGAGAGGAATCTACACCTTCTACTTCCAACTCAAAAATGGAGAAAATGATGGAAGAGATGATGAAAGAGATGAGCATAATTAAGAGAGCACAAGCAAGCCAAAATAAAACTGCTCCTCAAAATAGAAACCAGAACCAAAACCAGAATTTTAGAAGGAAGCAACCTCCAAACAGACCTAGGGAAGATGATCAACAGATCACTCCTCCCTTTCATCAAAACTATGTAAGTGAGGTTGAGGAAACGGATGAAATAACAGAGGAATATGATATCAATATGTTTGGGGTAGAGTATGATGACTTTGAAGCTAATTATGATAGAAAACAAGGTCTTTATACACCTTATGATGACCAAAGAGATGATGATGAAAGTTATTATCAAGACACGGAAAATGTCATCATAGAGTCTCAAAGAGAATATTACCTTAGAAGCAAAACCAGTCAACAAACTCCCAACACCAAAACCTCTGATAAATCTTCACAAAACAGCACTGCAAACAAGCCTAAATTTTTCAAACAAAAGGATAATACAGTGGCTGTAAATTCTGATAATGGTAAAGAGAAAGGCACTCAAAACAATGAAAAACAGAGTGAAGGCATTAGTAGTACTAACACTTCAGCTAGTACTCCCATGAAAACAATTTTGTCAAGTATAAATAGAACAAATCAGCAAACCCATGTTGCTGATAGAATGACAGCTAATAAGGCTGAAACTAGCACTTTAAAGAGTCAAATTCCTTTCAGCCTGGAGCAGGAAATTTCAAAGATCAAAATCTCTGTTCCCTTGACTGAGTTAGCTGCCCAACATGTATATACGACCCAAATTTTGAAGGCTTTAAAAATAGAAGAAAATGAGGACACAGTCAATCTTAATGATGACCAACCAGAGCTGATTTTTGGTCCTAAGATTGAAGGTAGATATCAAGAGGGACCTATTCCTCCCTTTTATGTGAGTTTAAACGTTCATGACAAGATTTTGCACAACGCTATGCATGATTTCGGGGCTTCTCATAATTTAATTCCAAAAGCTGTAATGGAGAGCCTCGGTCTAGAAATCACCAGACCTTACAAAGACCTTTACTCCTTTGATTCCAGCAAAGTAAAATGTTTAGGATTAATCAAAGACCTCTGTGTTAACTTAGCCCAAATTCCAGCCAAATTTTTATTCATGGATATTGTTGTGGCTGATGTGCCCCCAAAGTATGGAATGTTATTATCAATATCTTGGGGGGCTAAGTTACAAGGGACTATGCAAATGGACATGACCTATGCGACTATCCTTGTTTTCAATCAGAATAGAAGACTTTACAGGGAGTCCCATATGAAATTCACAGTTACAAGTCAAGACAGACCACAAAACTCTCCCCTATATTCTATAAATACAGGCCTTGATTCTTTTATTATGTTTAATGATGAAACACTTGGTGAACAAGTCACTTTAACAGGATTAATGGCCGATAGGGAGGAAGAGGAACACAACGCAGAAGTGTCAAAATAGTTTGCTGCATTTAAAGACAGTAGCAAACCAAACAAAGGTCTTGAGCTACAAGGCAGGTGTCCATTGCTTTTAAACATTCACAATCAAGAAAACAACCCTCAAATAAACGAAAAACTTGGGGAATCAAAACAAATACAACTAAGTGCTGAGATTCCACAACAACCCTTGAGCACATTAGTTAAAGAGGACACTAATCAAGGAGAAACCGAAAATAGTCCTCTGTGGAGTATGTATTTTGATGGGTCATGCACTAAGAACAATGCTAGTGCAGGTTTCTGGATTACTAACACTAAAAACAACCACATAGCAAGCATTTCCTGCAAACTAAAATTTTATTGTTCCAATAACATAGCAGAATATGAATCCCTTCTCTTAGGCTTACATTTATTGAAAAAGTTAGGAGCCACAAGAATCAATGTGTATGGGGATTCAAAGTTAGTCATTAGGCAGGTCAATGGGGAGTATAACGCAAATCATCCCAGACTTAGGGCCTACTGAAACGATGTCATGGACCTTTTGAAAACATTCGAGGAGTCCAAACTGTTTTTTGTCCCAAGAAAAAGAAATATTGCAGCCCACAATTTAGCCTTTGCAGCTAGAACATGCTTAACGCCATATAACACCAAAGACTGCACAACTAAGATAAAATTTAGACCAGTTGTGCCTGATAATGAGAAGTATTGGCAGGTGTTTGACAGTGACAAACAAATAGAAGACTTCATGCAATTCAGAAATGAATTCGAACTAAAAATTTCTGACTCAGACTATGAAACAAACTGCAAGGAAGAAAATTTTCTTGGCGAAGAAGAGTTGTCTCCTGAGCTTGTCAATTTTAATTTTCTGACAAGAAAACTTAAAAACAAAAAGGAAAGGACTATAGAGTTAGAAACAGAGGAGTTAGAAACTCTGCACTCTAAAGATGAAGGTTTGCCCAACGGCCTGGCTTCTTTAGAAGAGTTGTTTGATCTTAACGATGTGGCCAAGAAGCCAAAACTGGAACCTGTAGAGATTGAAGTGGAAGAGTGCAATATAGGCAGTAAGGAAAAACCGAAAATGATTAAACTGTCTAAGAATTTACCATCTCACATTAAACTCAAATACATAGAGTTGTTTAAAGAATTTTCTGATGTTTTTGCATGGAGTTACGAAGATCTTAAATCCTATGACACTGAAATAATACAGCACAAAATTCCCCTCAAAGAAAACCAAAAACCATTCAAACAGAAACTGTGCAGAATAAACCCTGTTCAGTTACCTTTGGTTCAGAAGGAGATCATGAAAATGTATGATGCTGGTATTATTGTCCCTATTAGATATTCTGAGTGGGTGTCTAATCTGGTGTCGGTTAGGACGAAAACTGGAGAGATTAGGCTTTGTATAGACTTTAGAGACTTAAACAAAGCTTCATTGAAATACAACTACCCTTTACCTAAGATGGACCATATTTTGCAAAGGGTGGTAGGGTCTAGGAGAATTTCTTTGCTGGATGGCTATTCAGGGTACAATCAGATCCTAGTCCACCCTGCTGATCAATTAAAGACAACCTTTACTACACCATAGGGAACTTTCATGTATGTGAAAATGCCCTTTGGTCTAATAAATGTTGGAGCAAATTTTCAAAGAGCCATGGACATAGCATTCTCGGAAGAATTGGGCTACTTCATCATTATATACCTTGATGATGTCACTGTGTTTTCAAAAATAAATGAAGAGCACTTAGAACATTTGAGAAAGGTTTTCGAGGAATGTAGGAAGTTTGGGATATATTTAAACCCTAAGAAGACACTATTCAGTCTCCAAGAATGTAAACTTCTTGGGCACATCATTTCATAAGAGGGTATTAAGATAGATCCAAAGAGGATTGAGGCCATAATGCAAATCTCTCATCCTCGGAACATCAAGGAGTTGCAATCTTTCATTGGGAAGATTAAATTTTTGAGAAGGTTCATTCCCAACTTGGCCGAGCTCCTTAGGAATATCACAAACATGTTGAAGAAGGAGCAAGGGGTAAAATGTACCTTGGAAGCAAAGAAGTCTTTTGAGCTGGTGAAACAATCGTTAACCAAAACACCGGTTCTAATAAGTCCTGATTTTTCAAAAGATTTTTATATTTTTTCGTTTGCATCATAACATACCATAGTTGTTGTCCTTTTACAGAAAAATCCACAAGGACAAGAGCAGCCTATTGCATTCTTTAGCAAGGCATTGAGGGATGCCCCTCTGAAGTATAACATTATGGAGAAGCAAGCTTTTGCTTTGGTTAAATCTTTAAAGGACTTCAGAGTATACATCCTTCACTCACACATCATTGCCTTTGTCCCAAACTCAGTTGTTAAAGACATTCTAACACAGGACCCAGATGGTAAGAGAGGTAAGTGGATTGATGTTATCCTTGAATATGATTTTGAGATAAAACCCACTAAAGTCATCAAAGGCCAAGGTCTAGCTACATTAATGGCTGAATCCAATTTTGAAGTTCTTGATATTAATATGATTAATGCTTCAGATTATCAAGAGGAAGTCTCAACTCCCATTGTTGAAAACCATTTTATGAATTCCTCTTGGTATGCTGATATTGTTTATGTTTTGCTTAATTTAAATACACCTCCTGGTTTGACAAAAACAAAGGCAAGATTCCTAAAATTGAAAGCTGTAAACTATTGCATTTTAGATAAATGTCTTTATTGGAAAAATGCAAGTGGTGTATTGCTTAAATTTTTGCCCGAGTTTGATGCAGAGAAGTTCAAACACCAGTTCCATGAAGGAGAGTGTGGAGGTCATTTGTACTAGAAGACAACAGCCAACAAAATTTTGAGGGCTGGTTTCTATTGGCCTACTCTTTTCCATGATGTGCACAAGATGATCATAGCCTGTCATAAATGTCAACTTTTTGAAGGCAAAAGAAAACTGCTACCCCTGCCTCTACATCCAATCACTGTTGAAGCCCCATTTCAATAGTGGGGGCTTGACTTCATAGAAGAAATCCATCCACCATCTTCTGGTCAGCATAGATGGATTCTCACTACCACAGACTATTTCACTAAGTGGATAGAAGCCATACCTTGCAGGCAGGCCAATGATTCAGTTATTGTAAAATTCATGGAGATTAACATTCTCTCCAGATTTGGCTGTCCTACCAAGATCATCACTGATAATGCAGCAGCATTTGGATCAAAGAAGATGGTTGAATTCTGTCACAGATATCAAATAACATTGGGGCATTCCACGACCTATTACCCTCAAGGTAATGGACTTGCAGAATCCTCAAACAAAGGTTTAGTGAACATAATCAAGAAACTGTTGGAGGAGAATAAAAATTCTTGGCACACAAAGCTAGTCCATGCACTGTGGGCTGACAGATTGACTTTGAAGAAATCTATTGGCATGTCACCTTTTCAGCTGATGTATGGTACTGATGCAATTTTTCCAAACAGCCTTGCTGATAGGTGTACCAGTAATGAAGTTGATTCAAGAGTTGCAAACTGAAGATAATGACATGATCAGAAGAATAAATTAGACCATCCATCTTTAGCAAACTAGAGAGGAAGTTTATAACAAAGCATTGTAGAAACAGATCAGCGTTAAAAAACTTTTTGACAGAAGAATAAAGGCCAGCAATTTCAAAATTGGGGACAAAGTTTTAAAGTGGGACTCAAGGAGGGAAGAAAATGGCAAGCATGGAAAATTTGATAACTTATGGCTTGGCCCTTACTCTATTCATTCAGCTGCTAGTAACAATGCATTTTTCTTGCAGGAGTTGAATGGAGCAGAATTGTTTGGGGGTCCTATCAATGGCAGGATGCTTAAGCATTACTTTTTCTTGATCCATGTTATGCTCCGAAAGCCTTTTTATCTTTTTCTCATTATAAATACTTCACCCACCATTGCATTCAAAGTTATAAAAATCAAAAAATACAAAAACAGTGAAAGAAAGAAAAGAGGGCAAATTGTGAAAACAAGAAAGGTATAGCCCCATACCAAAAACGAGAAACAAATCTGAAAGTGTGCAAGCTCAAATGCCACTCCTGAATAACACACTTCTAGTTAGTCAAACTGTCTAATCTTGACTAATTAGCTTTAAATTTTCTGCTGATAGGATATTGAATTCGATTTGCCAAAATGTTTAAATCTTGGCATATCAGTAGATAGTTTAGGATAGAAATTAAAGGTTCAAACAGGATCAAAATCTGAACCTAAGGTTTCAAAAAGAAAATGACTTAAATCTGCTTCAAATTCTGAGTCAAGAGATGTAAAAATCTGGTTCCAATCATCTCAAAATCCGAATCAGTTGATAAAGACAAAACAGCTCAAACAAATTCAAACTAGAGCTGTAAAGAAAAGAGAAGGCCATGATGAGAAACTTTCAGATCTTAAGCCTTCCATTTTTTATTTAATTTTCTGCAAAATAATATCTATGTGCAGCTTGTTTTTATGCCATAGACCAGCATCAAGTTAGATTGTTTAATCCTGACTTGTATGCTTTTAAATTTCTGTTGTAGAATTTAGAGAATAAAAATATGTTAGACTGTTTAATCCTAACAAATTAGTAGATTAGGTAGAGAATCATATGGGCTCAACTTTTTAATCTGAGTCCATGGAGAAATAAGGAGTAGAAATAGATTTTTTTTCCTGCTTTCAAAAGAATAAAATGTTGTAAAAGAGTTTTCCAATCCAAGTGCACTCTAATGAAGAAAAAATGTTAGATCTGGAGGATTGGGTAGGTAGAAAGTTTTTTGATGAAAGAACCATTGTTTTTTTTGGCTACTAATATGTTTTCAAAAGAACATCATCCACAGAAAGAAAGGCAGCCAATGGATGAGGCACAGGTCAGCCTCCCAAAGAATGCAAGTCTGAAGTTCTTGATGCCTTCAAGAAGGCACCATCCCCAATTGGAGCCACTGTTAGCCACCTATAAATTTGTTATAGCAAAAGGTGGCTAAAAATTTTTTGAGCCTTCAAGGAACAAATTTTATTGCTAAAAAGTGTTGGCTCTTGAAGACTCTTGAAGGCCTCATGCCTCTGTCCATAATCTTCACTACTGTGCCTATTCTACATTCAGAAATCCTGCAGATTTCCAAGACAGATTACTGCTGCAAGCACCATTTTCCTTTTTTCCCTTCTTCCAAAACTGACCTCATTTTAACCCCTTCATCCTCCATGAAAAACCCTCACTTTCACGTTCCTCCCTTTTCCCTTATTCAAAATCCATTGATAAGGTTTAAAAAATTCTTCTTTGCCTTATCGGAACCCCTCTAAACCTTTGAAAACCATTGAAAATCCATGAAAAACCCACATTTGGACACATATGGGTCTTAGGCCCCTTCAGCCAGCTCCCTTGACCTTTTCCCCACGTGAACCAGGCGCCGAAAGCAGGCGCTAGCCTGAAAAGCACTTAGCGCATTTGTTTATTGGGAGCATTCCTCACCGTTGATTTCCCCGCAGATCCAACGGTCTTCGCAATCCCATCGCGCCCGTGGTCCCCACTCCTATTCACCGCGCGATCGCATCACAATCGTCCGTTTAAACCGCAGATCCGATGGTCTATTTTTCATCCGCCTGGTGGTCCCTGCCATGGCTGCTGGGCAGAAACCAGCGATATCCATCGCACCGTCTCCGAGCGCAGGGCGGTTTTCTCCTGATCGGCAACGATTCCACTCACTGATTGATGCGCGGCCTGGGCACTGTTCACCAAACCACCGTCCATTATGCGTTAAACATTAGACGTAGACCCCGCGTGATATTGACATGCACCATCTGATCTGAGGCTGCTCATCGGACGGTGGTCGCTCGCTGGAGATGCACACACGATAACACAGGGTCTGGTGCAGCGGTAACAGCATATCCGCCATCGATCTGATCTGCAGATCGACGGCCCAAAATTCATCGTCCGTTTTCTCTGTTTTGACTTTCCACCTGCGCTCCCAACCGTTGATCTCTGCGCGATCGACGGCTTTGATTTAATTTTATTTTCCCCCTTGCCTTTGACTCCTCTCGATCAATCTCGACCATTGGATGATGCCATCCAACGGCCATGCTCTCCCCACATGTCCTCCCGCATCAATAAACCTATATATGTAGGATTTTATAATATTTTTTTTATTTTGCAGGGTTTTTAATGGTTTTTCCACCATGTCTGAAGAAAATACAGAAGCAGATGATGACGATCCTCCCTCCTCTGATCCATCAAAGAAAATCAATCACAGGGTTTAAACTTCACGTTTCATCGATGTTTCATGAGGCATTGACGCCATATCGCCCCTGCACGGCCCTGCACATTAGAAAAACACAACAAGTCAATCACAAATCAAAGAGTATCAATGTCAACAACAAAAACATACCAGAGCAAAGGATTGAAGACAGGTTTTGTGGGGATTACGGCTAAGAATGATTATCAAAAGCCTAATCCCTGATTAAAAACAGTTAAAGAAGAAAATCTTAAAGTGTTTTATCGACAAAAAGCCTCCACCACCACCTCTGAGGAAAATTGATTCCTCCCAGCTACTGAAATGCCACCTGTGCCTCAAAGTATTCAATTAGAGGCCGAAGTTATTGATCAAATGAAGATATTCACCTCAGCGCAGCCAGAGAGTTACTTCTACAGGGAAAATTAATGCAAACAATATCTGCGGAGTAACCCCGACATCACAGAGAACCTCCAAGGTCAACAAAAGCTCCCACCGATCTTAAAACTTTATGTAAATCTTTTAATACAAAAGACACCTATTGTAAGTTTCTTCATTGAGCCCCCCAAAGGCCAAGAAGCCATTAAATCTATATTAATTGTAATTGGAGATCTTTTATCAGATCTCACCTCCTCATTCTTCTATATATACTTCTGCAGAAGATGAGAGAGGGGTTGGTTTAGTTGGTTGCAGAACTTTGAAATACATTTGAGCTTAAGCTTATGATTGTAGATAGTGTTCACTGGCCCTTGAAGCTCTGTTTTTGTTAGACTTGTTAGGATGGATAGTGAAGATGATTGCTGAACTGAAACATTGGACCTGAGTACTGTAATTGGTTTGACATCAATAACAAGCTGTTTCTTGGGATCCTGGTCTATATCACTGGTGAAGTGCCTCTTTCTTTGTTATTGTTTTCCTTCTATGTATGTCATATTTTTCACTATTCTCTGATAAAGAGAAGCATTTATAGAGTTAGGATTTACTGTTTACCAGTACCCTTCTCTTACTGATAAGCTTTATCTCAATGTTTTCCTCCAATTTGTTTATTTAAGAATGATTTAATACAGTCTAAACAGTTAGGAATGCTGGAGTTCCCTCGTCCTACTGTTTGCTTTAAACATTGTTCTTGAAAGTTATTTTCCTTATTTGCTTATTAAAATTTACACTAGAAAAGTGATGGTTTTCCCTGTTTCTAGCTTCTATTCTCTAAAGGCAGATTCTGAAGGTATCCCTTGATGTTGGCTGAAAGCAGACTAGGTTTAGAAGTACCTTACCTGATCTTAAGTTACACTTTGTCTTCTCTTATATGTTTTCATACTTTCTGAAGGTAATTATGTGGATTACTGGATTGTTTGTCAATTAAGCTACTTTAATACAAAATTTCCCAAGAAGTCAATGGTTAGCCCTGTCCTTGGTTGGTTTTAAAAAGTTACTTAAGAGGCTTTTCTTGTTTGGACTGACTATAAATCCTTTGTGAAATTATTATCAGTTTCCACCCCTCCAACACTTTATTGTTTCCATTCCATCACTCTAATCTCAATAATATTGTGATATAGATGACTTGTCCCTTGGATCACTCATGATGTTGTTGCTCAATTAAAGCCCTGTTATGACTCCATAGCCCAATGGATTAAAAACCAGCGTTATATCTATCTTTTTAGCCAAAGTTGTTTTATTCGCTTGCAACTTCTCACCTTTGAAACTTTTTTCACTTAGAACTTTCCCCTCAAGTAATTTTCATGCTCAACCATCCAAAAAACAAACAAAACCCTTGGCCTTCATAACTAGCCTAATATCATTACCCAAAACTCCAAAGACAAATCCATCTTTGCACTTATTGGAGAGATCCCTCTCCGGATTTAGGAGGGCTAGATCCTAGAATCCCAAAGTGGTTGAAATAATGTTGCTTCTGCAGTTTTATTCTCACCAATATGCTAAAATTCCAGATTACTAACAGCACACTTTCCAGCTTTTCCTTCAAAGTATTCAAGGCTGTCGTGCAATTCTCTGTCCAATTGAACAATTCTGACTTCTGCAACAGCTTCTCTAATGGGGTTGTTATCTTCACATAGTTGCGAATGAACCATTGGTAGTAGCCTGTGTGGACCAGTAGTGACCTCAACTATTTCATATTTTCTGGTGCTTCCATGTTAACTATAACCACTATCTTTGTTGGATCCACGCAAACTCCCTGATTGCGTACTACGTGTCCTAGCAGTGTTCCAAAAGGTACTGCAAAGATGCACTTCTTGAGGTTCAGAGAAACCGGGAGAAGCCTACACCAGTCAAACATTATCCTTAATAACGTTGTGTGGTCTTTCAATAGGCTATAGATAGTCCAGTCATCCATATAGACTTCCAGGAAGTTGTGGATGTAGTCACGGAATGTTGCTATCATGATGCGTGAAATACTACTAGCGCATTTTTCAGACCGAATGGCATTACATGACATGCGAAGGAGCCCCATTCGATGGTGAAATTTATCTTTTCCTTATCTTCTTCTGCTATCTGTAACTGATGGTATCCTGAAAACCCATCCGTAAAGGAATACGCCTCATTCCCCGCAACGTTGTCGAGGACCTCGTCGCTGAACAGAGTAGGGAATGGGTCATGTATACAGGCGTTATTCAAGCTTCTGTAGTCAACACAAACTCAGATTAGACTTATCCTTTTTGCTTTGTATGACTATCAGACTTACCCATTCTGCTTCCTCCACCGGGAATATCAACCCTTCCTTTAGCATTTTGTTGATCTCTGCTTTAACTTTTTCCTTCACCCTTGGGTTCAACCGATAGGGTCTGTGCTTGATTGGCCTTGCATCAGGCTTTAGGATTATACGCATTTCTCCCATGTATCCTTTGATTCCTTTCAATTCCGCTACGGACGACGGGAACAAGTCCTCATATTCCTGTAGTAGACTGAATATTTCCTTGGTCATCTCAGCATCCCAATAATCACCAATTGATGCTAGTTTGGGATTTTCTTCGATCCCAATGTTCATTTTCTTGGTTTTTAGTGGTAGAAGATGAATTCCTTTGGTTTTCGGGTCCTCCTGAATATCCCCCTCCCCTTATGTATCCCCAAAATATAGATGTCTAAGACCCTCTAGATCATCATCGTCCATTTCACTGTTTATCTTCTTACATGCTACCAAATTTCTGATGCTTTGGTTCGGGAGTGGTTGCTCATCCTCCTCCTGATTCTCTAGGAATAACGGTACCTTTTTAATAGCATGTAACGCTTGGGTGATTGGTTCTATTTTTCCTTCAAATAAGAAGCACTGTGTAAATTTCCCCATAACTTCTTGCCAAGTGCTAGTTCCTATTTTCCTCTCCTCCGTTAGGTACCAAGCTTGTAGAATCACATCAATTGAATGTATAAACTTGTGGACCCACAGCTCCTTTGAGTCTCCTACATTTTTCCATTGATCCTCACACTCTTTCAAATGTTTTCTGGGGTCTGAGTCCCCTTATAATTTTTGAGTGAAATGTGGTTCTTCTTCTCCCTTGAACCTGGCTTTCAATGCTGCCGCAACTTTGTCCCATCGCAACAGTGAGTTACGGTGGTTAATCCACCATCTCACTTATGTGGACTGTAAGGCCACATCCATGAGTGGGACCCTATGGTCTGCTGGCACCTTATCTTTTATTTTGGCAATAAAAGTATTCACAACATTCATATTTTACAACATTGGTTAATCTCTTACCTCAGTCCCGATCCAACTGATTCTTCTGATGGTGGTGCACCTTCTCGTATTGGTCTCATATCCCCCTTACTGCCAATCATCCCAGGCTATCTCCGAGCCTAAGTCTGAGCTTTGAATACTTATCCAACTCACCGATCCCCCCGTGGTCAGGTTGATATAACCTTCCCTTTTTCCTACAGTCATTTGATATAGATGATCGAGAAGCTGAGCATCTTCTTTTTTGTCAACATACTTTGTGTATCGGTGACCTTGATACGGGTCGAGTGGCTGGGTGACCCTGACCTCCCCATCTTCGAAGATCATCAGTTATTTCTTTAAATATATCACTGTGTAATTTTCAAAAGCCCAGTCAATCCCCAATAATGCTAGATAGGGATCTTTATCCACCATAATGTCTATCACCTCGAAGTCTACAAACGTCTTCACTCCCACAACATCGACTTCAACCTCCTCCAGTTTTCCGATGGCCACAATGCAGTACTGGTTTTCCATTTGGAGTTGAATTGGTGAGTACGTCAATCTCGATCTTCCCAATGCTTCCCATGTCTTTCTTGGAAATATATTCACATCTAACCCCAAGTCAAGCATGGTGTCTTTAATTTGGAATCCCGCAACTTGAGTATTCACTCGGAACTCTTTTCCTGTCCTTCTCTTATTTCTCTTTACTCTTCGTATGTATTTTTGAGTGGTATCGCTTGACTCCCCTAGTCCAGTGGCCTCCTGCACCACCCTTTCCAGGTTCTACTTTAAATGTTCCAACATTGGCGCGTTGTTAACAATTTTTAAGAATAGACAAAACCATTCTTCAATCATAGTAGTTGTACTAACTTGGTTCTCTTTATCTTCCTTGGCCTAGGGTAACTCAATGCCTTTGCTTCCCCCGAGGTGGGAAAAGCTTTCCACTACTTATTTGAAGTATTTCTTTTGTCTTTCTGGCCTGAAAAGTGGCTTTGGCAATGTTGGCCTTATCAATTTTATCGATTCCATGGTTTGTGCATCTTCTCCGATTCTTTTCCCTCCTCGCGTCACTATGGCTACGTTTGGCATAGCCTGAACCTCTATTATTCTTGGCTCTGCATTTACCATATTTTTTCCTCTTTGTCTGGATATTTCCTCCCATTTTGTTATGAGCTCTGGGTAATCTTCTGTTATATGCATGTTAACTTTGCACAGAGCGCACCAGGGTCTCCTAGGAAGTGGACACTCCCTAGATACGTGGCCTTCTTGGTCACAGTTGTAGCATCGTACTGGCCCTCTTCCTCCTGTTCGGCCTCCTCTCATGCCTCCTCCTCATCCTCTGGGAGCCTCGTTCACTCTATATGAAGGCCTGTCCAATCGGTCCGCTAAGGCATCCAGAGCCCTACACTGCTCTGTGCTGCGTGTGGTAGATGCACAGAACTCACAATATATGTTGGTCGGAATGTTGGAGTATTTTTTAAATATGGGGCATAGACGGGGTGAATGACCCATGCTTTTAAATATTTCGCAATATTCAGTCGCTGCTGAATTCTATTACGTGGGGAACCCTGTGTACTGGTGTTGCGGTAGATATAATCTCTGGGTATTTATCTGCGCAACCCCTCCTGCTGGCGGAGCTCCCTGTGCCCCTATTTCTAATGTTCCCACATTCTGGCCCCGCAGTCGAGGACATTCGGTTACCACGTGTCTTTCCATTAGACAGTGTGTACACCATATGTTTGACCTCGTTGGACACATTGGTTTAATTTCTTTCAATTTCTCTATCAGGCTAGCTATTTGATGTTGTAATCCCAGTATGGAAGGGTCCTAAGCTGATGCTCCTCCTTTAAATTCTTGCAGATATCCTACCATGGCCTCTATCTTCATAGCCTGCTCCAATGCGTCTTACAATGTCTCGATATTCTTTTGTGTCAGCGGATTTCTTGTTAGTGGAAGAAGGTCCTTGATAAAACAATCTCTCTGATGGTTCGGATCGATCGGATAGCTGAGTTTTCCAATCGCATCCTTGAATCTCCTCATTAGATCCCATGCAGTTTCCCCTTCTCGCTACTTGATCTCCCACATTTCTGACAAACCCTGCTGATTTGTTTGGGGTAATTTGAATTACTTAACAAAATCCCTCTTTACATCGTCTATCGTTGGGTTCTGATGAGCCTTAGACCACTTTATAAACCAGCACAAAGCCCTTTCCCTAAGAGTAGTTTGAAATTCTATCAATTTACTTACCTCTAGTGTCTGTCGAGCCCTCCATATGGCCTTGCAAAGGTACCAGTGTTGTTCTACATCATCATTACCCCTCCCAAAGAACTTTGGGTACTGGGTAAATTATCCCACCATGCTTCCTTGTGTGGGGGTTACTAGGAAAAAACCCCTGACTCTCGGTTGTGAAATGATATTACTAGCACTGCTGCTAGTGTGTATTACTGTTGTAGACTGAACATTATTCAACTTAATCCATTCCCGTAACTTAACAAAAATTTCACCTTATGGTTGATAGAGTACCAGGGGAAGGTCGGGACCAGAGCTGCTTGAACTTTGGGGAATAGAGTTACCTGGTTTTATGGGTGTCAGCCCCTCTCAAAATAGTTGCTCCATTGCAACATGCAACTCCACATCAGATGTCTCCTCAGGGCGCACGTCATCTTCGTCATACTCCTTTCCCTTCTCTACTTGGGCTAGGCTCCTATACACCTTCCACACTTCCTTGATGGTCCCCCCCATATCTTGGGAACACATCTGACCTTCCATCTCCTTTGTCATCTGAGGCGCCTTTTCCTTGTCTCTTTTATTCCTTTCCTAGTTTTACAACTCCCTCGTCACTCTTTCTTTCCACTTCTCAGTGATTTGCGCCCTCCGATGTGCTCGTCGTTCCCTCAACCTCCTGGAGGTCTCATCATCCATATCCCTATTCCCATTTTCAACATACTTGTAGCATATTTCCCTCAACTCCTTCCCCCAGTACTAGAGGTTTAGGTCTCCATCTCAGATTTTTGGAACTCCATTAATCCTTTGTCCACCATCAATGCTTTGATCCACAAGGGGATCTCCTTCAACAGCTCTCCACGCAGCCCTGCTTTGAATATGTCCTCTGCTTTTGAGAAAGACTGGTAGCATTCAGCTGTAAATTGCACTATGTATCCCTCCAAGGTAGATTACAGCCAGAAATCTACGGCTTGGGTCAAATCGGTATCTAACCGATGGAGTGGTACTAGATCTATGTGCACCCACTTGTGATAGACCTTACGCGAGCTTCTTCGAATTGTCTTGGTCTGTAGTCTCTGAAACCAGTTGTAGAGCTCCTCTGGAAATTTTCCCCAGAAGATCTCGTACGTATCACTGGTGAATTCAAATAATATAACCCAATTCTTAACAGCTTTCTCCTTTTTTCGTCTCACCTTTGCTTGCTGAGCTATGAACTGATCTAGGTGGTTATCCCACCAGTTTCATATTTCTTTCTCAAAAATCCGTGATACCATGATCTAATTCCAGAATGAGATTTCAGGTCCCGGAAATGGAACCATTTGTTGGAAAGAAAAGAGGTCTCTAGGGTGAGACCCAGGTTTAGGATGGGGGCCAACAAGGTTTTCCGCAGTAGTCTAGCACAACGCCGGCATTTTCACCCTACTCCGAAAAGCAGAGTGTCTCACCTGAGGCATGCCATGACCTTACTGAGGCTAGGATCAGATCATGTATCGATCAAACACAACATATCCTAAAACCCACAATTCTACGTGCTACCAATGAGTGCAACTACTCTGTAAATGACAATACTCAGTGTCTTTTCAACTTAGTGTTCCTAAATTGATGTCATAAATTGTCAACCAGGGCTAGTAAACTTTTGAAGTGAAGTGCACTATATGTGCCTAGGTATCTGCTTCCTACTTAGTTGTGTTTAGTGTTTTTTCTAGTGTTTTTGTTTTTGTGTTTTTACGCTAAGAGGAAAAGAACTAAGTTGTTGGCAAAGAGAAGTTATTGGTCACACTAAAACAGAGCAAAATCTATTCTAAACTATGTATGGCACCTAAGAACAGAAAATGCTAATTCACAGATTGCAAAACTTGACAAGAAAAATAACTCATAACATGAACTCAGTCCAATTCATTTCATTAGAATTATGTTGGAACAACTTGAGAAAAGGATAAGTTTAATGCAATGAGGTTCTTCTAAGTAAACAACAACTTACAATATCACAGAGAAAATCTCATCCATGGTTAGAAATTTGTTGGAACACATTTGGAAAAGATTATCTGCATCATAGTAAGGAACCCTACTCTAAATTAACTTATGACACTAAAACTAATCCATTCTGCAACTCAAAATGTCACTATTAAGCCCCATTCAAGGGTTAGAAATCTTTTGGAATAGTTTTGGAAAAAGGTTGTTTGTAAAATTATGAGAAATTGTAGAATAGTCAAGACCTCAAAATGATATTACTAATTCTTGTCCATATGATAATAATATTTTAGAAGAGACTAAGAACAAAAGAAGTTTGTAACTAATGAAGGCCTTTAAGTCGAATTTAACAGAACTAGAATACAACTAGCTAATAAAACTTAAAATACATTAAACAGAACCGAACTAATATGCAATTAACCTCCGAAATACTACAGCTGAACTAAAATGCAATTAATCTCTGAAATACTACAGCTCTATCTCATTCAGTGTTAGTGATATTTTGGAACAATTCATAAGAACAAGACTGGCTGTAACATTCGATGTAAGTGAGCATAAAACATAAAGTTCAGAAAACTGCCTAAATTAGGAACATAACAGAGCGAAAGTTACTTATCTAAACAATATGCACAGAGCCTCTTGGGCAGTAGGGGCCCTCTACCACCAGATTAGCACACGAATCTCCTCAAGATTGCTTTAGATCATGTATTAAAGTTCTTCTTCTTTCATTAAAGGAAAACGCTTCAAAAACAGAGTATTACGATCTTGGACAACTTAACAATAAAACATCAACTAACTAACTGTCTCTCGGTTTCCCGAGTTATTCTTATAAGAGAAATACATAAGTGCTCTGGAGAAGAAAAAGGGATAAGTGTCTTTTTCAATTAAAATCAAATTAGAACTCTTGTGGAGGCCTCGTACTTTGCTGAAGACATCTGTAGAGTCCTTGTCCTGGTAGGAATCTACTTCTTAGTTTTGGTTTCCTCCACGTGCATAACCACTTGCATATTTTTGCTCATACTTCATAGAGGGCAAGGAATGATGTAGGTGAGTTATGGAATTCAACCATATGTTTTTTTCCTTTAAGTGACACCTGTAACCTGTGTGAACATGAAGATAGTTGCGGAATAGGCGACTAGCTACAGAATGGCTGCATTCTGTAGCTAAGTCTAGTCAAAAATTACTACAACAACAAAACCATAAAAGTATAGCAAGTCAGTCATTGTATGCATTCTTAAAGTGACTTTAATCAATCCTATTGATCTTTTAAGCCTATAACTGATAAAGGACAAAGGAAATGAAGTGAAATTTGGTGAAAGAAAAGGACATCTTTGGGGCTCAACACTCAGCAATGCATTCAGAATGAAAAAAACCAAACTTTGAAGTGACCTGCACATTCAACTTAATCAGAGACACAATATTGAACTCAAAACATCAAACTCAGATCATAAGCTTTGCATTAACAACAAGAGATAGTTACAGAGCTCCTCGGAGCATTCCTGACAGATCTAATTACAATGGTGTCGCATATGAGAGAACAGCATGAACACACACACACACACACACAGAAACAGAATGAACGGAGCTCTCCTATGGCTCTTGCTCCCTGATCCCTACTGTGCCAACCTTCTTCCTCCACTGGCCGACTGCCTATTTTTTCCGTTACCAACGCAACTGATAGTTCTCCTGTCCTTTCCGTTCTGGCATTTTTTTTTTTGTTAAACTGAGTTATTTTTTTAGGATGAAGTTTCCAAAAAAAATTCTCTTCATGGCCTTCTCTTGAACCGTGTTTACATATCACTTTCTCACCCTCTTTTTTGATAGAGGCATTATTTTTTCCCTTTCCCTTAGAGGTTTTTTCTTTGTTTTTCCCCTTAAAAGGCTTGTTTCTACCCTCATCAAAAGTATTTTTCCCTCTAGCCTCTAAATGTGTGGCTTGTACACAAACCTCGTCTAGACTAGTAGGATTGAACATAAGGATAGTATGTCTATGGTAGTTGTGCAAACCACCTATATATTTCAGCAAAATATCTTGACTTTGTAAGTCTACCCATAATAGGAGTTCTCTTCTCCTAAACTCTTGGGTGTAGTCTTGTACATTTTGTCCCTTAAGTTGTCTGAAGTTTTTCCAATTCATGATAGCCTTTTGTAAATGAACTAATGGATAAAATTGATTTTAATTGCAGTAATAAATTCAGCCCATGAAAAGTGATCTTACCATGTTTTTTATTTTCATCCTTGGTCTTGGCTTCCCACCATACCAATGTTGCTCCATCCATTCTTAAAGAGGCTAACTATATCTTGGTGTTGTCATCATGAAGGTTTTGTATCCTCAAGTAAACTTCCAACTGTCTTATCCAATTGTCAAGTTTCTCTGCATTGACCTCACCATTAAATATAGGAAACTCAAATTTAACATCAAGATTTAAAAATGGAATTTTACCAGTGGTTTTAGACTTGTGATATTGATTCACCGAAGTAGAGGATGACAAGGTAGAGGAAGAGGATGAAGATGGGGATGGTGGATCACCATTTCCTCCGTGTCCTTTCTTTGACTTGTCATCACTTTTCTTTCCTCTTGAATAACCCTCTCCTTCTTTCTGGTTTCTAGACCCTTCTCCTACAAGCCTGTCATTCCTTTCTTGGTAGATTATCCTCACCATCTCCATCATGTCCAAGAAAGCCTTTTGAAACACCCGTTCTTCTTCTTTGGGATCAATGTCTTTAGGAACTTCTCCTTCTCTTGAAGACATTCTTGAGGCTTCTTCTATGACTCTTGGAGGTGAATTATAAGGTGGAGTTAAAGGCGCTCTGGCCCTCCTTGGTTGAGGATTACTTTTTGTCCTACCAATTGTCCTTCCCCTCTCTTGAGTTTAAGCCTACTAAGCATCAAAAATTGCAAACAGTCAACTATATCTTTGCACAAGAACAAATGTAGAGTAAAAATCTAGCTCTTATACCATCTGATCTAAAAATGGAACTATTTTTAATGTTATGCAAAGTATCCATTTCCATATAATTTAGTGTGCAAAGTGTTCTCCAAGACTTGCAAGTTAAACTAAGTGGTTTTGGTAATGTTTCTGAGTTTTATGTGTGATGATTTGTTAATTAAATTTATTGTTTAACATATAACAGCAAAAATACATAGCAATTAAAATTCACCATAACATAACACAGCAAATTGTTGAGGCAGTTTAGCCCTCCTAGGTTACATCTGTCGGTCCAAAGCTCCTCAATGGCATGTCCTTGCTCTATTGATTTGCTCAAAATGGTTACACGGTGAAAAATATGCCTATAAAGGCAAAAAAAAGTATAAATTTGACTTCAGAAGATATAAAATAGCTAGAAATGGCTTTTGTTTCACCTTAAAGAGTGAAAAATTACCCAAAACAGTCCCTCCTCCATGATGGCCCTAGTGGCTCCTTCCTCTTCTCTAAAGAAAAATCTCATGTATATCACCTCTGTTCACTCTGAAACCTATTCCAAACCCTCCATAAGGTCAAATAGGCCCAAAATTGACTAAAATTTCATCTTGTTTGGTTGAAAATTGAGAGAGTTATTGTAATGTTCCAAAACTTGAATTTCTGCAACAATGAGAATACCCTGAGGTATTCCAGAGTTTGAGAAGAAGAAATATGCCTTATAACATATCCCTCAATTAAATTATTATTCAGCAGCTTATAACTCACTTTGGACTCAAAAGGGTGGGGAAAAGAGGTGATTTTGGCCCTAAAATGAGTGTATTCAGGTATCTGCATAAAAATAAGGTGGTATGATGGTTTTATCTGATAGAATAGGTCATGAGGGACCTATGCTCCTAATTTCAGCTCAAAAAAATAATTCTAGCTAAGTTAAACAGTTCCTCCTTCCCCAACTAGGCTTAAAAACCCTGATTTCCCATGGCTTAGATTATGCAGAAATTTGCTGAAGCATGGATAGCATAATTTTTGAGGGTTTTAACTGAAATAATTTTGGAACATAAGTATGGCAACTCATAATATGGCTCAAATTATTTACATTAAGAAAAACAGAGATTTACATAAAGAAAGGCCTCAAAATGAGGTGTTGAAACCATGGAATGAGACAGAAAAGATGAACAACGTAATTTACAGGGGACTGAAGCAATGTTTCATTATATTTTAGATCTATAACCGATATGAATAAAAAATCATAGATCAGAATGGGAACTTTAATCGAAAGGAGCTTTTAAGTACATTCCCCTTGGGGATCTCAGCAGAAAAGGAACAACAATGAATAGATCTGAGATCTACAGCATAGATCTGCAATAGTCTTCAGAAATTTCTGAAGAATATGATACATAGAAAATCAGATCTTAAATAGGACATATATTGGTTGGCCAATATATGGATCACCACATTAAAGGGAAGGTTCCCCTTCACCAGAGATCTATCCTCCAACTGATGCAAAACCCACACTGCAACTCTGCCTGCAAAAAGGACGCAGTTTCCTCAAGTGACTGTGCTGAAGAAGTGGAGAACACTTTGGCTTGATGCCAAGATATGGATTTGAAGCACAATCAGGAGAGGCACTCTTCCAGGAGGTTAAAAGACACACTCCATGAGAAGAGGCTCCTAAAACAAGCTAGATCTCTACATATCTAGAATCCCACTTGATGCAGCTCACTGTAGCAAGTAAATCCTGACTAGATTTATGTTGCCTAAGAGAGATGGAGCTTGGCCAATGCTAGATAGTGGGCCAAAGCAGAACAATCTCCTCCAAGAAATTCTCAAGGAAGGAGGGAGGATTCCTAAACAGGAAACCCTCACTATTCTCTAGCTAAACAGCCCAGAGAATTGGAATTAGTCTAAGCAGACTAAATTCTGAATAGCTTCAACAACACCTCTCTTGAGCCTTCTCCTTCTTTTTATAATATGAGGATGTGCAAAACCCTAAACCACCTTGAATCACTTAACCCCTTTCACATGAGGTCCTCCTTCTAGAACTGCGTTGTCCCTTTATGAGGTACACTGAATCTAGACAGCGTTATAGTTTTGGTCAAGGTTGACCCAGTCTCACAGCTTAACCCCTTTCACACCTGCAAGTGGATTTTATTACAAAGGCCCAGATTTATCCCTTTTCACATTGGGCATGTATTTATTCTTTGATTTAAGGAGTTTTCCATGTCCTCCTTTACATTTTATTCATCGAATAATAAAAAGGAAACAAAATGAAATATTCCTATTAGCTTGGGCTAATTAGGAACATTACAGTTATGACTTCTGCAACAAAAATTCCCAGTGTCCCCAAAAACCCCACCAAAAGTGAGAGAACTCTAGTTATCTCCACTAAAAAGGCAGATTCTCCAAGACTAGTGGAACCGCACTCTAAAATTGGGGGTGACATTTAATTTAATTGTCTGTTTCAGCGCTTTCACATGCAGAATAATCAGACGGTTTAGGTGGGTGGATAACGTTGAATACCACCACATTAAACGTCATTGGAGTGGTCGCATTAGGTGGCATTAACCGCCACCATAACCGTCGGTGGTAGCCCCCGGTCTCCACCATAAGCCACATGAGGTCAGGGCTTAGTACTAGGGCTAGCCCCCTTCCCATCTCCGCCATTCAACAGAGCTTAGCCTGTGATTTTTGAACACGGGTCTCATTGCTACAGGGCTAGCCCTTGAGGGGCTGGCACCCAATTCCTCCGCCCGAATCAAATTCTGACGACCCAAATAGGCATTCACACCCGCCCAACTATGTAAAACATGTGCCCACATCGTGTTGGTCGGGTCAGCCCTGCCCGTGTAGTCAGGTCGAGGGTTCGACTCCCATGACCACAAAAATTTCTCAACAAGCATTTTCATCCAATGGTTTGGGGCCACATGGTAGCCTCCGGGCAGGACACGTGGATCCCACTGATAGGCACAAAATTTAGTAATAAAAATCATTTTGCCAATATAATTTTTTTACAAAAATTGACATAATCAATTAGTCAAAAAGTCATGTTTTGGAGGTCACTAAACTATTTCAAACCTTAGTAACTTTCTTATACGAACTCAATTTTTAGAACCGTTCATGATGTCAGAATCATAGCGATGAGGCCTTTCCATTCGTTCAAATTGCAACCATTTCTGAGCACTTCCATTTTTTAGCATTTTCTTCACTTGGTCATGATCTCTTGATCATGAGAAGTGGTTTTATTCTTCATAAAGAGATTTATGGGTCTCCCTACCCACTTATTCACCTATCTAAGTGAAAAAACAAAACTTTAATATTCCAATTAGCTGCAAGCTAATTTAGGAATATTACAAATAGCTCCACTCAAAACACAAGTGAGTGTCGGGCCAAGCAGTCTCTAGTGGTCGAGATGAAGACTTTTGAATAAGATGCATGCTCTGACTCTGAATTAGAACCCTACAAGGGGAATGAAAATTAGAAGCATATTATCGATGCAGAGCCTCATGTCATTGTTTCCACCATGAAGATCCAGAAGGAGGAACTGGAAGATCCAGAGGAGGAGGAGCATCTCTTCCACTCTCAGATGTGGGTGAAGGGTTCCCCGCTACAGTTCATTGTCAACATTGGGAGCCAAAAGAACCTCATTTCAGTAGAGGTCATGAAGCGGTTGGTTTTTCTAACCGCAACACACCCACATTCGTACACCATCAGGTGGTTTCACCAAGGACGGGATCTCCGCGTCAGCCAACAGTGTCTCCTTCCCTACAACATCAAGCCCTTCACGGATGAGGTATTATGTGACATTACTCCTCCTGATTTTTTTGATGTATTATTAGGCCAAACATACTTGTGGAAGCGGCATGCTCAGTATGATTCCTGGCTTCTTGTTGTTATTGTTAATTTGGGAAATAAGTTGTATAGGATACCAAAGGTACCACTGCCTACCGCTATCTCTTTGGTTACTGCAAAACAATGCAGTAAGCTCATTTCCAAAACCGGGAATTTTTTTTCATGATGATCCACCCTCATGGCAAGAAGAAGACTGTGGCCATGACCTCTAGACATGGCTCCTCCACACGATAACAAAAAATGGACAAGTTGTAGAGGATTACAGGGAAATCTTCACCTCACCTGCAAGACAATGCAGTAAGCTCATTTCCAAAACCAGGAATTTTTTTTCATGATGATCCACCCTCAGGGCAAGAAGAAGACTATGGCCATGACCTCTAGACATGGTTCCTCCACACGATAACAAAAAATGGACAAGGTTGTAGAGGATTACAGGGAAATCTTCACCTCACCTGCAAGGGTACCTCTGCACTGTCAAGTCAAGCACCCCATCGATCTGACCCCAAGTGCATCGTTTCTGAATGAATCAATATATCAGTGATCTGTTCTAGAGAACAATGAAATAAAGAGGTAGATTCAGGAGCTACTACAGAAAGGTCACATTCAGCTGATTCCATCACCCTGTGGGAGCCTGATCGTGTTAGTGCAGAAGAAGGATGGGACTTGGAGACTCTATATTGACTATCAGGCGTTGAAAAAGATCAATGTCCCAAATAGGTACCTGATCCCACATATTTATGACTATCTGGACCAACTCAAAGGGGAGAAATATTTCAGCAACATCGACTTGAAGTCTGTGTATCACTACATACCAATCGAACCCTCCGATGTGTGGAAGACTACCTTCAAAGCCAAGGAGGGCCTTTTCAAATGGTTGTTCATGCCTTTCAAGTTGAAAAATGCTCCTGCAACCTTCATGAGGTTGATGGATGACATCTTGCAGCCATTCAAAAACTCATTTATAGTAGTGTACTTTGATGACATCCTGATCTTTAGCCAAACTTGGGAAGAGCACCTCCACCACATCCAACAGGTCCTCCAAAAACCGCGGCAACAAAAGTTGTGTGCCAAGTTGGAGAAGTACACTTTTGGCATGACCCAAGTTTAGTATTTGGGATACATTATTGATGATCAGGGGGTGCATGTGGATCCAATCAAGATCCAAGTCATTCGGGATTGGCCAGCCCCAACCACTCTAACAGAGCTTCGCATCTTTCTAGGTCTTGCTAATTTCTATCACAAGTTCGTGTTGAGATTCTCTCATATCACTTGGCCCTTGAGTCAAGTCACCAAGGGAGGAGCGAAAGCAAAAAAATTGGTCATAATCTCAATAAAATCCATTCATAGAATTGAAACATTGCCTCTGCTCTGCCCCAATGCTCACATTACCATACATGCAATAACAATTTGAGAGCAAGACAAATGCCTCTGACTATGCTATTGGGACAGTTCTTACTCAATATGGGCATCCAGTGGCATATCGCAGTGAGACACTATCCGACACAGTCTACAAGTATCCCACTTATGAGAAAGAAATGTATTCCATTGTACAAGCTTGCCGAAAATGGAAGCATTACATTTTGGGGAAGGAAACGGTCATCTACACAGACCACCAACCCCTCCAGTTCATATAGACACAAGGAAAGTTGCATAATGATCACCATCAAAATTGGTCCACATATCTACAATAGTTTCATTTGAACATAAAGTACAAGAAGGGAAGCACCAATAATGTTGCAGACTGCATCAGCTGACCACTAATCATGGTGATAACCACCGTTAGCAACTCTTGTGGGCACGAGACTTCTGATTGGCCGCTTCTCTACAAGAGTGATCCAAAATTCAGCCACACATACAAGACACCCTTGTAAGGTATGCAAGTTCCAAATTTTCATCTCTAGGATGCACTGTTATGTCACCTGGGACACCTTTTATTCCTTAAAGCTAGTGTGAAATACTACAAAAGTATTTCTATTGGCCGAACCTTCGACATGATTCCGGGAAGTACATCAAATCATGCATTTATTACACCATTACCAAGCCATTACCAAACCGGCCATCGAGAAGCAAGGCCTCTATACTCCACTACCTACCCCTAGTCGATCTTTGGAATCCATCTCCATTGATTACATGTTGGGCCTTCCCTCTACTAAGCATGGAAATGACTGTGTTTTCATGGTCGTTGACAGATTCTAGAAGATGGCCAGTATGACGGCCTGCAAGAAGAATATCATAGCAAAATCCACTTCTAAAAACTTTTCTTTGAACGAGTGTGGGTGCACTTTGGGATCCCACAGTCTATCATCTCAGATCAGGACAACAAGTTCCTCAACACATTTTGGTTCAGCCTCTGGTCAATTCTAGACACCAAGCTCACCAAGTCCACAGATTTCCATTCCCAAACTGATCGCCAGACAGAGGTCGTCAATAGGATGATCATACACATTCTGCGCATGTACAATTAAAATCATCCACGCACATGGGATGAGAGCCTTCCCTATGTAAAAAAAAATTATAACCGAGTTCTCCATAGCTCAATCAGCCACAACCCCTTTCAGGTGGGATTAGGATTCCAGTCACTATATCCCATTGACGTAGCCATGCCATTTGCGCTACTCAAGCCGATTCAGCTCATGTCCAGTGTAAATCTGGAAACGCGAACAACTTCATTGAGTTCATTCAACACATCCACCAATAGTTTCATGACATATTAGACAGAGCCAATGCTAATTATAAGCAACAACATGATCAACATCGGGTGCCACACAACTTCCAGGTGGGTGAAAAAGTGTGGCTACATTTGTAGAAGGAGCTCCTCATTTGACCCCACTGCAAGCTTCGCCTGCTCTGATATGGGCCATACACCATCACCAAGTTTGTAGGGGCCAATTCCTTCAAGCTCAGTATTCCACCATTCCTTGGTCTACACCTAGTTTTCAATGTGCACCACCTTCGGCCCTACTTCCCACCTCTACTGGACACCTCCAACATTGCAGAACAAGTCACACCAATAGAGTTAAACCCAAATTGCATGGAAAAAAACACCATGGATCGTATCATGGACATTCAAATAAAGAACACTCACTAGCAAAAGATCCAACTGTATCGGGTTGTCAAAGCTGGCTAACTCCTGCACCAAGGCAAGTGGTTCACCAGGGACCAAGTTCAGCAGAAGTTTCATCATCTCATGGAGGAACTCAACATAATGGGGACCATTTCTTCCTAAGGGGGGAGGAATGATCCAGGTTGATATTGGTGGCCACCCTCCTATTCCAAGTGGAGCCCCACCATTGTTTCTTTCAGTTTTGTTAATTGTAGCACAATTTACTATTTTTAGCAATTTTTCGGGTCCTGAACTTCTGGAGCCATTTTGAGGCCCTAAGCGAAGTTTTTTGGGAAAATGGGAGAAACATGGAATTTCCTTTGATTTATCTCACATAAAAGTTTTATTCCTTAGAAAGATCTTTCTAACGAGGTATTGTGCACGTAAAACAGAGATCGTATGCCAAAGTTATGTCCCCAGGAAGTTGATGTACCAATTTACCCAAACATGGCCCATATTTTTGTCGCTTCATCTCCTAGGGTTAGGTTTTTGGATGTTTAGGGTTTTCCATTGTTATCAATAATAAAGAGGCCCTCAAGCCTCATTGTAACACAGTTCAAAGGCTTGTAGGCACCACATCTCTTCTCAGAGATAAGCTATCAGTGCCCTAGCTAGTTTATTTCCATTCTGTCTGTAAACAAATTTAATTTCTTTGATATTAATGAAATGAAGTGTTATTTCTGCTACATATTTGTATGTATGGTTATATGTGTATTATGTTGTGTTCTTGCATAAATTTGGATCATTACCACAACTTTAGATCTTACTTAAATTTATATGCCACATTTCCTTATTTACCTTACTCGACTATCTACCTGTTTCTAATGAATTTTTTCTAACCTATATCCCCATCAATTCTTCAATCCACATTAGGAAAATGGACTCAAAGTATTCAATATACAGATTCATTATCATATGTATGTTATCAAGCATATTTCCTATGTCGTTCTTTTCCATCTTATGTTATCTTCCAAAACTTTAAAGAGAAAGAATCAAAATAATAATGACCCAGTTAAGAGTTTTATTTTGTAGCTTACCGTTGTATCATTTGGACTTAACTTATATATATATATATATATATATATATATATATATATATATATATATATATATATATATTATGCAGTTCTATTTGGAATATGATCAGTACTTAAATTGTTTATTATGGATGTTTATTTATTTAAATTCATTTAAATCTTTGTTGACTCTTTACGCACACACTGGTGTAAACGAATAATTGGTACATATATTTATATATGTGCCAAGTCGTAATGTTAGTTCGGTGAATATTATATATGTTTATGTTTTGTATCACACAGTCTTTGGACCGTGGAACTTAAGTTTAATAATAAAGTAATTATGATCGACGTCATTCCTCTCGACAATGACTTTAGGCTTAATAATAATTTTATAATTGCTATGGTATAATTTAACCTATCGGAAGCTTCTAGAGTGTTGAAAATGCAACAGGAAATTCTCAATATTGATTTTTCCTTGATTAAATTGAGAAAATTTGAAATTCCACATCAACCAACAGCTTGGATGAGTTAAATGAGGTCAGATGGTTGTTATCACTTAGTTAGATTAGTTAATTCAAGTTAGGGGGATGAAGTTTAGTTGTGTGCAATTATTCCTAAATTTCAGGAGCCTAGGTTGAGTTAATTTCAGTTGTAACAATTTAAATTAGTTAAATTGAGTTATGCTCAGTTAAACTAGTTCCAATTGTTGGAGGAACTACTGCAGGCTCTAGTAGAGGGGTGTGTAGTCAGTCACGACCATTTAACTGATCAATTTGTCTAAATTGGTTCATTCAAGCAGAGAATACGAGTTACCTAGTTGAGATTGGAGTTCAAGGGAAGTGTAATATCAGTTGTAAACTATTACAAGTTGTACATGTGGTGCATGTATTCAAAGGAAGATCCTAGATGAACTGTGCAATCCAGATTGCGGAATTCCTAATTATTAGGGGCCTAATTCCTCAAGGAAGAGTGCAAGGATATAGGATCTTGGAAGGATGATAAATTGGTTAAGTATTGACCATAGTTAGTAAATGAAGCAATGAGATAGAAGATACATTTGCAGGTTGTGCTCAAGCTTGAGAAAGCATATTGTATTCATCCATATTACTTGATTAATGCAATATATATAGGAACTGGTTTTGAGCATTTTCTTTCCCCTGGATAATTCTCAGTGTTTTTGTATTGATTCATGTTGCATGTTTGTGATTTCCTTTCCCGAATTTGAATTGATTTCCATATATGAGTAGAGTAGATTCAAGTTTTATGTTTTAGTAAATTACATGAGAATTTTTTAATCTACATAGGAATTTATACATGGGATCAGAGCAAGATTCACAGTAGATAAGAGAATTCAAAGTTTCCTTTGGAGGAGGATCGAATTTGCAGGCTAAATTATTCAGAGCTAATAGGATGTCTTTCTATGGACTAAGGCTCGAGTATGCCCTTGAGAGTAGATCGAATTATGTTTCTTGGAAGGAAATGATGGAGTCAGTGCTAGAAGATAATGGGTTGAAGTAATTCATTGATAATGATATCTAGAACTTGGCAATAGTTGATGCTCATGCTCTAACAGAATGGAAGAAGTGTCTGGCCAAGATGAGGAGAATCGTATTGGAAGGTCTAAAGGATCACATAGTATCCAATATCCATGGAAAAGAAACCTCATATGAAATGTGGAAAACACTGACAAATTTTCTCCATAATATAGTGACCACAGGAAGCCAACGCTTAAGGAAAATCTTCAGAATATCAAGATGCAGAAGACTGAATCTATTCAACAGTAGTTGATTCATTTCACACAATTTCGTGATGAACTTGGAGGAGTTGGGGTTACTGTTGTGGAGGATGATCCTCATACTCCAAGCCCTTTGTTGACGGGAAAATATGTCGGCCAATAGCAGGGGAAAAATATGTCCGACCAACAGTAGGGGATCTCCCCGGTAGAAAGTCCCAATTAGACCTTGAACCATTTGGAGTAGGGATCCCGTCCGGGGTGTGGGTCCGGCTACCGCTTAAGACGCCTTCCCTTCGGTCTCAAAAGAACCTGATTGAACCTGCGGACACACACTTATTCACATGATACAGAATACATGACTGATGCATTAAACATGAATAAAACACTATGCGTAGCGAGGCAATAAATAAAGCATGTACGCCTAAGGAGATGTCGTTAGCAACACGTCTTTGGGGTACTGCTTGTAAGGTAGTCTGACCACAACATAAATAGTTCTTTATGGCGAGATGTCCCTTTACTTTCTAAAAGATAAAATGAAATGCTAACAAAATAGTTCATTATCATTCATTAATAGAGCAAATGGTAAACTGAACATCATCAACACAAACACAGATAGCCATGATGCATAAATGATGCTATAAAGAGGGCAGCTTCATTAATCAAAAGATGTTTTGAAACTGTATAAGAAAATACACATAGTGTTCACGCAGTAAAACACGTCATCCAAACAAAGGGGTTTTAACAAGTATCTGTATTCATATGCACAAGAGTATAATCTTTCCTATACAATGCTAAGTAGCTCTTGAGTCTCCAAAAGAAAAAGCCCTTTGTATTTTCCCCGCAGAGGTTTTTATAGATCAAAATGCCCTTTGGGCTCCCTGACTTTTCGCCTGCCTGCCGGTTGAGTTGCCCTGCGACCTGGGAGAAAATGCGACCTGCGACCTGGCCAGTGAATGCGACTTGCGACCTTCTGAACTGTGCGACCTGCGACCTGGCCAGTGAGTGTGACTTGCGACCCAGTGATACTGAGTCATGGAGGCGGTCGTACAATAGAGAGATCAGGAGCATCAATCTGCTTTCCTTTTAGGAAGTCTCGCCAGGGCTGGTATTCTGCTACTATAGGAGAGGCTAGAGGGACTTCCTCTTTCAACCGATGCATACATTCCAGAGCATTAGGGATCATAGTTTCTCTCTTTTTGGAAATCTGGTTCGAAAGGGAGGCGAGCTTGGTATAAACCCGCACTGGCGTGACAAGTAATTGACTCAGATTTTCTTGTGATGCTGCGACTTCCGGGGCGGCAGCAGCTTGCTTGATAGGCTGCAAGAATGACTGTATTTCTTGGTCTACTTGTTCCCAGGTCTTACTTTCATCCAATGCCCCTAGCGAAGGAATGTGGTGCAGAGTGTGCATTGAGTCTATGCCGCTGATCAGGTGTTCGTATGAAGACATCACCTTGTCCAAATCTTTGGATAGCTTGTCCTTGGATTGCATCTTCATCCGGATTTGGACTTTGGCATCTTGCGTATGAATCCAATCCTTCTTAGGCAAATGCTCGGGAACTTGAGGGTATTGCACTGTCTAGTTCATCATTTTATCTAGAGCGATCGAGGCTTCCTTGAGCTGCTCATGCTTCTACTTGGTTTCTGCTCGTGCTCTTACCAATGGGGCAACTGTTTGCTTTATGGTGAGCATTTCTCCATACACCTGCCTCATGGTCGTCTCTAATACATCGCATTCATTCATAATGGCGAGTGGAACTTCATCTACTGGGGGAGCCTTGTTTTGGAGTTGTTGCATCTCTTTTTCCAATACCGACCTCTCCTGTTCTGCCTTCTTCTCCCGCCGCTCCACTGCTTTTAGTCTGTTTTGTAGAGAAATGATTTCTCTACTCATTCTGGTGACATTCTCTTCTGTGGCTACGGCGAAAGCAGTGCCTACCGATGCTATCATCATGGGATTAGTCCTGGTATCAAGGACTATGTCTTTGCCTATTGCAACTGTGGATGTGGCGGAGGGACTTTGCACCAGAGACCTTCTTTTCTCTTGCCATATTTTGAAAGAGAATTGATCGAATGTGAGTCTGGTGAGATCAAATACCTCCTCTTCCTGCCCCTGGGGGGAACTAACATCAGAGAGCTTGGTACTTCCCAGAGGTATCTCGAGGGGAGTCACCTTGATGTCTTCTAGCATGTCATCCTCCTTTTCTTCTCTATTCTCTTCCTCCTCTTCCTTTCGCCGGCGTTCAGCTTCTGCTGTTGCTTCTATTTCGGCCTTCCTCTTCCGCTCGGCTGCAGCAGCCTGTTCTACCTTCTTTTGGTGTTCAGCTTCTACTCTGTCCAGCTCTACTTTGAGTTCCCATTCTGCTGCGGCCTGTGCCTCCTTTTCCTCATTTTCTTTCCTGGCCTCTTCGGCCTGCTTCGTCTTCTGCATTGCCTTCGAATTCTTCTTGCGTTCTTCCTCGTCTTCCTTTATCTTCTTTTCTCTTTCTTGCTGGGCCTATGCTTCTTTCTGTTGGATCGATGTAATAAGCCCTGTGCTGGTCCGAGACTTTTTGGGTAGAGAGGAAGAGGCACCTCCCAACCGACGGCTCCTGTCTTCCAGGCTCTGTTCATCCGGATCCTCTTGGCCAAATTCTGCCTTTGGAGCAAATTGTCTCTCAGCATTGTACTAGTTCCTTCTTTCGTCTTCTCCTGGGTGCTCCATATGCTGGTAATTCCACTTGAATTTAGCTTTCTTGCAGTGTCCAAGAACTATTCTCTCTGGGTCGTATGTTCGGTGCTCTAGCGCTCCAAGTTGATAGCTTTTCATCTCTTCTCCCTCTGCTGCTACCTCTTTGAAGTCTTTAACTGTGCATGCACCGATGGTGAGAGGTAGAGTGGGCCATGGCTTCTTTTTACCTTTAGACAGGACACTGGAGAAGCCCTGGGACATTTGAAAGCATACCTCCTGAAGGAGCATTTTGTCTGTAAGAAAGTGAGGCATAGCATGTGGTGCTCTAAAAGATCCAAAGACTCGGATGAAAGTATATCCTACGAAAGGGAACCAATGTGCCACTTGGCCTAGAGCCTCTTTGGCCCGCCAAGAGATGCAGGGGGCGTCTTGGCCAAATAGTCTTCTATATAGAGCGGGGATAAATACTTGGGAGATCTTCTCTATATCCTGTTTATACCTGGACTCCCAAAACACCTTGATTTGCAGATGAATTGCACGAGTCTGCGCGGAATCCCAGTTGTGTGCCCATCCCTCAAAGTGTAACCTTGCGCAGAAAACATCCAGTAGGTAAGAGGCCATGTAAAATTCGGAAGGCATTCCATCATCTGGGGCCAATGCCGTGGATAAGTTTGTCTGCATCGAAGTCATCAATATGCCGGCCCAGTTGAAATGGGTACCATGTGCCGTTACATGCTCCATGATAGTAGCCCAACTACTGCTGAAAGTGGAGCAATCAGAGCGCCCGTAAAGTCTGCAAAGCATGGCGACAACTAATTTATAAACCTTTCTCAGGCTAGCCACCGGATATTCTTGGTCCTTCTTGACTTTAAATTTCTCGGGCTCCTCCCACCATTGTCTAATAGTATCGACTACAGGAACTGCGTGAGCAATAGCCCATTCTGGTGTGAAGTACTCTTCTGGGCGAGGCAACGAGTAATAAAGGTGGGCATCCGAGCCTACGAGCGTAGCGAAAGCCCTGCCTTCGCTGTCTCGGATCACAAACTTCTTGGGATCCGTCTTTTGTATGATCCAGTCTATAACCTCTGGGCATGGAAATATGGCTGGATGCGCCCCTGCCAGATGTAGTTTGGACCTTTTGACTGCCAAGTATATTTCCCGGTCTGGGAGATCTTCTGAGAATTCCTCTTCCGGTATGGCGAACTCATGATACACTTGGTACCATCGCATGCTGTCTTCTTTTGCAAATGTACATAGTGTATCCCTGTATATTGGGGGTGGGGATACCACGTTCAGCTCGTCAACTTCTTCCACCACTTGCTTGTCCTTCTTCCGGGACAGCGGGGGTGCCATGTCACTAGAATCTGATAAAACAGGTATGCACTCTATGTCTTCTTGAAGTTCACCTGTCAAATTCATAAAGGAATCCCAAGATAAGAACGACATGATGATATAAAGCCAATTACAGTTTAGCAATGAATTTTAGCTGAGATATGCAAATTTATGTGACTGGTTTTACTGGGTCGCAGGGTGTAAGAATAAGCCCAGGTGCGACCTTGCGACCTTGCAACTTGGTTGCAGGGTCGCTGGGTCGCAAATTTCAAAAAAAGAGGAAAACACGACTTTACGACCTTGCGACCAGGTCGCTGGGTCGCAGATTTCAAAAATAGAGGAAAACACGACTTTGCGACCTCGCGACCAGGTCGCTGGGTCGCAGATCTCGGAAAAAATTGGAAATGCGACCTTGCGACCTTGCGACTAGGTCGTTGGGTCACTGGGTCGCAATTTTCAAAAACCCGATGAGAATGGGACCTTGCGACCTTGCGACTAGGTTGCTGGGTCGCAGGTCGCGCTAGGGCTTGCCGAGGGGTTTTGCACGCGCGCAGTGTGAAGGTTTTTTCCCTCCTACTGAAAAATTATAAGCTAGCTGGGTCCAAGAAGAGTTGAGGGATGGATTTGGGAGCAAGGGACAAGGCCATGAGAGGTTGAACCAGAAGTGTGGTGAGTTTGGGCAGTTGTGATGAAGCAGGGTTAAACAAAACATTCAAAAACTGGAAAAGAAACATCATAGTTCATGCAGAGGGGAATTTAAAGGTCTGGGCAAGCATGAATTTGGCAAGAAATGTCTACAAAGGAAAAAGTAGGAGAGAAATGACAACTTACCCGGGAAAATTGTGCCAGTCGACTTGTCAGAGCCGTTTCTTTCTATTCGCCGATTGTGAGAAATGCGACCTGGCGACCTCCTTTATATAAAAGGTCGCACGTGTGGGCAATTAATGAGGGGTCACTAGGTCGCAATTTTCATGATTTAGGGGATCCGTGGCCCTACGACCTTGCGACCTGGTGACATGAGGTTGCGGGGTCGCAAGGTCGCGAGGTCACAGTTTTCATTAAAATTTGCGATTCGCGACTTCGCGACCTTGCGACCTGGTGACCTGGGGTCGGAGGGTCGCAAGGTCGCAAGCTCACAGTTTTCTTTAAAAGTTAGTCTTTGTGACTCAACGACCTTGCGACCTTGCGACCCTTAGGTCGCGGGGTCGCAAGGTCGCGAGGTCACAATTTTCTGAAAAAAGAATTCTGTGACTTTACGACTTAGCCTTATGGATTTTCACTTGGTTTTTCTCTACTTTCAAGGGGCTCCAAAAAAAAAATTTAAGTGGGATTTTTGGAGGGTGTTGTAGAAGCTACAACAAATTGTGATTCACTGGACAAACTCAGAGTCTCTGCCAATGGTTAGTCTTAGTGGGGGGAGGGAGGGGCCTCTGCTGGCTATTTTCCTTTACCTTATGGTTGATACTGCCTAGCCCTTTGGCACCTTGCTGGTCTGCTCAATCTGATGGCCTGTTCAGGTGCTGTTTAACCAAAATTCATTCCTTCAGGTTTCTGGACTGGAAGGGTTGGAGAAATATAGGCAGCTTCAGGGTCTGGTACGATTATTTTGTCCTCATCGTGTTGCTCCGCTGCCAGTGAACTTTTCGGTCCCAGCGGAGTCACTGCCTAGGAATCGTGAACGTTGCTCCACTGCCAGCGAGCCTGGTCAGTACCTCGGTGGAGTCGTTACATCACCTCTCTTCGCAGGAATCCTTTCTCAATCCTTTACCCTTTATTAGTGTGCTATTGCACTTATTTTGAATGTGCCTGAGGCACTTATTTAGATGTGCTCGTGGCACTTATTTGAGATGGCGATTTAGCCTGGGCGGATGAGGGATCCCGACTTATTTTTCTTGCAGAGAGGTTGTTCCTGGTCTGGTATGAGGACTTTGGTTTTTCCCAGATTCCCTGTCGTAGCATAGAGTACCTCTTTTCCCTTCTGATCTGGCTACCACTACATCGTATTTTCTTTGCAGACACCCTCTCAGACTGGCGAGGTAGGCTTCCCGCTTAATGACTTGAGCTAGGTCATATGCTACCTCCAGGTGCAGAGAACAAGAAAGCTTTTGCCGCCTTTGATTTTATCGGAAAAGGCCTTCCATCAACATAGAACCTATTGCAGTGTGCCAGTTGCGTGGCTCTAACAGATCCTTCCTTAAAATTTTATTTTATTTTATTTTATTTTATTTTATATTTTTATTTATTTATTTATTTATTTTAAACAAAGGCGAGACAAGAAACTATGGTACAAGGATAAGATATCCCTCTAAGGGCTGCTAAGTGAAATAGTGTTTGAGGTCATGCCCGTTTACCGGGAGGACCTCGACGCGTCCCTCAAGGGTTTGCAATCTAAATGTGTTGGATCCTAACTTCTCCTTAATTTGGAAAGGGCCTGTCCATAGTGCTTGGAACTTGGAATGCTTCCCCTTTTCCTCATGAGCTTTGTCCCACTTAAGGACCAGGTCTCCTACCTCGAAAATTTTATTCCCTGTGGATTTTCTATCAAACCATCTCTTGATTCGGCTCTGGTGGATGGCGAACTTTTCCCGGGTTTTTTGCCTTTCTTCCTCCAACTTCAGCAAGGTGTCGATTCGAGTCTGCAAGGTAGGGCATGGGGTACCATGACATTCTTGGGACAGCTGAAGGGCAGGGAGAGATAGATGGGGAGGAAGAACAACTTCTTTTCCATACACGAGAAAATATGGAGAGGTGCCTAGGGAGGACTTGGGAGTAATACGGTCAGCCCAAAGTGCATTGTGCCAGTTACGCTGGTGGGACAGCAGGGTCTTTTTAATGATACGGATAAGATTCTTATTAGTTGACTCAGCTAATCCATTTCCCTGGGGATAATAATTTGCAGAATGTTTCAGAACAATACCATTTTCCAGCGCAAAATCATATAATTTAAAAGATGAGAAGTAAGTCGCATTATCGAAAACCAAGGAAGTTGGAATGCCAAACCTGGTGATGATGGAATGCGTGAGGAATTATATTACCTCCTGATCATTGATTCGGCGTAAAGGTGTTGCTTCGACCCACCTGGTGAAATAATCAGTAGCTGTAAGGATATACCGGTGTTGTTTGGAAGAGTGAGGTGTGATTTCACCAATTACATCCAAACCCCAATGTTGGAAAGGCTCCTCCACTGCTACTGAGAGTAAGGGGGCGGCTGGCCGTGCTTCTCGGTTTGCGAACTTCTGGCACTGGATGCATTTCCGAACATATGCATGCGCATCTCTAAAAAGAGTAGGCCAATAGTATCCTGTGCGCATTATCTTATGGGGGGTAGTATCTCCGGCAAAATGACCTCCAGCTGGTCCGTCATGCAGCTCGGTCAAGATTTTTTGTGCTTCTTCATGTTCCAAGCAGCGTAACAGGACCACATCGTGATGTTTCTTGAACAAATTACCTTGGATCAATTGGTGAGATGCAGCTTTGAGTCTTATCGCGCATTTCTTCCGGGCAGTTAGAGCAGGGTCCATGGTGCCTTGGGCTAGATATCTTGAAATGTTGGAATACCAAGAAAGGCTACTTTGTTGAGGCACATGGTCACTCTGGTACATGTCGATTTCTTGTTCCCAACATTCCTCTTCAATTCCATGAGAACTTGCAGCTTCCGCGGCCATTTGGCATAAGCCCTGTCCTTTAACGGTGTGTGCCGGTTTAAACTCTAAATCGTATTCTTGTAAACACGCCACCCAGTTGCCTCACCTCTTGCCTAGCTCCTGCTGCACGAAAAGTGAGCGGACCGCTGGGTGTGGAACAAAAACCGTGACATGATTTTTCAAGATGTAGGGCCTAAAATGTTTTACCGCCTTGTAGACCGCATAGGCTTGTTTTTCGATTTCTGGGTAATTCAACTCAGCTCCTTGTAAACCGACACTCATGAAAGAAATGGGCCGTTCATTGTTGTTGCCATATTTCTGCGTAAGGACAGCCGCAAGTGAGGAATCTGAAGCAAAATTATATAGGATAAAGCCTTTGCCAAAATCTGGACTTTGGAGGGAAGGGGCTTCAGCTATAGCCTGTTTGATTTTTTCGAAGGACTCCTTTTCCGGCAGGTTCCACTGAAACATCGCATTCTTTTTTATAATTCCCTGCAGTGGCCTAACTATCTAGGCGAAATTCGAGATGAATTTACGGATGAAATTTATTTTCCCCAAGAAAGATTGCATTGCTTTCTTGCTGTTCGGGGGAGGAATCTGAGCAATGGCTTTCGCCCGTTCTGGATCAACTACAATGCCTTGCTTGGTTATAATGTGGCCTATCAAGTTCCCCTCTGCCACAGCGAAAACACTCTTTTTAGGGTTGAGCGAAATCCCGTACCTTCTGCACCTCTCGAATATTTGCTTGAGGTGGCGTAAATGATCGCCCCTGTGTTTTGAAAATACAGTGACGTCGTCTAAATAGACCACCACGCTCGGCCCTATCAAACCACGGAAAGCTATATCCATGGCTCGTTGGAAGGTTGCCCCCGCATTGATCAATCCAAAGGGCATGCACCTGAAAGCAAAGGTTCCCCATTTGGTCCGGAAGGTAGTTTTCAATCTGTCCGGCTCAGCTACCAGCACCTAGTTATAACCAGAGAAGCCATCCAATAGGGAGAACATTTCAGATCCAGACACAGCTTGCAATATCTGTTCCATGGGTGGCACCGGGTAGTTGTCTTTGTTTGAAGCCCGATTCAGATTATGGAAATCTATGCACAAGCGGATCTCGCCAGACTTCTTTCGTACCAGTACCAAATTTGACACCCACGTGGAGTGAAGAACTTTAAAAATAATGCACGTATCCAAGAGTTTCTTAAGTTCTTTCAGAATCATTGGCTCCAAAGCTGGATGCACTTTTCTGAGTTTTTGTTGGAAGGGCTTAACACCTTCCCTCACGGGTATCACGTGCTGGATGATCCGGGTATCATATGTACGTAGATCTTCATACGTCCAAGAAAATACATCTCGATACTTCCGGAATAATTAGGTGAAGGCCCGTGTCTCCTCATCACTACAGTCTCTGCCGAGGTTAACGAACTTTGGGTTTTCATCTGACCCCAAGTTCACTTGCCGATGGGCCAATATGGAACTTTGCACTTTGGTGTTAGGGGGGCCGCGGAATCGGCTTTGCAGATCGAAGAGATTTTCTAATGACACCACCCTCTTGGGCATGGAGTTCTCTTTGCGTTCATCATGTTCTTTCTGCAAAGCATGATCATGTTCTGCCTCATCTATCGCCGCGTCCTTGAATATTTCAACGTTGAGCATAAAGTCCAAGATCTGCTGATCATCGTAAAAAACACGTAGATTAGTAATGTTATCTGGCACAGAGGGTCTATATAAAACTTCAATAGAAAAACCGTCCCTCAAAGGGGTAAATCTAGCAGCAGCATTAGCCAGAGTATCAGCTGCTGCATTGTGCATTCTAAGAACAGATTTAATTCCAAATGCATCAAAAGCAGAAATCAATCGCCATACCTCTTGTTGATACGTCTTTAAATGTGGAGACAAACAGTGAATAGTGTTGCGTACCTGCCGAGTGATAATCTCGGAGTCTCCAATGACTTGTAAGCATTTTACCTTTAAATCCAGTGCCTTCTTAAGTCTGAGGATTAAAGCCTCGTATTCAGCAGTGTTGTTGGTGCACTGGAACTCTAGCTGGCATGAGATTAAGAACTTGTTCTTTTAAGGGTCAAGCAAGATGCAGCCCGCACCAGCTCCGTCATGGGTCTTGGAACTGTCATAGTACAAGGTCCACGTGTCATTTTCCGGTTCCTTCGGGGTAGTAGGCTGTGAAGGGATTTCGGCTTGGTGTGGGACAGGGGTGGCTTGCTCCTCTGCGACAAATGCCAGTTCAGATTGGACCTAGAGGCCTACCGAAGACTGAGGGGATTGGTAACATCTGAATATGGCCTCTAGAAAACACATGCCAAGCTCCTCCTGGGCAAAGCTGATGGGTTCATTAGAGGCATCCAAATCAGTCATGGTGTGTTTCATATATGGTTCACTTTCGACCTTGATTTGGTTGTTCCGCCCCTTGTAAGGGAGCCATAAGTGGGACCAGTCGGTGGTGAAATAGCCTTGTAACTTGCTGGACCAGTCTCTGCTAAGCAATAGACCATATGCTTCAGGAATGTCCACAACCACAATATCAATGCATTAATGGACCCTAGAATCTGACGACAGGCGGATGATGACATTATTCAACTCTCCTACGGCTGGCACCTGTGATCTATCGAGTTGTATGATTTTTGCGTTAGTTTTCTCCGGGCGAATGTTCAGCTTCTCACAGACAGATAAAGGCATGACGTTTGTAGAAGCACCGGAGTCGACTAGACAGTTGTGAACGTTAAAGTTAAAAATCTCGAAGGACAAAAGGAAAGGAGGGGTGGATCCTCTTGAGTTCGTATTGATGGCGTTTACTATAGACTATAGATCAGGACCGGCTTGCATAGACGTGTGGCTCACAGTTTTCGTAGCTGAAGTATTTGCGAAAGCCTTTAGAATGAGTTCTCTTTGGTTAGTAATGCGGGCAAGCTCGTAGAGAGAGATATTTGCTCTTGTTTTTTTCATATCCTCAACAATGTTATAGCTAGAATCTGGTTGAGGGCTAGGCTCGGTAGGGGTTTTTGGGGATTCTGTCAGGAACTTGCCCTTTTGACTTGCTCGGGTAATGTTGTTGGCGGGCTTCTCCGGAGCAGATTGTTTTTCGTTCCCTGGGGGCAGAATTTTCCTTAGGAAAGCCCTTTTCTTGTCTTCATAAGATTGCTCGGGCACAGGTCCTTTGCTCCTTAGACTATAATTCCGTACGGGCTGGTCTTTGGGATTGTCTTCCATGTTGATATCAATGGAGGTAAGGCTGTTTCCCCCTCGGATTATGTCAAAAGCAAGGACAAAGGACCCTGGTTCTTCGTTCGAGGGCAGATCCTCATCGTGATTGGAAACATCATCCTCCGTCACATCCCCTGGGGTTTGGTCATCTAAAAGCTGATTAACTACTACTGTCATGCTGCCAATCCATTGAGGGCACGTTTTTTCAGAGTGGGCAGCTTGGTGGAAAGAACATAAGTTATCTTTCCCTATTTCTTCCACATTGAGAGCAGTATTCGGGTTAGACGGAGGTCTGTTGGTGTTGGGATTGCTCTTTCTGAAAAAGGGTTTTGGTGGTTTAGTGCTAGTCGTGGGTTCTATGCCCTTTCTCCTTAGGTCAGAGACTTCATTCGTTAAGAGCTTGAGGGTTTTTTCCATGCTTTCGAAATCAAACGCATCTTTATCCCTATCCGTGGTCTTAGGAGTGGAGGACTGACCCTTTTTTGTGATTGTCTTGTGATCATCTCTCCCTTCGTGATCGATGGATCCTATCGAAAGCATGTCTTTCTCCACAGCGAGAGCAGCCTCATAATTAGCCGTAAGGGTAGCGCGGGCTTCACGTTTGACGAAAACGGCGATGTCCCTAGGGAGAGCCTTGGTATAGTAGTCAATGGTGATTGAGTCATCCAACGCCAGGTTTGGGGGAAATTTCTGCAGTATGGTAGCGAAGCGCTGGTTGAAGTCCTTAACCTTCTCCTTTTTATGACACTTGATGGTGCTCAATTCCGTGAGAAGCATGGAAGGAGTTTTATCTTCTGAAAACTTCTGCAGGAATACGCGACGGAATTGGTCCCATGAAGTGATAGAGGCACTGGGGAGAGAGCAGTACCATGTGGCCGCTTTGTTTTCAAGAGTATGGGGAAACAGTCGACATGCAACATCATCGGACTGGACTCTCATGATTTGCAGAGACAAATAGAAGCTGCTTATATGATCTTCAGCTAAGGTGCCTTTCTCAGGATCAAACTTGGGGAGGTGTTTCTCCGGATGCCTAGGCAGATCGTGGAGTGGGCCCAAAAGATTTAATGGGGGCTGAGCCATCCAGGCTAGTGGTTGCACTCTCCTAGCCCGCTGGTGGTGCCTAAACTCAGGCTCAGATTCACCTCCCGAACCTGAGACCGATGCTTCTGACTCATGACGAGAGTGTTCGTCTTGATGTCTCTCACGGTAAAGAAAGTCTCTAAGATATCCCAAGTTGTGGACAGGAGGCCTAATTGGGTTTGGGTGACGGTTGCGAGCTTGGTTTCCTTGGCCTTGGCCTCCATCTCCTCTACCTCCAGCCCCTCGGCCTCTATTTACTTCTCCTTCATTTCTGCGAGCTCTATTCCTTTCTCCTTCATTTCTGCGAGCCCTATTTCTCCCATCTACATTTCCTCAGCCTTTGTTTTCTTCACCATCCCGAGGTGGGGGATGTGCCTGGTTGTTGTTTTTCCGAGTCTGGTTAGGCTGGGAGTCGGGGAAAGGTTCGGTATCACCAAATTCTTCGCCCTCTTGGAGAATCGGGTCATTTTCCTCAACGGCAGTGCCGAGGTCTTCCAACATGAGATTTACGAGCTCGGGTATGGTACTCGCAAGGGCACCATTACGAGTGATGTTCTCAGTAGGGGTTCTAGTGTGGGCAAGGAATTCCATGATTGGGCTAAACCGTAAATTTCTGATAAGATCGCGGGCAGCTAGGCGCAAGGCTCTCAACTGCGCTCTGGTGATTTCGTAATATCGAGTCTCCCTCTCTGGGATATCTTCCAGAGGAGGAGGGATAGGTTCATTGTTTATGACCTCCCCGTGGGGAGTTTGTGATGGAAAGTTCGTTGTATGCTGGGAGGCTGCCATCAGGCCCTCCTTCTAGCGCCAATTTTGTTGACGGGAAAATTTGTCCAGCCAACAGTAGGGGATCTCCCCGGTAGAAAGTCCCAATTAGACCTTGAACCGTTTGGAGTAGGGATCCCGTCCGGGGTGTGGGTCCGGCTACCGCTTAAGACGCCTTCCCTTCGGTCTCAAAAGAACCTGATTGAACCTGCGGACACACACTTATTCACATGATACAGAATACATGACTGATGCATTAAACACGAATAAAACACTATGCGTAGCGAGGCAATAAATAAATCATGTACGCCTAAGGAGATGTCGTTAGTAACATGTCTTTGGGGTACTTCTTGTAAGGTAGTCTGACCACAATAGAAATAGTTCTTTATGGCGAGATGTCCCTTTACTTTCTGAAAGATAAAACGAAATGCTAACAAAATAGTTCATTAACATTCATTAATAGAGCAAATGGTAAACTGAACATCATCAACACAAACACAGATAGCCATGATGCATAAATGATGCTATAAATAAGGCATCTTCATTAATAAAAAGATGTTTTGAAACTGTATAAGAAAATACACATAGTGTTCACGCAGTAAAACACGTCATCCAAACAGAGGGGTTTTAACAAGTATCTGTATTCATATGCACAAGAGTATAATATTTCCTATACAATGCTATGTAGCTCTTGAGTCTCCAAAAGAAAAAGCCCTTGTATTTTCCCCGCAGGGGGTTTTATAGATCAAAATGCCCTTTGGGCTCCCTCACTTTTCGCCTGCCTGTCGGTTGAGTTGCCCTGCGACCTGGGAGAAAATGCGACCTGCGACCTGGCCAGTGAATGCGACTTGCGACCTTATGAACTATGCGACCTGCGACCTAGCCAGTGAGTGCGACTTGTGACCCAGTGATACTGAGTCATGGAGGCGGTCGTGCAATAGAGAGATCAGGAGCATCAATCTGCTTTGCTTTTAGGAAGTCTCGCCAGGTCTGGTATTCTGCTACTATAGGAGAGACTAGAGGGACTTCCTCTTTCAACCGATGCATACATTCCAGAGCATTAGGGATCAGAGTTTCTCTCTTTTGGGAAATCTGGTTCGAAAGGGAGGCGAGCTTGGTATAAACCCGCACTGGCGTGACGAGTAATTGACTCAAATTTTCTTGTGATGCTGTGACTTCCGGGGCAGCAGCATCTTGCTTGATAGGCTGCAAGAATGATTGTATTTCTTGGTCTACTTGTTCCCAGGTCTTACTTTCATCCAATGCCCCTAGCGAAGGAATGTGGTGCAGAGTGTGCATTGAGTCTATGCCACTGATCAGGTGTTCATATGAAGACATCACCTTGTCCAAATCTTTGGATAGCTTGTCCTTGGATTGCATCTTCATCCGGATTTGGACTTTGGCATCTTGCGTATGAATCCAATCCTTCTTAGGAAAATGCTCGGGAACTTGAGGGTATTGCACTGTCCAGTTCATCATTTTATCTAGAGCGACCAAGGCTTCCTTGAGCTGCTCATGCTTCTTCTTGGTTTCTGCTCGTGCTCTTACCAATGGGGCAACTGTTTGCTTTATGGTGAGCATTTCTCCATACACCTACCTCATGGTTGCTTCTAACACTTCACACTCTTTTAAAATGGCTAGTGGGACTTCATTTAACGGGGGAGCTAAGCCCAGTTAATGAAATTCTCGGCTGATATAGCTTCAACCCGATTTCTCCCGGTTTCGTTTTTCGCGCCGCTACCGCTACAGTCTATTTTGCAGAGAGACTATTTCTCTACTCATTCTGGTTACGTTCTCTTACGTGGCTGTGGCGAAAGCAGTGCCCGCCGATGCTATCATCACAGGATTAGTGCTGGTATCAAGGACTATGTCTTTACCTGTTGCCACTGTGGATTTGGCAGATGGGCTTTGCGCCAGAGCTCTTCTTTTCTCTTGCCTGATTTTGAAAGAGAATTGATCGAGTGTAAGTCTAGTGAGGTCGAATACTTCCTCTTCTTGCCCCTGGGGGGAACTAACATCGGAGAGCTTGGTACTACCCAGAGGTATTTCGAGGGGAATCATCTCGATGTCTTCTATCATTTCATCCTCCTTTTCTTCTCTATTCTTTTCTTCTTCTTCCTTTCACCGGGTGTTCCGCCGTTTCTATTTTCGGCCTTCCTCCTCGGAGTTCAGCCGCATGGCTGCTCGGCCTTCTGCACCCGCCCTTCTACTGGTCCAACTCCTCGCTTTCGAGTGCTCCGCTCCGTCGCTACCGTGCCTCCTGCGCCTCCCCATTTCCTCGGCCTCCTTGGTCAGTTTCTCGTGTTTCCTTTAACCCTATATGCTTTTCCTCATCCTCCTTTATCTTCTTTTTCTCTTCTTGTTGGGCTTTTTGCTTCTCGTTTCTTCTCGTTGATAGGGATGTAGTAAGCCCCCCGGTGGCCGGTCGAGACTCTTGGTGTGAGAGGAAGAGGTACCCGATCAATGACTGCCTTCTGTGCTTTGATCATCCTGGATTACTCCTACAGTTCACTCTCCTGAGCGCAGGGTCTCTGCATTGCTGTATTTCAGCTCCTTCTTTCGTCTTCTCGCGGGCGCTCTCGTGCGCTCAATATGCTGATAAGTCCACTTGAATTTAGCTTTCTTGCAGTGTTCAGGAACTATTCTCTCCGGGTCATATGTTCGGTGTTCTAGCGCCTCAAGTTGATAGCTTTTCATCGCTTCTCCCTCCGCTGCTACTTCTTTGAAGTCTTTAACTGTGCACGCACCGATGGTGAGAGGTAGCGGGGGCCACGACTTCTTTTTTCCTTTAGACAGGACGCTGGAGAAACCTTGAGACATTTGGAAGCATACCTCCTAAATGAGCATTTTGTCTATAACAAAGCGAGGCATAGCATGTGGTGCCCTGAAAGATCCAAAGACTCGGATGAAAGTATATCCGGCGAAAGGGAACCAATGTGCCACTTGGATTAGAGTCTCTTTGGCTCGCCAAGACATGCAGGGGGCGTCTTGGCCAAATAGTCTTCTATATAGAGCGGGGATAAATACTTGGGAGATCTGCTCTATATCCTGTTTGTACCTAGACTCCCAAAACACCTTGATTTGCAGATGAATTGCACGAGTTTGTGTGGAATCCCAGTTGTGTGCCCATCCCTCAAAGTGTAACCTTACGCAGATAGCATCCAGTAGGTAAGAGGCCATGTAAAATTCGGAAGGCATTCCATCATCTGGGGCCAATGCCACGGATAAGTTTTTCTGCATCGAAGTCATCAATATGCCGGCCCAATTGAAACGGGTGCCATGTGCTGTTACATGCTCCATGATAGTAGCCCAACTACCGCTGAAAGTGGAGCAATCAGAGCACCCGTAAAGTCTGCAAAGCATGGCGACAACTAATTTATAAACCTTTCTCAGGCTAGCCACCAGATATTCTTGGTCTTTCTTGACTTTAAATTTCTCGGGTTCCTCCCACCATTGTCTAATAGTATCAACTACAGGAAATGCGTGAGAAATAGCCCATTCTGGTGTGAAGTACTCTTCTGGGCGAGGCAACGAGTAGTAAAGGTGGGCATCTAAGCCTACGAGCGTAGCAAACGCCCGACCTTCGCTGTCTCGGATCACGAACTTCTTGGGATCCGTTTTCTGTATGATCCAGTCTATAACCTCTGGGCATGGAAATATAGCTGGATGCGCCCCCGCGAGATGCAGTTTGGATCTTTTGACTCTTAAATATACTTCTCGGTCTGGGAGATCTTCTGGGAATTCATCCTCAGGTATGGCGAACTCGTGGTACACTTGGTACCATCGCATACTGTCTTCTTTCGCAAACGTACATAGCGTCTCCCTGTATATCGGAGGTGGGGATACCATGTCAAACTCCTCAACTCTTTCCATTACTTGCTTGTCCCTCTTCCGGGACAGCGGGGGTGCCATGTCGCTAGAATCTGATAGAACAGGTATGCACTCTATGTCTCCTTGAAGTTCACCTGTCAAATTCATAAAGCAATCCCAAGATAAGAACGACATGATGATATAAAGACAATTACAGTTTAGCAATGAATTTTAGCTGAGATATGCAAAGTTGTGTGACAAGTTTTACTGGGTTGCAGGGTGTAAGAATAAGCTCAGATAAGTATCTATAATTCTCGCGACTTGGCTCTGTGGTCGTGTGGGTCACAAATTTAAAACAGAGAAAAACACAACTTTGTGACTAGAACCAAAGGCTGGTCGCAGATTCTAAAAAAATGGAAATGTTACTTTTATACTCGATTAGGGCGGCTGGTCGCTGGGTCGCAATTTTCAAAAACCCGAGGAGAATGCGACCTTTCGACCTTGCGACTAGGTCGCTGGGTCGCAGGTCGCGCTAGGGCTTACCGAGGGGTTTTGCGCGCGCGGCGTGAAGGTTTTCTCCCTACTGAAAAATCTTAAGCTAGCTGGGTCCAGGCAGAGTTGAGGGATGGCTTTGGGAGCAAGGGACAAGGCCATGAGAGGTTAAACTAGCAGTGTGGTGAGTTTGGGCAGTTGTGATGAAGCAGGGTTAAACAAAACATTCAAAAACTGGAAAAGAAACATTATAGTTCATGCAGAGGGGAATTTAAAGGTCTGGGCAAGCATGAATTTGGCAAGAAATGTCTACAAAGGAAAAAGTAGGAGAGAAACGGCAACTTACCCGGGAAAATCGCACCAGTCGACCTGTCAGAGTCGTTTTCTTTCTATTCGCCGATTGTGAGAAATGCGACCTGGCGACCTCCTTTATATAAAAGGTCGCACGTGCGGGCAATTAATGCGGGGTCGCTAGGTCGTAAGTTTCGTGATTTAGGGGATCTGCGACCTCGCGACTTGGGGTCGCAGGGTCGCAAGGTCGCGAGGTCGCAGTTTTCATTAAAATTTGCGATTTGCGACTTCGCGACCTTGCGACCTGGCAACCTGGGGTCGCTGGGTCGCTGGGTCGCGAGGTCACAGTTTTCTTTAAAAGTTGGGCTTTGCGACTCAACGACCTTGCGACCTTGCGACCCTTAGGTCGCGGGGTCGCGGGGTCGCAAGGTCGCAAGGTCGCAGGGTCGCAATTTTCTAAAAAACGAATTATGCGACTTTGCGACTTAACCTTATGGATTTTCACTTGGTTTTTCTCTACTTTCAAGGGGCTCCAAAAAAAATTTAAGTGGGATTTTTGGAGGGTGTTGTAGAAGCTACAACATGCTCCTTTTGTCCTTTTTGTCTTCTAGTTTTCATTCATGAATACATGTTTCTTGCTTGCTATAGATCAGTAGAGAAAAAATTTGAGACATGCCCTTGGAGGCACCTCAAATTTCCTGTTTCTTCATAGATTTCATGTTTTCTTCTTCCTTAGTCACATTAAAGAATTCTTAATCGCTCTTTAATAAGTGTAGGATATTGTTGCTTGTTTCATTCATGTTTCTATGCATGTTAAGTATGATTTACGGTACGCCTTGCTTACCAATGGCTAGCCATAGCTCCATCCATGAAATTTCTCTTTGAATGATTAGATTATCATTTTGTTGAACCAAGGGGGCCTAGTTCCAATCTAGCCCTTTGTCTAAAACTATGAAAATATTGTTTTAAAAGTGCCCAATAACTTAAAGTACTGTGTTTAGGCATTTCAGCATAGTGTTTTGAGTTTTTTTCCCGTCTTAAGTGTTTTCCCCAAAGTCTGATAGCCATTTCCCAAAGTTAGATAGTTATACTCCTCTATGCATGGCTTGAATGTTTATTTCTATGTATTGATTAGCTTATAGTTACATTTTTCATGATTAATGGTTTGCCCTACCATGTTGATGTTTGCTATTAAATTAGTTATGCTTGAAATCCTTTGTTGTTCACAAACTTGATGTTCATTTTGTTCCATTTTTCCCAAAGATCCTTTCTACCTTGAATCAAATCGGCCCTTCAATAGCCTTGTATCACCGTTTGATAGCTT